>JAJMLL010000007.1:0-417120 GCA_030569655.1 Yamadazyma tallmaniae | reverse complement strand
CGATGGCAGCAGCTTCTTTGGTTAATCTTTCCTTCTTTTCAGCAGAGGTTTCTGGTCTGTATTTGTTGAACAATTTGAAAGCTTGGGTAGCGGTGTTCTTGTCCAAGGTGTTGGTGAATTGGGCAATAGCTGGAGGAACCTTCAATCTCAAGGACAAGATCTTCTTTTGTCTTTGCAATTTAACGTATTCTGGCCATTTGACGAATCTGGACAAGTTTCTCTTTGGTTGGACGGCTTGACCGATACCGAAGTTCTTTGGGGTAGCTTGGATCAATGGGTTAGCAGATCCGGTGGTCTTGGAAGCTTTAGAAGCTAATGGAGCTGGGGCAACTTTCTTTCCTTTTGGAGCCATTATAGATTGTATAATTTCTTTGCGAGTGAAAAATTTTGAGATATATTTTTGGTGATGAGAATCTTTGAGGGCTAGGGCTGAAAAGTGCACGTGAGTGTGACTGCGATGTTGCAGTTTTTTGCAGCCATCATTCTTTGCAGTGTTGCTTGTCAACAGAGGATATACAAAAACCAGTATATATAATCATTATATAGAAATGCAATCTAAGAAAAACTATATACAGATGAATTTAGGAAGAATTGAAATCTTGTGACCTAATTTGGGATTTATCACACAAGAGACGGAAAATGGAGTCTTCTTTGTTGAACAAGTTCCAAGGTGTATCAAACTCCTTAACCTCACCATGGTCGAGAACCAAGATCTTATCGTAATTGATAATTGTTCTCAATCTATGTGCAATACATAAGATGGTACAGTTATTAAACTCTCTAACAATTGTACTCTGAATTCTGGCATCAGTTGCGTAATCAACAGATGAAGTGGCTTCATCCAAAACCAAGATCTTGGAATCTGTGACCAAAGCTCTTGCAAATGCTATCAACTGCTTTTCACCTAACGAGAAGTTCGAGCCTTCCACTTCAACTTTTGCATCCAAATGAAATTTGTGCAATTGTTTTGGATCTGTTTGTTGCTTTACTTCTTCTAAAGAATCGGTTTCAATTAAACCAGCTCTGCGTAAAGCTTCCCAAAGGTAATCGTCTTGCATTTCCAGGAATGGGTCCAAGTTTTTCCTTATAGTTCCTGTGAAAAGCACTGACTCTTGAGGAATTATTGACAACTTAGATCTCAACTCATTTAAACCCAAGGTTGAAACGTCAATTCCATCAATAGTCACACTTCCCTCACAAGGCTCTGTTAATCTGAATAAAGTACTCATGATTGTTGATTTACCAGCACCAGTTCTACCACATACTCCTATTCTCTCTTTGTCTTTCACCTTAAAGCTAACATTCTTGAGTGCTTTGGGTAAATTATCCCTGTATCTCATTGAAACATTATCAAAGATAATCTCACCTTTCTCTGGCCAACTGGCTTCTGGTTTAGTGCTATCAATATGATAAGCACTTTCATTGGGGATGTCATAAGCAAATTCGTGGATTCTTTGGTAACATGTCATTTCGTTTTCTGCTAAAGTTAAAAATCTAAGGGCAGACGTCAACAATTCTGGCAATTGAATAACATATGCTAAAACCAACCCAACTGAAGCAGCGCTAATATTGAACACTCCGAAAGCAGAAAGAAATGTCACGATAGTAACATACACCACACAACCGAGACTCAAATATAATGTAGCCCATCTTTGAACTCCTTCAAGATAAAATGCTGCCTCGTTAGTTCTATTCAAATAATTATCATTTTTATCTATGAATCTTTTGTCGGCCATATAAGCCTTAATAGTATCAACCCCTGCCAAGCATTCACTGATAGTATTCAAGTACAAAGATCTACGGGTTGATTCCAAACGCTTCAATTCTCTAGCGGAAGCTTGATAGTAACTGGTGATAAATATACCAAAGAACACAAGGAATGGAAAGATTATTGCTAACCATGGTAAGTATACAACTGCAATAATCAAACCACCAAAAAAGGAACACAATAAGTACATTCCAATTCTGATGTTTTCGACCAACTCGTTATCTGAAGAATCTGTATCCTTGGTAAATCTATTCAAAATTCTACCAGTTGGTGTTGTATCCATAAAGGAAATAGGAACATGTAGGATCCTCTGGATGGCCTTAATATTGACATGACGGGACGCAACAAGTACAATCAACACATAAAGGTTGAATTGGATTAAAACAAAAACAATCATTGATAGCGTAAGAGCAACGTAAATACCAATGTACTGACCATTCGATAATCCAGCAAACTTGTACTCTATCCAATAAGACAACCAAACATTAGTGAAGACATTGGTAAATTCTGTCAAAATTGCTGACGCTAACACCAAAATGCAAACGAATACAGGGTTGAATTTTCCGGAACCTAGTACGATTAATGACTTATAAATCTTCAAAGGAATGGCGTTCAGTGCACTTAATTCGTCCTCAATCAAAATTCCACTATTTGGAACTTTCTTGTCTGTTGTCTTTATTTTATCAATAGTATGTTCTTCTTTATCTGGAAAATTAACACCAGGAGTCATTGTTTCTTCCTCGCTATCTTTAGAGTTTTCATTTAACTTGCTAGTAACATCCTTATGAGCCAATAACTGGTTGAAACCAATATTTCTTGCTTGTAGTTCATCTAACGTTCCTATATCAACTGTGCCATCTCCGTTCATGAAGATAATCCTATCAGCATAATCTAAGAATGATAATTGATGAGTTGCCAAAACTCTGGTCTTGTCTTTTAATAAACCTAACAATGCTGATTCCATTATATGCTTACCAACTCTGGCGTCGACTGCAGAAAGAACATCATCTAATAAGATTATATCCTTTTCTGCATACATAGCTCTTGCCAAATTCAAACGTGCTTTCTGTCCACCAGATAAAGTGATTCCTCTTTCACCAATTTCAGTCATGTCTCCAGCAGCTAAAATTTCGAAATCATCAAGTAAAGCACACGAACTAACTACCTGATCATATTTCTTCTCATCATAAATTTGACCGAAAGTAATATTCTCTCTTATAGTAGCATTTTGCATCCAAGGTGTACCACAAAGTAAAGAAGACCCATAAACAGAAACCCAACCACTTGTTCTCTTCATAAAGCCGGACAAAGCACTTAAGAGAGAAGATTTTCCTGTTCCAATTGTACCAACAACCATTACAAGTTCACCTTTTTGAATTTGAAAGTTCATGCCATTTAAGCCATGGAACTTTTTCAAGATGTTTTCATTAGAGGTTACTGATTTTTTTTCACTCTCTTTGGTCAGTTCCTCCTCTTCTTCAAACTTCATTTTATTTCTCTGTTTTTTGTCCTTCTTTTTCTTCTCTTTTGCTTCTTTCTTTTCCTTTTCAAGTCTCTTCTTTTTCTCTTCTGGGTCTTCTACTGGTTCGTATTCCTCCCATACAAAACTAGCGCCGTCTACATCAATAGCGACTTTTTCATTGAGGGACTCATACACATGAATGTTCTCATTGATTGTAGAATCTTCGGTTACCAAGAACCTGAAAACTCTTTTCATGGAGATAATAGCATCAACAGTCACACCAAGAGCAAAAGGCAACTCAACGAATACCATACTCAAGATTCCCAACAACGAAACAGACGAAAATACATTGGCAGCAGTTCTCTTGCCATTATCAAGGGCGTACAATACTAAAAACGAAGCCAAAGACGCAACAGGAGTCATAACCAAAACAGTAATAAACCCTGCGTTTCTGTAAGCCTGCAATTTCACCAACAATTTACTCTCGTTTACTCTGGCAAGTGTCACATTCTTGCTGTAGCTGTCTTCCCAACTATAAAACTTGATGATTTTCAAACTATGAACGATTTCTTTAACATAGTTCACTCTTTCATCAGTAAAAGTCAAAGACTTGGTTCTGTATTGAGACATGACAACAATCATCAAGATGAAGGTGGCACATAACAACACCACTACTCCCAAACCAACTGCAGTGGCTACACCGATATTTACTGCCAAAATGACAATAGAAATAGCAAGAGTTACAACGGAACTAGGGATGGCAGGAGCCATTCTCAATGCCATATCCAACTTGGCCATATCAGTGCCAACCATTGTTGTGATACGAGAAGCTGGAAAGTCGTGTCTGCCCTTGGGGCCTACCTTAAAGACCTTGCTTAACATGAACTTGGTGACCACAGCCTTTGTTTGAGCACCTGCCAAAGTTGAATAGAAAAAAAAGGTGTTAGACAAAAATGTCTGCACAACTAACATCAAGCAAATGGCCAATGAGAGACCAACACCCTTTCCTGCACCTTCAGGCAAGCCTAAAGACTTATAAGTAACATAAGTAATCATTTCCCTATTTACTAGGGGAATTAATGCAGTAGTTGCGTTGGCCAAAATCAAAAAAGTAACACCCAAAAGGTGCTGCCATTTCAAGGTCACCAATAACGAAGCCACGATGTACTTGGTTGGCATTTGGTAGTCCTTCAAGTCCTCAGACCTAGAAACCGAAGTGTTACTAACAGTTTCGCCTCTTTCTTGACATTTCTTTGCTATAAAAGCAGCTTTGCATGTTTCGTTATAGTGATTGAATGTCAGTTCAAATTTCGTAGTCATTTGTTCTACCTGCACATCTTTATGTAATATAGGCAAGTCATTGGGATGCAACGTACGGTTATATCCAACACCTAGCGTTGAGTTGACCCATGCAAAAAAGGGTGTGCTCCATGCAAAGATGGAATTTCCCTGGACTCTGTCTCCTTCAGAAGGAACTGGGGCTGGTGGTTTTCTTAGAAGAAACGAGAACATTCTCTTCTGGGGTCCATACTGGTCTCCAGACTCTAGTTCTATGTGTGTCTTAGCTTCAGCCATGTTCTATACGTGACAAAAGCGAGATCACTATCTATATTTATCAGTAAAGACGGCAACGGAGTTTTAGATAGTCCTCTGTACTTCCGATATAAGGCACTCAATTTAATTTTAGAGCCTCACATCTAAGTGGTAAAGCCGCAGTAAATGGTGAAAGAAGGTTTAAGTTGTAGATAAGATCATATAAGGTTTAGGTGATTGGCTAGGATCCGCAGAGTATATGAGGTTATGGAATTTAGAGTGATTCCGTATGGAGGTGGATATATGGTGAAGAGGAGGAGGGTGTGTCCTTAGTTTGAACTAACACCTGATCCCACTAAATTCACTGATCGTAAAAATTATGTGATAACTTCCAAGAATAGTTATTCATCCTGTCTGCCGGAAAGTTTAAGAATTTGTAATGAATCTGGAATTGCTCAATGACTATAGGTAGTATCTTAATTGCTGGAGACAATAGGAGACGTACACAAGAGATAGGGACAAAAAACACCGACGGGACAAGAAACTTAAGCAATTTAGTTTTAATGACTAATACATGGCACATTTAATCGATTTTGGTTATGTGAACGAACCTTAGTGTTTTACAGTAGCCGCTTAGTTTGGTAAAACCGATAAGCAATTTTTAGTTAGGGGTTCGAGATGACTGTGCTGAATTGGTAATGGTTTACGATCGAGTCTAAAAATGATCCCAGTTTTTCATCAACACGCAATGTTTTGTTCTATTACTATTTAACCCCACTATACTCAACAGGATCTGGCAATTTAGCCATACAGATGCATTTTTGATGTTCACTCTTTTGCAGTCCCGGAAAGCTATATCAAATCAAAATAAACACCACGGAACCCGGAATATATTTTGTTTCCGAAGTATCAACCTGCTGTTTTAGTGCACCGGAATCAATAACAAGCCGAAACTTGAAAACCGGTGGTCATCAATTATCGCCCACCAACTTTCAAAAATCTTGGGAGAAAGCAACCAATTAGAATCTCGCTAACTTTTTCCTTTTGCGGCAATAAGTCTTCAATGCAACCTTTCGCGTATTTTTCCCGAAACAGTCCGATTCATTACTTGTTGTCGCGAACTCTGCACCCAACAAAGTAGTGCCTTATGTGTAAGACACCCAATCAAAAGGTATTTAGTGTGGGATTTGGGAACACGCACGCAGCAGCCAGCATAAGGATCTCATATATGTCACAGAGTTCACTCGCATAACCGTTGAGGTTGCGGGTATTTTTTATATGTAGTAATAGACAAAAGCGCAATTTCACGTAACCTAAAACAATAGTGAAGGCTTCTTGAAGAGACAATTAATTCACTTAGAAGTAGCTCTCAAACAGTTCTGAAACACTTGCTTCGAAATTTGGTTCATAGCCTGTAGCTATCAAATATAAATATATTAACTATTATACAATCATTAAGTCGTCACGTGTATCTTTACTCCATCCCATATCCTATTATTTTCTTACTTTATTATTTTCTTACGTTATTATTTCGGCATCACTTGAGCTCCACCCATCTTCTATTGACCCACCCTTTCACTGTGTACTGTTGGTTAGAGAATCCCGAATTTGGGTTGGCACCATTTGGTAAACTCTTTCCTAATACACCAGTGGGTTTTAATGCCTTTGTATTCTTTGACCACGGTATATAGTGACCTTTCATAACTATAGATTGTTCTCTATTGGCATCTTCATCTGGAATATATTGTGTGTGGTTGATTTGTGAAGGACAAGTATCCGATCTTGGTGGTAATATGATGTTATTCCACAACTTATCTTTCAGGTCATTTGATAATTTGTACAAATCAAACTTGAGGTGAAATGCAGCTTGAGAAGGATTTATTGCTTCACTTGTATTTGGAAGCAAGTCCTGAGATCTGGCAGAATAATCCATGGCATACATCTTGAGGAAATTGCAGTTGATTCTCTCATCTCTATTCTTGAACTTTTTGAAATGATGTTCTTCAATCTTTGGAATGGTTTCCTTGAATGTGACTAGTTCCTCTTCTTCGGCCTCCTCGATCGGATCTAATTCTTTTTCTTTTTCTTGTTCTACCTCTCTGCCAGGTCTTGAAAGTTTGAATATATTGAATTGTTGTTTTAACTTATCCACACTCATCTTCTCTATTACTAATTGACTCAACACATTGACATCACTAAGATCGTGATCTGATTTAGATTTCAACTCACACTTATACTTGTACTTCAAATCCACATCAAACTCCAAGTCACATTCAGACTCGAAAGAGTTAAGAGAGGTTAACGAAGTGTATGAGTTGTCAAAGATAGAATCATCGTCACTATCACTCTTATATGTGTATGAAGAGCTTCTTAGTATTGGTATAGGGTGTATCGGCAGTCTTGCTGACATGTTATGACCTTCTATAATTTATAAATTGAACGGTAACTTATTAGTGACAGATATTTGGGTTTATATAGGCCCATACCTAAAAGGCATTAAGCGCAATTCAGATAACAAAAAAAGGAAAAAATCTACATAGTACCGATTCCGACCGTCTGATTTCAGGCCACGGCAACTGAGACACAACAATACTAAGGATCCAAAGGATGTTTTGTGATTCAGGGAAGTTGGTATAGACATTCTCTTCAAGCAGTATGTGCTTACGTACCAGAGTTAAGATTTAAGAACTAGCCAGTAATATGATGTGTTTTCCTGGAATGGAGAGCGTTCCCAGAATTCCGTCTGTGGGAATTTTGAGGGGACGGAATTCATCTACACTTCTCCTGTCACTTATACGCTAGTGCTAGTACAATGCACTGCACACTCCGCACCAATACCAGGGTAGCGGTACTGTATATCTATCAAACTCTAATTTTTGGAAGGAATCATTAAAACTAACTATTCTCAGCTTTCGCTTAGCCGTCTCAAAGATACCGGTGTAACGAATATAGGAGATGCGAATTATAATTCGGTGCAAGTCGTGTGAGTCTTCAGAACGAAGTTTGACACGACTTTCCAGCTATACAATAGAAACTACACTGGCACTTATTTAAACAATAAAAGACGACAAGCTGTCTATAAACAATTAAAGACGACAAGTTGTCTATAAACAATTAAAAGCTAATGCCTTAGCAAAAAAGAAGGTATTGTTACATTAACTATACAAGCCCCTATACCATGCGGACGTAATTCCTCTTATCACCATAACTTATCTTTTAGCCTTTCAAACGTGTGAGCGACTCGTGTATGATTAGCTTCTAGAGCATCTGCCTCGGTTGCTGACTTTGGAATTCTGTCTCGTAGTCGAGTTCATCCAATTCTAGTTCTGTCATATTGTCTTCGTTGCTCACTTGAAAGTAGTTCATTTTTGGCTTGTTTACATGGTAGAACTCGTCAAACACTCTGTCAATGTCTTCTAGTTCAATTCCCTTTGTTTCCGGATAAAAATATATCACTACTATCACACTGGTTATACAAAAGGAAGCCGGAATTAAGTACATCCTCCACCCTATCGACTGTTGTAAAACCGGAGTTAGCTGTCCTACAATGTAGTTTGCAAACCAGTTGGTAGCCGTGGCAATAGACACTCCTTTTGCTCTGATAGCCAATGGAAATACTTCTGGAGGGATAAGAAACCCAATAGGGCCCCAACTGTAGCCAAATCCGGCATTGTACACAATAACTAATAACGCTACCATATTCGGAGTGAACTTCCCGTCAAGCCACATTATCAATGCAATCAAGTACAAACATGTCCCCATCATAAGACCACCGCTGATTAATATTGGTTTTCTGCCCCATTTATCAGCCAAAAACCAAGGTGGAATTGTCGATAACAAATACACTATTCCGTTGATGCCTGTCATTAGCAATGCATTCGAATCTGTAAATCCTGCTTCTGCAAAAACTAACGGTGCATAGTATGATATGATATTGATTCCATTGAATTGTGCAAATGCAAATGCTGAACATGCCACTAAAACTCTTGGTAAGTAGTTTTTGAACATATGTTTCCAACTTCTTTCATACTTTGGAATCTGATCACGCTCGTGGAGTATGCTATTTTTGATCAAGAAAAACTCTGTTACTGGTTTGTTATACTCAGGACTCAGGTCGTAAAGCAAGCTTAAAACATGGAATCCCTGTTGATCTTTGTCAACATCGAGCAAGAATCTAGGGCTTTCCACTATAAAAAAGCCCCCTAAAAATAAAATAAAGGCGATAACCACCTGTATAAAAAGTGGAAGTCTCCAGCTCAAGTTTGCAAGAAACGAGTGGGGATGGTCTCTAGTGTCACCAATGTTTTGAATAAAGTAAGCAAAATAATTCACCCATACACTCAAGCAGTATCCACTAATATTTCCAGTGAATTCAGCACAAACCAACTTCCCTCTTTCTTCTGACGGTGATATCTCACACTGATAACTGGGAACTACAGTACTCAAAATTCCAACACCAATTCCACTCAAAACCCTTCCTACTGAAAAAATATACAAATTCACCGCAAAACTCTGAAGTAAGCCTCCAATAATGAACACAAAAGTTCCTATCAAAATTGTTTTCTTCTTTCCTAAGGTATCACTAAGCTTTGCAACACATAGCGAACTCAACATTGCACCAATCTCGAGTACCAGTACAATAATTCCAATCTCCGCAGCTGTGGGATGGTTGAAATAGGAATTGAACGTATCAAAAGTGGTAACAATTCCACTTAGAACCCCTTGTTCAAATCCAAATAGCGATATGAATAGCGACACGAATCCAGATGTGAAGTACACCAATCTGTTTCCTTTGAAACTTAGTTTGGAGGTGTATCCTTTGAAATCAAAATCTATATGGGGGTATTTGTTTCCAAATTCATCCATATACTCGTCGTTATATCTGACTGGGTCATTTTCGTCTCCAGAATCGGTGTCTCCAAAATGTCCAGAATCTCCAGAATCTCCTTCGCCTATATCATTTTTCGGTACCTGGGATAGGCTTTCTTTAGCGTCAAACTCTTGGTGCCCCAATTCTATTTTCTCAAACTGATGGTTGCTTATGATCTTGTGACTCGAAGAACTGTCAGGCTTATATAGCAATTGGTCTTCTTTCATGTATCGAGGATTCTTGCGAATTTAGTGAGAATGCGGATGACGTAACTGGGGTAATTCGAGTAAACGAATTGTAAGAATCGAGTTTAAATGGCAATTTTTGGTTATAGTTCCAACAACTAAGATATTTTGAAACAATATAAATGAGCTTTGATTTGGGTTTTGGTGTTAGGTTTGAACAAAACCAAACCTATGACCTTATCTTATCAGACGCGGTTTTGACACAATTTTGATTCTGCCAAATATGATACAAAAGTATATCCTTTTATACTTTGACAAGTCCAAATATACCGAGTAGTTGGTTCATTATGTTGTTGATAGTTTTGGATTAGTTTATGCAATTAAACTTTTTTTGGTATTTTTTCTGTGAATTTTACAAATGCTATTCTTGATGGATATCAATGCAAAATTATTCAGATTCTAAATGAAAAAAAATGTAATAAAAAAAAAGAATCTTTCGAAAACCACGACAATAAGCCGTTAACATGCTTCAAGACTGATACAAAAAACTCTAAGATCCAATTGTTAGGTATTGCTGATAATCCACATACAAAGAACCCCTATTACGTAATAAGTTACTTAACTCATTACATAACACATCAGTTCAGTACTTCATATTACTACCTAGTTTAGTACTAATGCCCTTCTTGATGATGTACCTTGACAGATCTATTCTTATTCTCTTTACTACGAACACTTACTAAATCAAGCATTTCAAGAATAGTTGCTGATTAGTGAAGAGGTGGCTGGCTGTTTTTGTCTCAAACAAGCTTGAAACTTTATTGATCCAGTTTACAACCGTTTTAATTCATTGGTTGTGCATAGATCAGTAGATTTACTTAGCACCTCCACCTTGACTACCACTTTTATTGGCTTATTCCGGTGGCTTGACGCCCTTTGATATTTCTGCAGGTTATTTTCTACCTTTATTACCATTTTTAATTCTGATTATGTACTACTTGCTTCCTTTGTGGTTACTATCTCAAATTCCTTTTTAAGCTACTTCTTCTTAATGACTCCCTTGTTCCCCTTACACACCTACAGGCCTTATTATTACATGAAAATCTTACATACTATCGCCAATACTTTTGTTCACCTCCCAGCAAAAGTGACTCTCAATTTCCTTCAAAAAACTCATTGAAAGACCTTTTGACACCCACTTCCAAAGCACGCCTCATCCCTTCTTCCTTAACACCCTGAAGACCGCCATCCAGTAAGATTTCATGTCTACTAAGAATATTTGATTTACGGCAAATCCTGAAATTTACTGCAATTCAAAACAACATGCATTTCTTTTTTGCAATCAGCCAGCAAAAATAATGTGATCGTTTTTATTTAAGGATTCCCACAGCTGCTTAAACTTAGTGACATGAAACAAACATTATCGTCACTAGACGAACCGCTGAACATACCAGCGTTAGATCATAGTTCTTTATCTCATGCCATAACCTCCTTCAAACCTGGGTTTCTCAATAGCGATGACATTCCTGAGATTCCTGTCATCAAGAAAAACGGCAAGTTTCGTAACTACAAGAGAGTTGTGAGTTTGCCTATGAGCTTTTCGACCACAGACTTATCACCTTTGAACCAATTGACTTTGGCAGAAGCCTATTCTCACAAGAGGTCTACCAGCATTGGCCTTGTACCCAGCGAGAAATCCCAAGCGGTTACCGAATCCAACCTCAGCAACTTGAATCTTGAATCCAAGAAGTTCAAGCAATTACCTTCACCTCCATTGAGATCCCCTTCGAGAGCCAGTTTTGGGGATGATGAACCTGATTTCGCAAATTACGACTTCTTGGGCAGAAGATCTGTTACGGCTCCATGCAACAGACAAACCATTCCGGGTGCTTATTCACTGTCATCACCGGACCCAGAACCAATCCCAGAACAAGTAGAGCCACTCTATGATGAAGTTTCTTTGGAGGTGAGTGACGAGGTGTCCATTATAAAAAGCAGGTACAGTGATTTGAGTTACATGAGTAGATTAAGTGAGGTAGACAGTTTATTTTCTTCCGATAGCTCAGTTGAAACAAATGATAGTGGCTATATCTTGAATGAAGTAGTGAAAATATACCAGGGACGTTCGGGAAATAGTTCCAGAGATATATTCAATTCTGTGCATGAATTTCACAACAATAGTGACGTTGAGGAAGATGCTGAGGAAGATGTCGAAGAGGTAGTTGATATCAACAGTCTTGGCGAAGGTAGCGAATACAGCGATGCCCTCAGTGTGGGTGCATTTTCAGATATAACCCGGTACTATCTTAATGACGAATTATCAACTGAGAAATTGGATATGATAAGCGTGCAAGATAGCTTATTCAGCGGAAGTTCTCTTGAGACCCCTGAAATAATACGCAACAAATCATCATCGAACAGTCTAAAACAGTCTTTGAACAATTCAAATATACCTGTGAACAATTCAAATATACCAGTGAAAAATTCAAATATTCCAGCGAACAATACAAAATTACCAGTGAACAATACAAAATTACCAGTGAACAATTCAAAATTACCAGTGAACAATACAAAATTACCAGAGAACAATACAAAATTACCAGAGAACAATACAAAATTACCAGAGAACAATACAAAATTACCAGAGAACAATACAAAATTACCAGAGAACAATACAAAATTACCAGAGAACAATACAAAATTACCATTGAACAAAGAACTACCACCAATGCCAGGTATCAAAGATGCAGTTCTTGAACCTTCTTCAAATAACAAAAATAAAGACTATAATACACCTTTGTTGACAATAAAGAAGAATAGAGTCAATATCACTCCAGCTACTAGTTCTGAATACCAATATCTAAACCCCAACTCAAATAAGAGTCATCAAAGACCAACTTCGTTGACCTTGGACCCTGGTAAAACCAAGTTGGTTCACATTAGACCAGCCAGTATGATGTCCAATTATACCACGGCATCATATATGTCGGGCGTGAGTCTCAACAAAGCAAAACTAGAGGTCTTTAAACAAGTAAGAGCCAAACCTTTTGATGTGTGTCTTGATCTGGGAGCAGATTATGAATACTCCAAGTTTGTCAAACCCATGAAAAGTCTATACACCGGAAATCCATATAACACAAAACCAGAAACTAATAAAATAACCAGAGTTACATCAACTCCACCTGTCACCCAAAAGATCACATCAGCAGGACTTCCTAGCCCTCATACTGCCTTTATCAAGAGAGCAACAGCTCCAAGGGCAGCCAGTAATCCGGTTCATTCGACTCCTCCTCCAACACCACCCAAAGACACCACTCTACAACTTAAGCATCGTAGTGCTGGTTTTCAATCGACGAGAGAAGGGAATAAACAAAGAGATTTGTAGTTTAGAATAGCATTCATTTCATAGCGGTATATAGGAAAGCCGTTCATTTCTTTTGTAAGTATTAATGATAATTGGGGTACAATAAAACTATGTTCAGCATTTGGATGAATCAGGCCTTGGTCAGCTTCCCAATCAACACTTCTAGCATCTCATATGTACAGTTGCTTCACAGCGGTCTTGCACCTAAATAAACCTTCTATTCAAAGCTGATTTGCATAGTTTTGGAGCATTCCTCATGAATTACAACTTCACAACCATCTCGTTTCCCTTGTAACTTTTCACCAAGTCCTTAATACCATACCTCTCTGCCACATCATCGTTAATAAACCTTCCTCCCAAGTAATGGGGCTTGTCTTTGAACCAATTAGCACATGGTTTTGGAGCAGTCAAACTCACAAGCATATCTGGACCGATATCTGCAGTACCATCTAGCGGACCATTGTCAACGTCCCAGCCACTAGGAACATCCACGGAAACAATAGGACAGGTTTTAGTTTCTGATAAATACCTGATCAACTCATCAAAAGGTGATCTAACTGGAGGGTGAAAGGAGAACCCAAATAAAGCGTCTACTATCACCAGTGTTTGGGGTAATACCTGCTCAATTTCATCTAAGGTCTCAATTTGCTTGATTTTCAAGTCCTGAATCTGTTTGGTCAAGCTCAAATACAATTCCTTTTTTGGTCTTTTGGGATAGTAGATAACTGGCTCATAATTCCAGAGCTTCAAGTGTCTGGCAGCAACAAGACCATCCCCTCCATTATTTCCAGGGCCGATAAGAAGCAACACTTGAGACTTCATTTTAGGTGGATATTGTGCATATATGGCTTGGGCTACTGCTAAACCTGCAATTTCCATCAACTGGTCGATAGAAAAGCCCCCAGTAGACATCAATTCCTGGTCCAACAGCGCAGCTGCTTTTGAAGTAAGGGTTTTGAACATGTTATTTTCGCAGTCAATCATACAATGGTTTTACCATTTTTATGTCAGATCATGGGACCATCGTGCATGATGTTCACTAACTAACTGCCAAAACTTGCTTATTATCTACGGTTGTACGTAATCCTTTTTTAAGCCTGGAAGCATAGCTTTTTTGATCAAAAGCGCCATAGTTCGATGAAAATAGATGTTATCAAGAAACTAAAACTGCAGCCATATACTCCAAGATTCCAGAACCTATTCCACTCAGCAAGATATCGAGGTAACACATTCTAAAGGCCATCGAAACTAACTTCTTTCTCGTTACAATTCTAAATGCGTGTTTTTGTTCCTGCATTTTCGTGAACAAAAATGAGGAACCGAAATAAATTTCAACACAAACAGTTGGTTTGATTCTAAAGTCAACAGCACTTGACAGACGATATTAGAAAAACTAGATATTTTAACATGGATGAACTGTATACGTACGAATCGCCATCCATGGTGTCTAATTCGCCTATGATCAACTACAGAAAAGACGCCAGAAGAGGTGTCAGGTTCACGTTTATGGTGGTAGGTGAACTGGGAACAGGTAAGACCACCTTCGTAAACAGTTTGTTGAACAAAAAGGTAATGACGCATCGTTTCGAGTCGCCTGAATTGTCTGTGGCAGAAACCAATACCATTTCATTTACCAGTGCCAAATCGGTTGCGTTACCAAGTACTAGTATTCTTACACGTAATGATTTTAATGCTGCCACTGCCAACGAAGAACCGGGTATTGCGTTGACCGAGACTAAAATCGACGTTGTGGATGACTCTAATATCAAGTTGCAATTGACCATAGTCGATACTCCTGGCTACGGTGACAACTTGAATAACGAGATATGCTTTGTTGAGATCGAAAACTACTTGAAGCAACAATTTGATTTATTGTTGGCAGAAGAAACCAGAATCAAAAGAAACCCAAGATTCATTGATACTAGAGTGCACGTGTTGTTGTATTTCATTAGTCCAGGAGGTCACGGATTGAAGGAATTGGATATAAACTGTATGAAGAGGTTGTCGAAATACGTCAATATCATTCCTGTGATCGCCAAAGCAGACTCTTTTACAACAGAAGAGTTGGCAGCATTCAAGCAGCAGATCAAAATCGATATTGACAAGTTCAGTGTTCCTGTGTTCCAATTTGATAACTATTTGGATGAATATGACGAAAACGAGGACTACGATTTGATCCAGGAATGCAAGCTCTTAGCCAAAATCCAGCCATTTGCCATAATATCTTCAGAAGATGAATTCGAAGTTACTGATAACAAGACCGGAAATGTCAAGGTCATCAAAGCTAGACAATATCCATGGGGATTGGTTGATATAATGAATCCAGCCTACAGTGACTTTGGCACTTTGAGATCTGTTTTATTAGGATCCCATTTGCAAGACTTGAAAGAATTGACCCACGACTTCCTCTACGAAAGCTACAGAACCGAAAGATTGACCAAGGTCACTGGAAGATCTGAAGAAGTTGGTGATCAAAGCGAGAATATCCAATCCTCAATTCCTTCATTATCGAATTTAGCACAATTAACCAACACATCCCATTCCAACGCACTCGGAAATGGTCATGGTATAAGTGATTCTCATCTTCACGACACTGCTTCAGTGTTGTCGACCAATTCTTCTAAGCAACCAAAGTCAATGTTGTTGGATAATGAAGAAGAAGAGCAGAAAGAAACTGAATCTTTCACCTCCTCTACGTCGACAGTTTCGTTAGAAAGTACTCCAAGAAACTTAAACTCCAACAATCCCGCCTTTAAGAGATTGTCCATCGGGCCACAACGTAACCAGTTGAGACAGATCAGTGAAACTGTTCCTTATGTTATCAGACACGAGAGAATCTTGGAGAGACAACAGAAGTTAGAAGAAATGGAACTTGCCAGTGCAAAGGAATTAGCCAACAGAGCCGCTTTATTGGAGAAGAGAGCTGCCGAGTTGAAGGCCAGGGAAAAGGCTATAAGGAAGTTAGCAGAACAGCAACAGGAGAAGGCACAATTGATTAGCAAGGATGTGGAATCGGAAGAACCTGAGGTAGAACAAGACGACACTGTTATTGAGTCACCAGTGAACCATTCGATGCTCAAGAAGGAGGAGACCTTGACTGACTTGCATTCAATTGTTTCCAAGAATTAAATATAGGTAGATCGAGTTCGTACTATTTCTTTGCTCTTATACTCTTTACTATTGAACATACTTCATTGTGCTTACATTTGCTCTTGAAGTTTGCCTGAGTTCGCTTATTTTTACTGTTTTTGACGGTTTTACTATGTTCACTTTGCTTCTTACCTTGTTGGGTCACATTGTTCTTACATTTCTTGTCTACTCTTTTTCAACGATTTCAGTCTTTCAAGCTTCCGTTATTACAAATCTCTTTCTGCTATTGGTTTCCTAACTACTTCAGCTATTTACACTACCTTATCGCTTATCATAACTTCGCAAGAGGTAATACCAGGTAGATTTATATGGCAGTTGTACTATTTTTTCCCCTAAACCCAGGTCATATCCCCCTTTTATTGATCTACATATCCACTTCTACAATTTCATTCATTCCAACTAATTCAACTCCCTTCCGAATTAATTGTCCTACAGCCCTTCTTACACGCACATTCTTGAGTCAGTCGCGCAAAACTCAAGAACAAAATTTTCTCATTGAAGTCTTAGAGGGATAGCAGTTTATACAGTTGGACCTAAGAAGGAACGGCATCAATTACCTGTGAAAGCTCTTACGCCATATCGGAAGCAAGTGAAACAAAGCACGTCTCGTGATATAATACTACACATTAGAAAACCTCAGATCATTGAAGTTTGCAGTTGCTTTTGCATAGATTTGTATTATATTCTAATTGCCAGACCCCCCATTTGAATCATATAAGACCTGCAGTGCAGCTAAATACCATGGATATTGCTCAGCTTTTAGAAAATGCCCTTTTTGGCACTGATCACAATATTAGATCCCAGGCCGAAGCCCAGTTGACTGATATCTCTACCAATCATTTCAATGAGTTTGTTGGTTTGTTGGCTGATGTATTAGGAAATGAAAGTGTCAAGACTGAAGTCAGAATGTTGGCTGGTATTCAGTTGAAGAATCAATTGACAGCTAAAGATGCTGTCGTAAAGGCTAAGTTACATCAACGTTGGTCTACTTTGGAAGAGAGTCTCAGAACCAAAACCAAAGAGATCTCCTTGACCAGTTTGATGTCTTCAGATGAAAGAGTCGGTAAGGCTGCAGCACAGTTGGTTGCTGCTATTGCTGAAATTGAATTACCAATTAGTCTTTGGCCACAATTGATTCCGTTGATGATCGAAAGTACTAAGGCAGAAAAACCTGTTCACGTCAAAAAGGCTTCGTTACTAGCTATTGGTTACATCTGCGAATCCTTGAATCCAAACGATCCAAACATACTAGAACAAGCAAACGGGATTTTGGTTACCATTATCCAAGGTGCCCAGACAAACGAAGAAGATTCTGTTAGATTGACTGCTTTGAATGCGTTGGTTAACTCTTTGGAGTTTATCGGCAACAACTTTGACAAGGAAGGTGAAAGAAACTACATTATGCAAGTTGTTTGCGAAGCTACGCAGGCTGATAATGTAGACTTACAAGAAGCTGCCTTTGGTTGTTTGGCTAAAATTATGGCCTTGTACTATAGGTATATGTCTGTTTACATGGAAAAAGCCCTTTTCAATTTGACTGTTTCAGGTATTGAAAGTCCAAATGATAGAGTTGCATGTATGGCTATCGAATTCTGGTCATCTGTCTGTGAAGAAGAAATCGATTTGGCTATGCAAAGAGAAGAATTAGGAAGTGACTTACAGGCCGAATATGCTCAACAATTAATGGGCTACGGTTTTGCTTTGGTATCGATTCAGTCAACCTTACCAGCATTGTTGCAAGCCTTAACAAGACAAAATGAAGATGCTGAAGATGATGACTGGTCTGTTTCAATGGCAGCAGGTGCATGTCTTCAATTGTACGCCCAGAACACAGGTCTTTATGTTATTGAGCCTGCCATACTCTTTGCTTCTTCTCGTATAAGCAGTGAGAACTGGAGAGACAGAGAAGCAGCAGTGATGGCAATTGGTTCTATTCTTGATGGTCCTGAGTTGGACTCTTTAAGAGAAAAGACCAACAGCGCTTTACCTTCCATCGCTGCTTTGATCAACGACCCGTACTTGCAAGTTAAAGAAACTGTTGCATGGTGTCTTGGAAGAGTTGCTGAGCTTACTATTCCTGTTTTGGAATTGGATAAGCAGATTCCTATTTTATTGGATGCAATTAATCTTGGGTTGAAAGACCATCCAAAAGTTATAACCAACTGTTGTTGGACTTTCATGAATTTGATTGAGCAATTATGCAACCAAGGTCCTAACGAACCTTCCACTGTATTATCTCCTTACATTCATCCTATAGTCATAACTTTAGTTGAATTGTCCAAAAAAGAGGACAACGAGGGCAGTGCCAGAGATGCTGCATTTGAAGCGTTATCTGTATTTATTCAAACTAGTGCACAAGACTCCCAACAAGTCATTTATGGTATGGCTACTGATGCTTTGGAAAGATTGGAACAAACCATCAACGAACTTGAACGCCAGGGCCAGTCCTTGACTCCTGATTTCAAAAACAACATCGAAGATTTGCAAACCAGTTTATTGTCATTATTGACTACTATCATCAGAAGATTGGGTGGCGAAATCGCCAATGCAAGCGATAGGTTGATGGGAATATTCCTTAGATTATTAGGAATGTTGGAACCAAATGCTTTGATTGAAGAAGATGTTTTCATTGCCATTTCAGCAATTGCAGTTGCCATCGGTCAACCTTTTGCCAACTACATGGAGGCATTCTTGCCATTTTTGGATAAGGCATTACAGAATACCGAATCTCCTACCGCTAATACTGCAGTTGGTATTGTTGCGGACTTGGCACTTTCCTTAGGACCTTCTATCCAGCCTTACTTACAAGGTTTGATGAATATTTTGGGTAAAAACCTAAGCAGTGAATCCGTGAAGAGATCTTTGAAACCAGGTATTTTTTCATGTTTCGGTCATATTGCTACTGCTTTGGGATCGGAGTTCCAAGGATACGTTGGTTTTGTTTTCGAAATGTGCCAATTGGCAAACCAAATTACTGACGATGGTACTTCTGAGACTGCTGACTTCCTATTCAACATTAGAGAAGCAGTTTTGGAATGCTACTCAGGTATCGTGGGTGGTTTACAGGACGACCCATCGATTTTATACCCACATATTGGAACAATTTTCTTATTTTTGCAGTCTATTTCCATGGATTTTGACTTGATCAGTATAGAATCAATTGCTTCCTCTATTGTTGGTTTATTAGGTGATATTGTAGCTAACTTCCCTGGCGAGTTTAAGCAAGCCTATGAAGCTGAATGGGTAACCGATGTTATCAAGAGAACTAGAAGTAACCCTAACTTCAGTGATAGTACAAGAAACACTGCTAGATGGGCTAGAGACCAGCAAAGAAAGCTTCTTAGTGGAAATCAGTTCTAAGTTGCTCATATTATTTGGGAAATCTAGTACCGTTATTTGACTAACCATGATGTCACTTCATGGTTGTGTGAGAGTTGTTGCTGCAAAAAACTTGATAAAAAATACTCTTATACTAAAGAGCAACAACAAATACCTCTGAAATCTCTAATGAACCTCTAATGAAATATTTATATTTTTCTTATATAGAACTTTTTGGCATATCTTTAATACATAATCTTTTAACTCCTTTGGTTGTAATCAGTTTAACAGGATTGATTTTTACGGATAAAATGAAATTTCGAACTCGAAGCATTAAACCTAAAACGGAGTAATGATTAACATAATTTAATCTACAAGCATAATTTTTACTACAAGCAGAAGAATTTGTGCATAAGTACTAGAAACACTGGTTCAAACGCCCTTTGTTTAGGTGAGGATATTAACCCAATCGAGATAAATATACACAACAAGCTACGATAAAAGATAGGCAACAAGGAATCAGCATCAGCAACCTGTAATAGAAGTAACCAAAAATCAAAGAAACAGGTAGTAGAGGTAATTGGTAATGGCATTTCTGAACACAAAACAGAATTAATGTAGCTGAAAGAAGTGAAGTATACTAAATTACATCCTTTCACGTAAGTCTGTTATAAGTCGATATAAAAGCACGATTTCAAAATTAACATCAGTGCAACCACCAATGCTACAAATAAAGTATTAACCCCTTGTTCAAGGGGTCATCGAGCCATATCATGGCTATTGTTTGATCAAAGATTTTGAAAAATGAATAACCCACACCACGCGCAACGAAACACGTCAAGTAATTTCACTGTTTGAAGAAATAGCTGAAGAATTGCCAGGATTATACCTGCTATACCCTACTAGAAACAAAGAAAACAATCAAATTGGGGTTCAGTCTTAGAAAATATCATCTTGTTAAGTTTGCATTTTATTGTCCACACTATATAAGAGAAAAATCAAGCATTCGATATAGTAATTTTCACAGCCTTACTGTTTCCAGGGTATTTGACTTGCTTTATAAAAAGTGAAGATTCCCACCTGTTGATACTTCAGTCCTAAATTTACTTTGAAAACTGCCTTGTGCTCAAGTTTGTGTTATTGCAATTGCAAGACAGTACTCATCGCATCAGCTTCATTCATTAATCCTAGCATTCTTCCAGTCACTTGATATTTGTAAATATGCAAACCTACTTTCCAAATGACATCAAGTACAACCCTGTACCGTTTGATTTGACCTACATTGTCTATGATCCAGAAGATGTATGGAGTTTAGTTTCGGTGCATTTTTCATTGTTTCCTATTTACGCCATGGTCTTCTACACCTCGTGGTTTCTTTTAACCAGGGAAATCGAACCCGTTGTTGTGGTAGGTGGCCACTTGGTTAGTGAAATCATTAACAAGATCGCTAAGAAGATCTTGAAGGAACCCAGACCGGATTTCCACAAAGAGTTTGGCAGTGGCTCGTTGAGCTATGGAATGCCTTCAGCACATGGCCAATTCATGGGATTTTTTGCAAGCTACTTCATCTGCATTCTATTGTTCAAGATCCGTAATCTCTCCTTGGACCAAAGATATTTGGGGTGTTTTATCTTGAGTTTTATCTGCACTGGCGTTTGCTTCTCCAGAGTATACTTATTGTACCATACTATTCAGCAGGTTGTTGCTGGTTCTTTGTTAGGTATGTTTTTGGGATTGACCTACTTTTTGATTACTTCTGTTTTGAGAGACGTGGGGGTTGTTGATTGGGTTTTGAATTGGCCAATTGTCAAGTATTTCTATGTAAAGGATTCCTATTTTCACTCATACCAAAGCTTCAAAGACGAGTATGAATACTACTTATCTTTGAAGTCCTCAAATCAATTGATTGGAACCATCAACGACTTGAAAATATAACACATGATATGCAATGTTGATTAGATGTATATTCCTCATTGGTATAGGCTCCTGGGTTTAATATAATTGTTCTTTGGTTAACACTTTAGCTGCTTGCAAGGTAATAAAAATAGTATATTAATCTCTACCTAATATCTCAAGTCACAAGTGTTAGAAGTCATCCCAGTTGTCTTCATCATCCTTCTTCTTGTTGCTGCCTCCACTCACACTTGCCAAAGAAGTTTTCTGTTCAGGCTTGGAGAAGCCAAATGCTGGTTCAACTTCGCCTTTCTGATGATCGCTCAAGGTTAAGCCGTCGAAGAATTGGCCAAATTTGGAATCAACAGTTTTGTTGAAACCATTTGATTGTATCTCTTTGGTAAAGGTCTGGAAAGTTTCTGAACCATACTTACCAGTTTCTTGCATCTTCTGACCAAACTGAGCCATAGCTCTCTTAGTTTCATTAGTTATGTCACTCTGTTGAATCTGGTTCAAACCTGGCTTAATTACGGTTTCGTTAACTTCGGAAACAGATTTGGCAACTGTAGAAGAAAACAAACCCCAGCCTTTGGAAAGAGTTCCTAAAGGATCAGCTTGCAAGTTATCAATAGTGAAGTTGGCAAAAGAACCATTTCCTGAAGAAGCTGGTGCAGGAGTGTTACCAAAACCTCCATACTTACCTCCTTGCGAAGGTGGTAAATGATCAGGTCTCGATTCGTTCTTGTTTCCTAATTCAGCAAAGTAAGCTTCGTTCTTGACCTTTTGTTCGTTTGAAGCCTTAGGATTACGACGACTTTGGATGGAGTCTTGAGGTTGACTTACACTGGTAGCAGCATTGTTCGTGTTAGCAGAGTTTACAGATGGTAAAGTTTCACCTGAATGATCCTGAGCAGCAAATTCTTTACCTTCAACTAAACAAGTCAACTTTTCTTTATAGTCGCTAGCCACATAGTTATCATATTTCAATTTAGCAGGTAAAGTCAAATCAACACCGTTTTCTTCAAAGTAGCTGTTCAAGTTGTCGTTACCACCTTGTTCCATTCTTAAAATTTCATCTGATTTGAATTGGTCCATAGTTATGGATCTGACAAATGAGATATGTACACCCAATCCCCTGTGGATACCAGCACATTCAAGACAGATAAAGATCCCAAACTTCGGTGAAGCCCACTGTGGGTTTGGGGCTCCACAATCAATACACTTTTTGTTGCCTCCATTTTTCTGCAACACCAAAAGCTTTCTACGAGTTTCTGGATCGATAGACATTCTTACCGTTTGTGTCGATGCTTTGAGTTTGTACTTATATGCTGAAAGCTATTCTAACTCAAACCCGGTTAAAAGAAAAGACAGAGTTCGCGTCCAATTGTGGTGATAACACGACAAAATTTCTGGTAGTATATTATACATAAAACCTTACAACTTCAGGTTGGGATCGGTATTAGCAGCTATAATGTTGACAGGATACTCCGCTTTGGTAGAAAAGGTATCATTGTGCCAGTTTCCTCCATCAACAACGTGAACTATTCCTGTAACATATTCTGCAGCAGGTGAGAACAAATATACTGTAGCCTGAGCAATATCAGCTACTCTTCCGTATCTCTGTAATGGAATACTACGGCTTCTATTTACATCATCTGCAGACAATCTTTTCATTCCTTCTGTGCCTTGAATACTTCCCGGAGCGATACTGTTACACCTGATACCTAAGGGACCCAACTCTACTGCTAATGCATTGGATAATGCATCCACACCAGCCTTGGCTGCACCTACATGGATTTGGAAAGGAATTCCAAAGTAGTGCAAGGTGGCACTGACAAATAAGATAGCACCCTTGTTTTTCCTCAATTGTTCGAAACAGGCTTTGGCAGTATTGTAGGACCCTAACAAATCAATTGCAACAACAGACTTGAAAGCATTTGATGACAAGTGGTTGAAATCACATAAAAAGTTTCCAGCAGCACCTGCGATCACATAGTCGATTCTTCCTAATTCCTTGACAGTTTTGTTAACCGCTTCTACCAACGACAGAATTTCTCTGACGTCTATATTACTACATGCTATCACCTTAGCATCTTTTCTTAATTGACCGATTTCATCCGCCGCTTCTTGTGTTTTCTTGGGGTTTCTACCTACGATAGCAGCGTTTGCACCCAATAGAACCATTGCCTCTGCCTGGGCCCTACAAATGGTTCCAGCGCCCCCTGTGACAAAAACCACTTTTCCTGCAAAGATGCCTTCTTTCCAAGGCCCGTTCGTCACAAAACTTTGATCTAAACTCAATTCTCCCATTGTTTGTTCTTAATTCTACAATCTTACGTATCACGATTTCGAGATAAACCTGACAATTGTGGGCCTCCAATTACTTTTATAGTCTTTGCCTGTGAAATTCTCAAATCAAAAAATCCCAAAAATGACCCGCAAATCTGGGGAATGCCATCGGATCTACTCGGACTTAAAACCAGTAAAATCAGGTTTGACATCCCGAAGAACATCGTAGCTACACATAAAACACGCTTGGGAAAGTGTCTTAATACATCCGAATCAATAGCATGAGTTATATTTCACAAGTATTATACAATCACTATATATACAAATCTCATCTTAATTACTAGGTATCATTTATGCTGGTATCACATCAAGTTTATCTTTCTTCTTTGACGGCATATCACTTTTGTCTTCAACCAAGTCCTCTCTTTGTCTTTTCTCTTGCTTGTTTTCCAAAACATCAATATCGTTTTGGATTTCAGCAAACAAGTTTTTGGCTTCGGCACCTGGGCCGAGTCCAGGACCCGAACTTTTGGTGGGGCTTTCATCCTTGGAGTCAGTAGATGTGTCGACGTTGCCAAAAAAGTGGTCGTCGTCATCTTCGTGTATACCATCGTCATAGAACTCATCATCAATATCATCATAGTCATTACCATTACTTATATCTTCATCTTGGTCGTCATCGTCGTCATCGTCATCATCTTCCACAATATCTCCATCAGTTGCCAACTCTCCAGGATTAGTACTATTTCCACCTATAAATAATTGTGTGGTATCCAATTGCTCATGCAATTTGATTATGTTTTGCCCAGTTTCTGCATAATCAATTTCCTTCAAGCAGAATTCTTTATAGTTGACATAAATGTGCTGCACTAACTGCTTAATAATAGCTTTGTTCTTACCTATTCTAATATTACCCAATACTTCCAACAACGAAAGACATGTGGAATTAGCAAGATTGTTTTCTCTGTTTACAGTCTTAAAGAATTCGAAAAAACTATCCAAAAGGTTAAACCTTGAAATATGCCTCATATAAAGCTTATCATTGGTTGCTAATATATTAGACAAGCACGTTATCACGCTTAATTTCAAAGCCATTTTGCAATTGATCCTAAGCAATCTCGTCAAGCCAACCACAATATGATTCTCCAAGAAAAATGGCCTTTGCAACTTTTTGTCATGGGCTATCACACAAAAGGATAATAACTCACATAACTGCTGGTATAAAAGCTCGTCACCCTTAATAGCTGTAGCCAAAGTTTCCGGAATTTGTTCTTCTGACTGTAATTTGGATAAGCTTATGACGTTCTTATACAAAATTGGGGCAACTTCATTGTAAAAGGCCCTGAAATAATCTTCTGTGCTGATATCATTCCCCAGCGCCGAGTTTGCATTGAAATCAGGAATAGCACCGTTTTCGTCTACTTTTCCAATGTTTGTATCCAATAGGTTTTTCATTGCCTCAAATGCCTGCATTTTCAACCCTACATTCTTCTGAGTAAGAAGAACATGCGATAAAAGGGTCATAAGTGTCATATCATCTGACAACTTTAGACCAAATTCCTTGTCTCCATTTCTGTCACTATTTTTTTGTTTGTGCTTATTCTTACTAGTGACCACATTGGTCTCTGAAAGTACTATTTCCTGATCTGTAGGTCCCAAATCACTAATAATTTCTCCATCATCAATGAAATTTACCAATGAAACATCATGCTCGATTATACTTACTATTAATTCTGTTCCGAGTACCTTGGTAGACAACTCTTCGTCATTCAAAGCAAATTTAATCATACTAAACAACCCATTCGTAATTAGCAAACTGAAGAAGTCAGATCGTTGGAAACTTTGGAGATTTTTGGTCAACAAAACATACTGGTGGATCATTCTAACTCCGTTTCTCTTGAGTTCTAAGTTTTGATTCCTTTTTTGATCATTCAAATTGTCATCATTTTTCAACTCAGAAGACTTCGAGTCGATGCTTTCGGCACTATTGAGCAAACCAGATTCAAAGCTGTAATAGTTGAACAATTCACTCAAAAAATTAGTGTTGTCTTTCAAAAAGTCTATTATTTTGATTTGGTTGGCATGAATCAAAGAATTCAACACATTGAACGTTTGATCATCTATGAACCTTGCTAGTATGACATCTTTCATGAAGCTCAAGTAGTAATCCTTCTTAAAAATATTATAATTGTTAGTCTCATCTTTGTTCAAGCTAGGCAAGTGGATGACTACTTTAAACTTGAGTTTGTTGAATAAGAATTCTCTATAGCATGATTTCTGGTTTGGAAATTCTGCGTCATACTCGAGAATACTGATCAAGCCCAATAATTTTTCTTCAGTTGAAAAGAAATCTTCTAAAATCGATGTTTCGCTGTACAATATCAAGTTCTTGATTATCTCACTTAATGTGTATAGGTTGATAATGTTGTGAGACTCCTCACTCTCGTTGAAGACTTGTATTAGCTTTGTTAAGTAGCTGTTTTCAACCACAAATTTCAGAACACACGTTTTGGAATAAGCGGAAGTAGCACACTGAGAAATAGTTTCTAGTATTTCCTCCAAATTTGTCAATGAAGGCATAGGAGGAACGGTTATAGGGCCTGTGATAAGCTCAGTTACATCACCGGTGATATTTGTAGTCGAGCCGTTGGCACCGTCGCTTATTTGGGCATTGGTTATGACATAATACAACGAGATTTCGGGCAGATAGTTTTCTTGCTGCACTCTAACAATAAAATCACACAAATCAGCGCATCCTTCTGTTTCTTGAAAGGAGATAGCCATATCGTTTCCCAGGGAGTCTGTCCATACAATCAAGGTATCTTGTTGTCGGTGGTATTGAGTTTGTCCCTCCAAATATGCTTTTAGGATCACCTCTTCTGGATTGAGTTCGTTTCTTACCATAAAAAACGGTTTTTGGCTCTCATCTTCTATTTCTCCAGTACAGTAGCCGGTTCCATGGTCTAACCAGTTATCATCTTTCAATAAATACACTTTGACTCTTCTTTGTACCAGCGACACAATTTCGGCAGCCGGCTTTCTTTCATGTAAAAAAGTGTGCTTTTCTTCCTTGTTGTTGTCCTTTTCTTTCCTTTCTTCAATCACCAGGGGTTTATCTTGAGAGTGAATGGTCCCGGACTCCAGTGGCTCAATCTTCAGGGTAGCATCATGTTTTCCTTTGGACTTTTTCACTCCATTTTTGCCATCGCTAGTTTTTTTCACCCCATTCTTGGATGCCATTGTGAGAGTACTTGTCATGCCACGATGTTTTCAAATTAGAACTCACAGGTGTTTGGGATATAAACGCGGTCTGGATTTCAAGAACTTCACTATCCAAGCTATGGAAGAGCTCAGTAGGAGTTGTTAAATCAATCTAGCTGTAATTAACGGTCGCTGCGCCTTATAAGCTGATATCTGGCCCACCACGAACTAACACTACCGTGGTTCCAATGCTGGTTGTTTGAAGGATGGTTAAACAGCAGTTCGCACTTTTATTTTCTATTTACAGATTAAAATAATTTTGGAGTTTCTATATCTCAGTGACATAAAAGAGCAGCACTGGTCAAGTTTCTGAGCCAGTCAACCTTGTCAACGTCGTGTGTATCTTCAACCTCACCCCATTGTTGAGTCTGGAAAATGGTCTCTAAGTTTCCAAGCTCGATAATTTCATCTATGGACTTGAAATAGTAGTGTTCAGTACCGTTCTTATTTACTTGCAACAACTGTTTTTGTTTGACCGGGTCAGACACGTTGGAACGTAATAATGAGATGCCACACAAGAACGACTTGGATGTCAAGATAGCCTTTTCCAAAGCCACTATATCGTAGATTGAAAGATTATTCATCCAATGCAAAACCACCCTTTGGGTTTTGATGGTCTGTTGGTTACCTCTTAAGCCGTCTGTTTCACAGTCCAAGTAATTCAAAGTTATGGCTTCATCCTGGGTTAACAATCCATTTTTGTGACCATACACGGTGAAGTAGTCTTCGAATTCCTTTATTAACGGCAAGTATAATTCGTTTTGTTTTGCCCTCAACTTTCCTTCATATTCATCCAAAGTAGTCAAGATTAAACAGGTGTCAGTGTCGAAATATCTTAACAAATTGACTTTGATATCTTCAATGTTTCCAACCTTGGTTTCTAAATCCGGATCCTGTTGGTTCATCTCGCTAGCAGTTTGCAAGTCGATGGATCTTGCTGCAACCGAAGTCAATGGAAGAGAGTTGGTTTGGATTTTCAAGTTTGGTAGGTTGCTCCATTCATGTTGAATCAAGTATGCTAGTTGCTTTTTATCCTTTGGCAACGATAAAGGGAACCCTAAAGGCGTTTTTAAAGTTTTTCCATCCAACTGGATGTCGTACTTCCCTGTTTCTTCGTTGTAGACTGTATCGACCTTTTCCCAAAACTTGGTCAAGGTTTTGGAAAGTCTATTAGTGTCAGATATAATGTTGTTTTCTATGGTCTTATCCGCTCCCAAAGGGTTGGTTTTAGGTATGAAACCTTTCAAAGAGCCTTCAGTGGCTTTCAAACCACCATAGACCACAAAGGTTCTGGCATTTTGGGCCACAAATCTGGGATTTATTCTCAGTCTTAAAGTTAACATGTTGAAAAATTTGAGAGCGGGTTGAGGAAAATCAAATCTTCAACATGTCAATCAGCGAAGACGCTTTACAGAAGTTGTTACTTGAGATGGACAACCAGCTCAACAAGTCCAGAGCTGAGTTGTCGATGTGCAATTTGCAGTTGGAAAGAGTGGATACAAACTTGAATCTCATCAAACAAACCACAAAGTCTTTGAACAGTTTGTGTGACACCCAGAACAATGAAAACGTATGGCAAGGTGTGGGCAGAGCTTTCTTGCAAACAGACGTCAACGGATACTTGTCAACCATAGCGAAAGATGAAGCTGAGTTTCTGGATAGCAAGAAATCATTATTGACCAAAAAACACTATCTTGAAACAACTTTAGAAAAGACAGTGGATAATATGACCAGATTAATCCGTGGCGATAACAAGTAAGGCCATTTGCTTGTATATAAAAGGTATCTGTACAGTAGTATATATATATAACGAATATAAAGTCTAATTAGTCACTATCGTCTTCATCCACTCCATCATCAAGAATTCTTCTTTCTATGTCATTACTTCCTTTATCTTTTTCCTGGTTCATTCTCTCAGTCAAAAACTGATTGATGTTATCCTGTAACCCAGTTACTTTGGCTCTCAATTGGCCCAAATAGCTATTACTGGCCTCACTTGGCTTATCTCTGTCCTGGCCACCTGCTTTTATAACTATGTCTGATATCTGTGTGGTTTTTCCATCCGTAGTTTGAGGACCATCACTGGGTGTTAGTGTGTGTTGCACTATATCTGGACTTGAATATACGGCTGAAGGAACTCCCATGGTAACTTTTCTATATGATTATCCTAAAACTACTACTTTCAGATGCTACTATCTTACAAACAATATTATTATCAATTAGAATTATATTCAAAACTAAGAAGATATAAAAATGAGAATTTCACGAGTAATCTTTCATAGGAATTATATTTGCAACATTGGCATAAGCATTAAATTTTACTTCAATGATCTCGTCCTGAGCAATTGATAACGATGGAATATCGAAACACGAGGCTGCCATCAAATAACCATAAAATACCTTGATCACAGTTTCGTCTGCAATAATCAAAATATCACCACTCATTCTTTCCATCTCCAAAATCAATGGCTCAATTTTAATAGCCAAATCATGGTACAGTTCGGCCCTAGAAAACCTGTGGTGGTATGGGTCTTTTAAAAATTGTTCGTAATCTGTAGGAAACTTTTCTGCCACCTGTTCTGGGGTCATTCCTGCTACCACACCGGGATTCTTTTGTGATAATTGGATTCTGTTTCTGATCTTGATGCTCTTTTCTTTGAAGTACTTGGTGGTTTCAATAGTTCTCTTTTTCACTGAAGTCCATACAACAATAGAATTGTCCTCAACACCATCTGCCCCAGCTGGAAAATGTCTTTCTTCCACAGAAAACTGCTTTTTGAGACTCAAAGACGACGAATTATTGGAATAGAGTGTTTCTTTAGCCTCAGAACTAATTGCCACGTTGTTGTTGAAAATAATATTGCTGCTGTTGTTACTGCTGTTGTTGTAAATATCCTTGATACTAGTACGCGGTTCGAAGTTATCATCAAAGTATGTTCTACCCTGGTCTCTCGAATAGTCCATTAGGGTGTAGGTCAAGTTCTTTGCATACTTCTTACCATCCTCATCTAATGGTGGGTCATCACTATAGTCTACAGAATTGTTGTAGCATCTGGCAAAGAACACAGAACCCAGTTTGATTCTGGAGTTCATTAAGAAGAAAACAACTTTGTTGATCAAATAGCCATAATTTGAGTTGTGCAACTCGATTCTTTCCCCAAAATTAATAAATTTGATGTAACTCAACTTGTTTTTATCGTCTTCAGCACCCATAGCTTGATAGTAAGGAGTCAAACCTTTTATTCTGTTACTATAGTCTTGATAGGCTTTGCTATAATCCCAGTTGGCATAATCAGGTGACGATCTGGCAGCACTTTCCATATTTTTCATGACTATAGAATCGTCTGTTACTGAGCTTTCTATGAAAATCGTTTGGATGTTCAAACTGTGAAATTTTTCGTTCAACTCACTTCTGTTCTTAACAAAGGGATTCACTGCATCATAAATAGCAATCTGACCCTTATCTTTTTCGAAAAAATTCAAAATATCGTTGGTACATTCCTTGATAAGTTTGGTTCTCAATTCGTTATCATCAATAAATAATCCCTGGTTCAAGTTATCATCAAAAGTCTTCCTTCTGTAGTCACCCAAGTGGAAAACGTGGGTTTTCACACCCAACCATCTCAAATATCTGGTTAATGACACCGATAAATGTGTTTTACCTCTACCAGGCAAACCAGCCAAAACGATACAGATTTTACCAGCATGAAACAATCTTCCAGATTCAGTAGAATACAATTGGGCTGGGGAAATATGGTGAGCATCGATCATCTTGTGAACTCCATCTACATCACTTAGTCTTCTTCTTCCTTGGTTTGATGCTTCTGTAGGTCTTTCCACCAAGTTTGGTTTACTGTTCTCGTTGAACGACCATCTTTTCTTGGTTCTTCTTCCAGTTTTGAGGGTCTGTGGACAAATAGGAGACTCAAGTGGCGCAGAGCCAAAACCGTGGGATATCTCATACCCTTCAATAGCATGGTCATCAGCTATAGCCGAATCATGTTCTTGTTTATCCTCAATAGACATTGGATTTTTAGTGCGCCCCAGATTTTGTTCAAGATTTAAGCTGGTTTTGTATGAGAGATTTTGTATGAGAGATTTTGTATGAGAGATTTTGTATGAGAGATTTTGTATGAGAGATTTTGTATGAGAGATTTTGTATGAGAGATTTTGTATGAGAGATTTTGAATGAGAGGTTTTGAAGATTCTGTGACATCGTAAAGCCTCCGACACATCATAAACGTGAAAACTACTTATTTTCATGAGAGTAAATGTATCCATTAATTTACATTCAAAAATGTACAGTTATTTAATTTTTATGATATTTATATGAAAATCATTTGAATAATCTATTCTAACTTACCACCTTTTCTTTCAATCAAAGCCTTTCTGTCTTTGTCCAAGTGCAATTTAGTGATGACGACTTTAGATGGGTGCAAGTTAATTGGGACGGAAGCACCGTTAGACTTTTCTTTTTGGACCTTGTCGACTTGAATAGAGAACTTCAATCTGTAGACAGAAGAGATCTTACCTTCAGAACCCTTCTTGGAACCTCTGACAACTAAAACTTCGTCATCCTTTCTGATTGGCAAGGACTTGATGTTGTATTGTTCTCTTAATTCTTTGGATAATGGAGCAGATAACAATTTTCTTCTTTCAATGGAGGATGAAGTGAAGTAAGCTTTTCTAGCTTTTGAACGAGAAGATGAAACGTCTAGATATTGTTAGTATACTTGTTCTAGTAATGTTTTTTTATTCGAGAAAGAACAAAATTGAATGAATCCTTGTCTTTGTTTGTACTCTTCAACACTGATGAAAAAAACCTTTGCTTGTGTAGTCATTTCTTTCGACCTTGGGTAAACTTCATGATATTAAACACATCTATTCTTCATGTAATCTTTCATTTCAACATCCGGTCTATCTCTTAATTCGTATCATACCTTGACTGATTTTGGCCATTGTAAAATTCTTTACTTTTCAAAAAAAGATTCGATTGAAAATTTACTTATGATGAGAATTTTTTTCAAGTCTCATTCAAAAAGTCGCAGAAATAAAATCAAGAGAAAGTCGTCTCGCAGTCACAGGGCTAGAGCCCCATTAATATCTCTTTATATTCCATCTCTAAACGGTGTTCAATTAAGTGGAAAGTGTTTTAAGAGACCTGGTGTGAGTAGGAACTAGCAAAAATGTAGGAATACATACAACAATGCTTTTTCAATGGCAGAGATAGCAAAAAAATCTGCGTTACAAGTACATAAAAATTTTGAAGAGACTAGCCCGAGGCGGGACTCGAACCCGCAATCATTAACTCCGGAAATTAACACCTTAACCAATTAGGCCACAAGGGCGAATCTAGGCATAGTATACTGCATTCACATCATTAGCTCTGCTTAGATGGCCCTATACCAAACACCTTTATATACATAAAAAGAGTTCAGCCCAGAGTATTCAAAGAAAATAAGTAGGATTTATGGTTATACACGTTATTTATACACTTCATTAAAGTTTCTGATTATACACTTCCAGAACCTCTATATTATCTTGCAATTTTCCAAAGCTTTCAGCAGTAACACCACTCAACCTTCTTCCATATGAATTGCTTTCAATGCCATCAACATTGTTGATTATATCTAAGATGTCAAGAGGTAAATGAGAACCTTCAAGATTCTTGTCGTCCAGTGTGAGTTTAGTATTAGCACTGGCATCAGACCGGCAAGACTTGGACTTGGACAACTTTTCAGGAAAGAAGGAAAAGTTATCTGATGCCAATGTTTTCTCGTCTATTGGAGAAGAATAAGCAGTACTGTTATTGGAAGTGTACGAATTATGGGAGTTAGTCAAGTAAACTAAAGCACTTGATAAGTTTCTCGAGTTGTTTGCCAAAGAAGCCCAGATAGAAGTGAAAGGCAACAACAAAGCAGTAAGGGCCACATTAATATGAGTGAATATATCACCATAACGGTAAGTTTGATTTAAGGAATAAGCACAGATAGTTAAAGCTGTAGGAATCATCAAGCTCTGAGTAGACATAATAATCAAAATGTGGATATACAGAAACTGTTTCAAGCCCAAATATCTTCTTGTTTTCAAAGCAAAAATCAATTTCAACAAAAGAATGAAACTCATGTAGTTGATAGAAGCAGAAAACACGATTTGAGGGATTCCGTTTACCCAACTATTGTGGTAGCTGGCGTAGTAATTTCCATTGATACTCTTGTACAATTGCGTACTGATTGTAGCGTTGTAAGAATATAAACCCAAGGTAGTAAACAGCAAAACCACGGAAATAATGGTTAATACAACTCCATAAGGTTTAACCTCTGGACTTTGAAAAATAATCCACACTTGATAGGTGAAGGATGTCTGAATTAAAAAAACCAAGACTATAAGAGCTGCATTAGCAGCTACTGCCACTTTGTATGCATTTCTATCTTTCGAATCGACCATTCCCGTGAAACTAGTAGTAATCGAACCCAAGGGCCCTAATTGGTAGCCTAAAAACAAGCCTGATCTTATGATGGAAACCACCAAAATCACTTGGTTCAAAACGAAGATTGGGGTTCTTTTATTCTTGACGCTCAAAAACAACAACAACAAGAAGGAAGCCGACGCAGTAATAGCACAACCGTGGATAACTGCATAGTTAACTATAAATATTGTTTTAGATTGGATTGCAGCGAAGTCAATGGTTATAACCTGATCATGACCAGGAACGGTGTAATTCAACAAAATTTGGCTGGAAGTGAAATCTGGATTCATATCGGGGCAGTTTATTGGGAACCAATCAGAAAAACATTTATCTTATATAGTATTAACAAGATGCAATGGATTCTTCACAATTATGAGTTGGGTGTATCAGAATGGTGCAGAAATTACCAGATTCGGCAGTTTCAATGGATACTTAAGAACAAAATTAAAAAAAAGGGTGGGTTTTCCAGCCAGGGATTAACAACAGGTGCCTCTGATGCAATGACTCAAGATAGCATACTCAATAGAGATCCCGTATATAATGGAGGGATGGGTTGGTGTAGATAGAACCGTTCAATGTCGCACGACATGAGTTATATCGGATCCTAAAATTTAACTAGGGGAATTCATCAACTTTAGGATAAAACCGCCAATACAAGCCCTTTTGGCTCTAGAAAAGACAATATTACAGTTTAAGGCTCCAAAAAAACGATTACAAAATCTGGGAGTGCAATTGCCCCAGCAAGACCACCAAAAACGAAGGTACAGCCCTTCTTTACATTTTCTCAGTCGCCGGCTTTTTGATCACTGAGAAATTCAGAGATATTTAACAAAGTGTATTCAAGGCGTGGCTATTTGTGAGGTTAAGGATTGCCGATAAACACAGAAAAGCACCCAGCAGACACATAAAAGAAGCATAGATAGAGAGTGTGAGCAACACCCGGTACATAAATACGCAGATTGATAAAGCACCATGTCCGAAAACGAACCGAGAGATATCTCCATGGTGGATGTTTCCAACGCCTTGTCAGAAGTGGAGCAAAAGGGTAACACGGAAGCAAACGAAACTGCAGCACCAGTCAGAAGGAAGTCTACTTTGATTTTGACCGATGAAGATCAAATGAAGGTGGACCAGACTGAGCAAGGCGATGATAGTATGCATATAGACCAGAACCAAAACCAGCAGGTCTCCACAAACAGCAGTTCCATAAACTCATCGGAACCAGAAACACCAGCGCCAGCACCGGAACTTAATGTCACAGTGCCAGTAGAAATCAGATGGACCCAGGGTGGTGAGAAAGTGTACGTGACAGGGTCTTTTACTGGTTGGAGAAAGATGATTGGATTGGCTAGACAGCCTGATAATAGTTTCTTGATCACCTTGGGATTGCCTGTAGGAACACATAGATTCAGATTTGTCATTGATAACGAGTTGAGATTCAGTGACTATCTTCCTACAGCCACTGATCAAATGGGTAATTTTGTGAATTATGTGGAAGTGACGCCAGAAAACGTTAGAATCTTTTTAGAACAACAAGAACAAGAAAAGAAGGTACCAGAAGAAGTGGACCCTCTTGCCAAAGACACTAGTGGTCCGCAGCAGCAGATGCAAGTAGAACAACCACCGGAAGAAGAAAAAAAGGTTTCAGGGAACGAAGTGCCTCTGAGAGCCGGTTCTATTTCCAGAACCACGAGATCTGACTCTATGTGGGGCTTGACCAATGATGATGATGATATGGGAAATGGTTATTCAAGATATCACGACGAAGAAGGGAACGCAGTATTGGCCGGTAAGAACTACGAGTATATCACTGATATTCCACCAATCTTTATAGATCCAAAGGTCATGGAACAATATTACCTTGCAATTGAGAAACAATCCAAATCTCAGAATGGTCAACAAGCATGGTTGCACCCTCCACAATTGCCTCCACATTTGGAGAATGTGATATTGAATAACTTTAACTCAATGGATAGAGATAACAACTCGGGAGCTTTGCCTATTCCAAACCACGTTGTTTTGAACCACTTGGCTACTACCAGCATCAAGCACAATACCTTATCAGTAGCATCCGTAGTGAGATACAAGCGAAAGTATGTGACACAGGTGTTGTATGCGCCTTTGCAACAGTAACCAGCATAGTTTAATTACGATAATACACTATTTTTTTCGATGTAGAATAGAGAAATGAAACCATGAACCGAAATAAAAGAGTATCCAAACATCAGAACAATCGTATATTATCAATGGTTGTTTCTATCAGCAGTACGTGGCTTGGCCTTTAAAATATTATCAACTCTCAACAACACCTCGGCTGCTTCTGCTGCCGACGACACCACAGCTCTCTTCAATTTATAAGATTCAACTATTCCCAATTCTCTCATGTCTGCAATAACACCGTTACTCAAATCCAATCCACTGGTAGTCATACCGTTGTAGATTGCAGACCTTAACTTTGTCACCAACTCACTGGAATCAAATCCAGCATTATCAGCCAAAATGGTAGGCAATTGTCTTAAGGCTTTAGCAAAGGATTCAATAGCCAATGCCTTTTTACCAGTTTCATTGGCAGCAATCTGGTCAACTGCCTTGGACATGATCATTTCTGAAGAACCACCTCCCAAACAAGTCTTTGGTTCTTTGGTGGTTTGAGTCAACACCGACAAAGCATCGTGCAACGATCTTTCGGCTTCCTCCAATCCCTGGTCGGTAGCACCTCTTAAAACTATAGTACATGCTTCGTTAGCTTTACAGCCTGAGAATTTCAACATCGATGTTTCACCAATCAACACTTCTTCCACAGACTTACAGTATCCCAACTTGGCCTTTTCTGGTTCGTCAAAAGTGGAAACCACTTCTCCACCAGTGACTAAGGCTAATCTTTCGATACCATCGAAGTCAGCATGTTCGATGGAGTTGATTTTTGCATCTGTGAATAATTGTTCGGGATAGTCGTAGATCAACTGTCTGTTGATGAAACAATTAATGTTGAACTTCTTGATTTTTTCAATTTTATTTTTCATTTTCATCTTTTCTGCCTTTTCCAACTCAGCCAACTTGGAGGTAGAGTCAACCTTGAACTTGGCACCGAAGATCTTGACTTTATCAGTGTCCAAGGAAGTATTGGCAATCAAAATGTTGACGTCTTCGATTTTCTTAGGCTGGTTGATACCAAATTTCTTTTCCAAAATAAATCCTTCGTCCAAAAACGAGTCTGCCAACTTTCCTCCTGGAACCTTCAAGATCTGGATGTGGTTTAAGTTGGTGGAACCGTTCAATCTCAAAACAGCATCTACAGCCAATTTAGCAAAGTGTTCTTTATCCTGGGACAAGATCTTAGACGACAATGTGGTTTTGGCAATATTAATCAAGTCTTTTCTGAACAATTCTGGGTTCTTTCCATTATCAATGGCAATTTTGGTTAAAGCATCAACCGCAGTATTACGTGCAATTCTATAACCTTCGATAATAGTTTGAGGATGTATTTTCTTAGTTATTAAAGTTTCTGCTTCTCTCAATAACTCGGCTGCAAAAACAGTCACCGAAGTAGTACCATCTCCAACTTCATCGTCTTGCACTTTGGATATGTTCACCAAAACTTTAGCAGCAGGATTATCCAATGGGATTGATTTCAAGATAGTAGCACCATCATTGGTGATAAGGGCCTTGTTCATGTCACTGGAGCTCTGCAACAACTTGTCCATACCCTTTGGACCCAAGGTGGACTTGACTAAGTCTCCGACTGCAATTGCCCCTACAAACGACGACAAACGGGCGTTTTCACCTCTTTCTTCACTGGCTTGGTCGCCTAAAATCTGCACTGACATATTTGGACCGGATAGATTCTATTAGCTCTTTTTGAGTACTATATAGCGATGTTTCAATGTGATCTATCAAAGATGTTACACTTGATCCAGTACAAATGGCAAATTGAAAATTTTTATTCGTGTTTTTTGCGCGAATGAAGTTGTAGATAAAATTGATTACTACTGTTACTACTCATAGTCACAGAACTTATAAGCAACACACAGACTTACAAGTAACAGTCCTTACAAGTGTTGATACACAAGATAACTATACACATTAAAGAGACGCTCTGCTATTGCATACGTTAAAGCTATTTACTACTAAGAGCCAACCTAAAACCCCCGGGCATGCCTGAAAAAACAGATAGAATATCAGAAAACATTGCTAAAAGCATACTAGACTCCCATCCACGGGACTATGAGAAGCTATATGCGACTCTCAGCAAGAACGTTAACCAGGAGCTCACATTGAACGAGTTTGAAAAGGCATTAAAGAAAGTAGAGCATCCAATTAAAGAGAACCCAAAGTTGATCAGAAGAATCTTCACCAGTTTTGATACCAACAAAGACTCGAAAATCGACTTAAATGACTTCAAAAGGTACCTAAAAACCACCGACGAGCAGATTTTGAAGGGATTCAAGGTAATTGACAGAGACAACGATGGAAAAATTAACAAGTCCGATTTAATTAACTACTTAACCAAAGTGCTAGATTTATCACCCTCTAAAGACGAAATAGACTTGATTTTCAAACAAATTGACTACCAGAAGCTAGGTTACATTACGTTTGACGAGTTTAGAAACTACTTGGTATTGGTTCCCAGATTGAACGGATCCAGAATCAAAACTGCTTTCCAGTATATTGTGGAGGAGTTGGATGTTACAAGTGATGGTGATGTCACTTTAATTAATCAGTTTTTAAATGGTTTTGGCTACTTCTTGGCGGGTGGAATTTCTGGTGTGGTATCTAGAACTTGTACTGCGCCGTTTGACAGGATAAAAGTGTTTTTGATTGCAAGAACAGACTTGTCTTCAACTGTTTTACACTCAATAAAAGAAATTGCACAAAGTATAGAAAAAGCAGAGAAGCATTTATCTGCAGCAGCATTGGAGAAGGCTATTTTGAATGAACAGCAACAACTTCTCCACCATAAGAAAACAATCAGATCACCGATCATTCAAGCAGCCAGAACTATCTGGAAACAAGGAGGTTTCAGAGCATTTTATGTTGGTAACGGTTTGAATATCTTGAAGGTTTTCCCTGAAAGTGCTATGAAATTTGGTTCGTTTGAATTTGCAAAAAGAACATTGGCCAAGTTTGAAGGAATTGAAGATACTTCCAATTTGTCAAAGATATCCACATACTTGGCTGGTGGTATTGGAGGTGTGGTTGCACAGTTTACTGTTTATCCAATCGATACCTTGAAGTTTAGAATCCAGTGTTCTAATCTTGATGCCAAAGCTAATGGTGACAAAATTTTATTCAATACCGCTAAAGAATTGTACAAGCAAGGTGGTGTGAAGATATTCTACCGAGGAATAGTAGCTGGAGTAGGAGGTATCTTTCCTTACGCAGCCTTGGATTTAGGAACATTCACCACAATGAAGAAATGGTTGGTGAGAAGAGAAATGAAGATTCACAACATCAAAAACGAAGAGGATGTCAAATTGCCAAACTACATGGTGCTTAGTTTAGGTGCATTGTCGGGAACTTTTGGGGCAACCATGGTGTATCCAATCAACTTATTAAGAACAAGGTTGCAGGCACAAGGAACTTATGCTCACCCCAATACCTATGATGGTTTCGTTGACGTTCTTCAGAAGACTGTGAAGAATGAAGGCTATCCGGGGTTGTTCAAGGGCTTGGTGCCTAACTTGGCCAAGGTTGCACCTGCAGTGGCCATCAGCTACTTCATGTATGAGAATCTTAAAGTTGTATTTGCCCTTGAAGCAAATAAGTAATGTAAGTAGTTAGCATGTAAATTAATCATAATATATCGTCATGAATTCTTTTGTATACAAACTATTGATATCGGTGAATGGAGTTAAAATTCAACACTCCAAATTCCACTTCTTCAAGTACTTTGATATTCTTAGGTTCTTGATACTGTCTTGATTCTACGAGTAAGTTGTTATTTGAGTTGGTGTCGAGTAGTAATCTAAATTCATATTCTTCTTCAACTTCACTGCTGTGTCCAGTATTAACAACCAAGGTAACCTCTTGATTGAACGACTTAAGATGTTGCATGTGGTAAAATATAAACGAATTCAATTTGTCGTACACCGTCTGCCACGATAAATCGGTTATTTCACTGTCCAACTGTAGACTAATGTCAAATACACCGCTAAACTCGAGTATGTAACTTTGTACTATTGCACCATTTGATAATACCAACAACTTCATACTCGTTACTTGACCGCTTTTTAGTAACTCAAGTACTTCATCTGCAAAGCCTTCTATATAATCAGTCAAGCGTGGGGATTTGGAAAAGTAGGCAATTTGATTGAAGCATTTCAATGGCTCAAATACAAATGCCGGGTAAACTCGGTGAAAGTACAAAATCGAGTGGATATAGCAAACCAAACACTCTTTAAATAGCTTGAGCAAGTTATTGGGCGTAAGATCCATATATTCTTAGTAGCAACGACGTTGGTTCTGCTGGTTCATTATCATTGATGCTGCAAAACGCGATATTTTAGTTTTCACCATCACGTAGCAGTTCAAAGGACCAAGAACTTGTAAATAAAAGGCATCACCGGTGTAAAACAGAACGTATTTGAAGATGCAAAGAATAGACGCTAGAGACGTGCACCGGATCACATCAGGACAGGTTATAATTGACTTGGTTTCCATTGTGAAAGAGTTGATAGAAAACAGTATAGACGCACAAACAAGCTTGATAGAATTGACATTTAAAGAATATGGCTTGGAACTGATCGAAATCAATGACAACGGTGCAGGAATCAAGAAAAATGACTTCCAGAACATATGCAAGAAGCACTATACGTCTAAAATTTCCAGTTTTGAAGACTTGAACCAAGTCCAGACTTTGGGATTTCGTGGAGAAGCATTAAGTTCCATTTGTTCGGTAAGCAAATTGAAAATTGCTACCACCAATATTGAAGATTTGGATTCCTTTTATGAACTTGAATATGATGAGATGGGCAATTTGAGCAACCAAACCAAAGTCCAAAACTACAAAAAGGAATCAGGAACTCGTATGGTGATCACTGAAATCTTTAGGCGGTTGCCTGTAAGGTTTAAGAACTTCCAGAAGAACATAAAAACCGAATTTTCCAAGATGCTTCAGTTTGTGTACAATTATATTATAATACGACCAGACATTAAGTTCATTGTAAACAATACAGCCGGCGACAAAAAGAAAAATTTAATAATCACAAAAGAAAAGAGTCTGATGCTTGAAAACTTCATGATCCTTTTTGGGTATAAAGCAACCAATGGTTTGAAAGAGATAAACTTGAGTAGCGCAGACTTGGCAAATGTAGAACCGGAATTAGAAACAGAGCTTTCCGAGGAGTGCTTTCAAATCAACGGATACATTTCAGATATTTCAATTGATAAATCCAGAAACCTTAAAGATCGTCAGTTTTTATTCTTGAATAAGCGGCCAATTGTTGATAAGCAGCTTGGCAAACTACTCAATGAAGTATACCAGAGCTTCAATCCGAACTTTCCTGTATTTATTTTGAATTTTACTATTGACCCCAAACACATTGACATCAATGTAACCCCCAACAAGTTGACAATAAACATCAATGTGGACTTCAACAAGTTTAGATCTTTATTTACACAATTCTTTCAAAAACAAAATGACTTGCAGAGCTTAAGCAATAACAGCATCGTGAAAGCAAGGAGTGCAAACTCAACTCGTAAACCAATTCCGAATAATCAGCCTAGAAAACCAATAAGGGAAAGAAAAAGGCCCTTATCACAGATATACAATTTGGTTACGACTTTGGACTCAGAAGTTCATTTCAAGCACAGGAAGGTAGAAACTTCCGATGTTACGGTAGAAGAAGGTAGTTTGGTAGAGAAAGAACTCAATTCTATCATCTTCAACAAGTTGAACTTTAGCGAAATGGATATTATAGGGCAATTCAATCTTGGGTTCATACTTACCAAGTTCAAGGACAATTTATTTATAATTGATCAACATGCATCAGACGAAAAGTATAATTACGAAGACTTAGTAAGCAACTTCAAGCTCAAAAATCAACTATTGATCAAGCCTATCAAACTAGATCTTAACTTGGTTGAAAAGTTTAAGATTAACAACAAATTGATTGAGATGAACGGGTTCAAGCTCAATGACCAATTTGAGTTGATAAGCCTCCCAATCTACAAGAATCTTACATTTGATGAGACTGACTTCATAGAATTGATCAATACTGGCAATATGACCAAAATCAACAAGATATGTGCTATGAAAGCATGTAGAAAGTCGATTATGATTGGACAGCCATTGACTAATGCTGTGATGAAGAAAGTTGTCAAGAACTTGAGTGGGTTGGATAAACCCTGGAACTGTCCCCACGGAAGACCTACTTTAAGGTATTTAAAGGAGCTTAAGAAGGAGTCATTCAATCTTGACTATGAGATTTAAAGTTGCCTGAGTATGGAAAATGAATAAAGAGATACGAACATATGTAATAGTGCAAGCTTCAGTGTAAATTACTAACTCCGAAGTGTCTCACAAACATTCCTATACGTGTTCTATAGGATCGCTAGCCTCCAATATTCAACTCGCTTCCCAAAAAAGCTTCTTTAAGTGATGATCTAAATTTAGATTGCATCCCAAACAAGACAACGCATGCATGATGTTCTAAAAATGTAGTGTACAACACAACATTCTTATCGCATTTAAAAGAGGATCAGCTAAGCGTTGTAGATCAGATTACAGGTGATTACAAAAGCCACCACCCAACCATTCAAAGGCAAAGTTGTTGCTTCCTAGCCATTCTAATCAGAAAAGGGATTTCTCGTAGTATACTAGACATTTCTCAAACAACAACAGCAATCCTCACTTGCCAAAAATGGAAAGAGGATGGCTTGTACACACAACACACTACTATTACCAGATCTAACCTGCAAAATATTATTTTATATTATTTACTGGAACAATCACACCCGCGACATGTGCTTCTAGATTAAGTTTGGCGCTAGAGTAAACGCCTCTGATCTTCAAGTGGTTAATCATCTGTTTCAGAGTGGATGATACAATCTACTCAATATTGATGTAATTGTTGACACACTTGTTAATGTTTAAGTCATTTTTTATTTTTATTTTTTAATCTATTTTTTTATTATTTAAGAAATTCTTCTAATTAATTTATTCAAGTCATTTTTATTCAATTATGTTGAATGATTAAAAAATAATTTATTCCTATTAATGAAAATATTGCAAATATTAATATTAATGTACTTCTCCTGCACCAAAATAGCAGGCAGAAGCCCAGGTAACTTTGCGTCGCTTACAAATTATGCAGGAATTTTTCATTTTCTTTCACTTCTGACGCATTATTATTTTGTATCTTTGAATTCGCACAGAACCTCTTGAAATTTAAATTTAAACAACCTGGTTTGCACTCAGCTGTAGGGTTTTCAGCGGTTTTTTTCTGATTTCTACCAATCAATCCAACAAGCACGCGTCTTCCTATAGTGTGTAGCTCTACAACCATTCGGTTATAGTTCAAGGTGGGGTTTCAGCCATATAAACAACAGGGTGCTGGAGATTTTCGTCACGAACTTTAGGCCTTGATTCGATACATATTACAGGTCTTACTAATTTCCAAATATCCCTGGGATTAATTTTACTAGGAGTACAATCCCTTTGCATGATATCCCTGGCCAGCAATAATGAGTGGTGCAAAAGAAAGAAAGAGTAGAAGAACTCACAAAAACTCAAGGGATGGATGTCCCAATTGTAAGTCAAAACGAATAAAGTGCAGTGAAGAGTTACCCCAGTGTCTTAACTGTGTCAAGAAAAACTATCGTTGTGGCTACCTAGATTTTCCCAAAGAGAAATTGGCCCATATCCGATCCAAAAATGAAAAAAACAGAAAGGAGGAGTTGATGAAAAACCTTTCAAAGGACGAGTTTTTGTTTCCAAACACGCCTTCGAGCTCCGGTTTCATCGACAACACTTCAATTTCTTTTGCCAATTCAAATTCAGTTGATGAATTGGGTAGCTTCAACAAATTTCATAGAGAATCGAATTCATCAATAGATAGTTTGAAGAGTTCCGTTTCAAGCATGGGTTCTAGATCTTCATTAACTAGAAGCTCGTTGGGTTCAAGACCATCGATAACTTCCTTGTCAAGAAACTCAATAACCAACTCAATATCCCCAAGTTCCAATCATGCCTTCATGGCTATCCCTGAATCCATGCCTACAAATTTTCCAGATCTCATAAAGCAGGACATGACTCCATTTGTAAACCAATATCCGAGGGATGGATTGAAACCTATGGCCAGTGAGCCATTGAAAATTTTGGCCAATCAATTCCAGAATAACCTCCCCAACATAGAACACGGATTCGACGTTTATTGTAACGAATACAACGATTACCTTCCCAATAATATGGGGCCACTACCCATCAATTTGCTGTTCACCAATGATCCCAACTTGACAAGTAATCTGTTAAGTCAACAAATCCAATTTATTCAAAACCAGCAATTAAATAACCAAGTACAACAGTTGAACCAGCACGTGCAAGTGCAGGAATTGCAAGCAAACAACTATGTTAAACAGCTCAACACACCTCAAAACAACACTGCTACTCCCAACTCAGCAAACTCCACATCTCAATCCAACAGCAATGATTACGACTTACTAATGGACTTGGATTTTTCCTTCAATTCTAGCCGATTTGTGAATTTTGACAATTCCTCATTGAATTTACTTAAACTAAACAACCACCCCAGCAACAGCCAACCTTTCAATTATAATGTCAATTACGGAACCATGAACCAATGTGCAAATGATATTGGCCAACCTACACCTTCTCCATCTGTTAATGGGTTGCCAAATGCAATTCACAAGGTAACTAAGTTCAAGAAATTAAACACCACTAAGGTAGATAAATACAAACATCAGTACTACTACCTCCCGGTGTTCAACAAGCTGATGTACCAGGGGATGTGGATTCATTTTTTCCAAGAAGCTATTCATTTCAAAACTTTCCATTCATTCTTGCTTGATAAGTCGTTGGGAATACTATTGAGTAACTTGAACATAGTATTGACAAGCGACTATCTTAAAAACTTTCATAATACCTATCATACACTTGACGAAATGAACTTCAAGGAGGACTTTTTTTTCAATGATAAGATTTTGAATCTGTTTATTTCAAAGAGTTATAAATATTACAGCACCTTAATCGACGACATAAGAAACAATTTAAACACCAACCATATTCAATACACCATCAAGATCAGTTTATTATCTTCATATTCCAGTTACTTTTTGTTGAACTCAAATGTCAATACATTGATAACCTTGAATTCGGGAGTATCATCGTTGTTGAATAAGTATTTCTCCGAAATTAATGACTTTAGCCATTTGACAACTAGAATGAAGTACTTGAGCGACGCACTATTCAACCATGTTCAAGCTAGTCTTATTCCAAATCTACAGGCCGACTTGATTCAAAAGTTGCTTGAAAGTTTTAAGCTGTTCAAAAAGTTTTTGATAAATTCTACTAGTTTGTATCAGTCGTTGCAAAACAGTCAAAGTATCAGAGACTTTTTGCCGAAGCATGACTGTATAGAATTTGAAGACTTCTTGAACTATTTTGTGTACGACTTTATTCCTAAGGTGCAGAAGATGAATGAAGAGCATGGTGGTATACTTGGAGTTAATGAATATAGGATAGTGTCATACAATTTGATGTTTGAGCTACTCAACAAATGGTTTAAAATGTACCCAGCCATTGTCAACTCCGTTGGTTCACATTTAAACGTGTTGCAAAGAGTGTTCTACTTGTTTTTCATTGCAGCAGGAAAGATTTTAAATCAGGTATTCTCCCCAATCAGATCGATTATGAATCTTGATTGTACAAATATTATCGTTCCTGTGGTTGAGTTTAACTTTAGTTCCTACAAGATTGATAAGGTTAAAGATCAGCTAAATGACGAGCAGTATGAATATTTGAACAAGGTTTGTAAAAACCTATTAAGATTGATCAGCTTCAGCAACTACCGAACTACCCTATATGGCCATTATTTGGGATCTGAAAACCAAGTTTTAGAAGAGGAATTTGTCAAAAATGTAACAGGGGACAACGACTATATTAGCATTACTCCAAGACCGTTAAACTTTGAAGAGAAACCAATTACTGTTGACTATGACTTGAACTTCGATTTAAGATTCGACAATTTTCCAAAGTTCCCCGAAATGAAGAACTACAAGTCAATGGCTGCAATACAACAACATGAAATGCTGCAAATCAGGAAACTTGAAGAGGCGTCATTTGATTTGTACGATGATTCCAATTTCGACTATGAAACAGGATTGTTCAAGACCGATTTCAATCCTAACATAATGATGAATGAGTTTATGAACACCCAAAAACTTAAATGGGAATTGAACGTGGTTAAGTTACCTATGCTTAAAAGGAAAGCAAAGAACTTCAATAGTTCAAGAAAGGTGATCAGTAAGAGTGTCCAGAATTTCAGAACTTCTGTGGACTAAAGTATAGTATTTCGTGTAGTGCATATGTATATTATTTCACGTGAGAACCAGTATACCAAAAACAGCAATGAATTGGAATCAGGCATTCACATATGACAGATGTGGCAAGAAATAACCAAATATCAGCAGTTTTACAAGCGCCGCTTCAATAGAGGTTCTTTCAAATAATATACAGGATTACCTCAAAATAAAAAAATAAAAATAAAATTTCCCACGAAAAAAGAAACAAGGCGACACAAAGTGCATGTTATGCACGATATAGGTAACAGGCAGAATGACGAGTTACAGATCCAGGTCATCAAGTTTTCTCAAGCCCGGAGCTACCATTGGAAGGTTGCAACCAGTAAGAATTACCTGCAATTTAAGAACCGATCGCAATATGCTAATATCTGTATCTTGGCTTATTTTGCCGTGGGCAGACAAAGGCTGATCAGTAACTGTGATTATGGCAAGAAAAGGTCGAAGGTACAAGTAATTACATTCACTACAACTATAAATGCTACAGAACTAGATCAGCCATTACTTCCTCAGATGTATTGGTGGCAGGTATCAAATACCCACTAAGAACCAACCACAAATAGAATGTACATTCCTACAAACTATCACTCTTGGCTCAAGAGTAAGATCTCATTCGCAGGTTGCGACATTCATTAGGGAAAGATGTCGAAATTTGCCCAAAAAGTCCTGTTTCTTTTTCATGCCGGAAGTCCCACTTTTGTTCACTGTTCAATTATACTTTGTGCAGGGTTCATGAGATGCTAACACTTTATTCACATACAAATCGGGATTCCTGGGTAAGCTTAATTCATATCTTCCGTAGGATTTCTCAATGAAATGCTCATCGCAGAGCCACTTCAACATAAAAGCTATAGCAGCCATTCCACTCTGCAGCCGTTCCACTCTGCAGCCGTCCCACTCTGCAGCCCTCTTGCGAGTAAGATGGACAAATTCACACCCTACAAGTTCAAGCGGCTCAAAACAAACAGCACAACTGAAAATGGACCCGTCAAGTCTTTGAATCAGCTCGAATTGAAACTATTCAAACAATTTCTTTCCAGTGACGATGACATCCAGCGGGATATGATATTCACCACGCTTTTGACCACTTCCATATACCTAATCCGGTCTAGCTCCGTTAAGTGGTTTAATATTCCGGTGGAAAACAAATTGCATCTCCGTACAAACTTGATCTTGAACGGCCAGGCTTACTACAATAAGTCGATACAGCTCCTTAGAATCCTTATTTCTCGGAAGCACTTCAATCTAGAATTGGCCATCACCGTCAGCGAACAGCTCAACAAAGTCAGCATTTACGAATTCGAGAGCTTGAGCAATTCTATGGTTTTCAGTAAAGGAGTGATTTCCATCTTCTCCAAGCTTATTAATGTGAATAACTTATCCACTGATAGCAAGAAGATCTTGGATTTTCTCTATTTTGCTTCGAAAACCATCCATCTTCCTGGTTACTCCCACAAATGCTTGTATGAATACAGAGAAATGATATGCCTGCTAATGCCGTTTGTCTACACCAACAAACATCGTTTCCTCTATAATCACTTGTACAGCTACGTTAGCAGTGTATTGGGGTTTCTAGAGTCTACAGATAAGGTGTCCTACCATGACCACATTCATCAGATCTACGGGTTGCTCAGATTATGGTTGATAAACCTTCCGCCGAATTTCAACATCAAGCAGTGCACCACTGACCCCATAGAGTTTTCTATAGTGGAATGCTACAGAACATTGGCAGTCATACTCAACAACATATTTCCATTTGTGAACTACTTATTCTTGACCAATTTCGACGCCAGCTTGAAGTTGTTCTATTCTCCAGACTACAGCAGAAAAGAGCTCGAGTGGGAATCAGACGTTTTGAAACGGTTGTTTGAATACAATCTTAGAGTGTCTACTTTTTTTCTGAAGCGATACAACATTCTTTCCATTTTTGTTGGGTACCAGAACTATCACAGCTACCACGATACCCAGGTGGAGTGGGAGGAAGTCATGGAGAATATCAACGAGATAATGATTGAACGATTCAATTCCACAAGATTAATGTACTATAACTTTGTTCATTTTCCGGGTGAAGTAGAAATTCCCCTTGAAAATTTGCATAATCCAGGCTACTGCTTTTATAATTATAACCAGAGCCACATGGACTTGTTCACTCAGCAAAAAAACCGTACGGGGGAAGAAACAAACCGTCTGAAATTTCAACTCTACCTTGATCCGATTTTCAAGCATCATGTAAGAAACTTGGGAGGAGATTTAAAGCTCATAAGCACCAACAAGATGTACCACCGCAAGCGGATAGGATATGATCTGTTTTTCAACAAGATGGACCTGGCGTTCATCAAACAAATGTTGGCTCAAGATTACATGGAGTTGTTTTCAGCTAAACCACTCACCCCTTTTGATATTCAGCTAGACTACGCCAGAGGACTAGATATACATGACCGAGACCTGAAGGATCTTCTAGGAAACCACCGTTATCCGTTTGAAAACATAGATGACTACAACCTTAAGAACTTTAACATTGATGAATTCCTCAACAAGTATACCCGTCATATTCCTAATACTAATGAATATGACGACTGTATCACCAGGTCCTACAACGATATGAACCATCAGCAATACATGTAAAAAGCCACGGTTTATAGACTAGCATGTTTTGCTTAAAAGTCCGACCTCAATTATATGAGTTGTATGACTACCACACATGTCTCTAGCACTATACCTATCACCGAAGAAGGGTTTATGTGACACATTCGTGACGAATTCTTGGTGTTTTGGTTCTCTGATGACTCCAAAAAGGCGACATTCAAAATGATTTTATTTTTCAATTAATATGGATGCTTAAATACTAGCCTATTCAATAACACATCACAAGCTTGGGTTGAACTATGGCTACCAAATAAGCACTGCAGATTCCCTTTCCATAGTGTCTATGGTATTTTCAATTATGAAGCAAACCCAGTTCATGGTTGTTTGCTGGATGACGACACATAGCAAAAGCCGGGGTACTGCATATATTCCGCGACATCTTAATGTACAAACTCTCCCATCCCCCGATTAGGCTCCATTGAAAGGGGGATTTTCCTTTGATGTCATCACCGAATTGTTTCCCACTCCATCAGTGTTCAAAGTCGCGTTTTCCTACTACAAGTGTTCATTTCTTACATTGTTTGGAAAGAAGTTTTCCTTCCGGTTCCGAAAATCACGGGATTTGAAAATTTTCCTCAAACATCTTTCCTTGCAACTCCACAACTATAGAAGAAGCAAGGACTGTTTTACCAAGGCCGCAGTGTTTAGTGGAGCTTTTCCTCGGCCATATAATTAAGGTATAGTTTCATCGTACTTCGGATAAATTGATCCTTCGGAAGCACTGGTTTTTAGCCATGGGGAATGAAGTTGTCAAAAGAAGAAAACACAAGAATAGCAAGCTTGGATGCCCCAACTGTAAGAAGAGGCGAGTCAAATGCAGTGAGGACTTGCCCCAGTGTCTCAACTGTGTCAAGCATAAGACCAAATGTGGTTATTTGGACTATTCCAAAGACCAGATCGATGAGTTACTCCGGGCTAAGGAACAGACGAAAATTGAACCCGCCAACGGAAGTAGTGCTCCTATATCGGCAGCATCGTCAATTTCGGGGTTTCAAGAGCTTTCCAAGACAAACTCCGTTTCAAGTTCCAAGCACAACTCGGTTACAACCTTGCCAGGGCTTAAATCCGAGGAGAGGGACAGCTTAGATTCTTCTTCTAACTTGGGTTTTGATGATACAAATAGGTTTTCTAGTATAAACTCCTTGAATGATGACGAGTTCAAAGACGTTGCTATGAAAGATATGGAGATGAGCAATATGGACATGGATGATGATTTTGACCCCAACGAGTTGGCCCACATTAAATCCCTGGAAGAAAAGAACTTGAACGAAGAGATTAATAACCTATCCATCAGCTTGAAATCAAACATTCAGTATTACAACAATTTTAACAATCTTTTGAATCATTCCAACAACACCATCAGTCAGAATTTCGACAATTTGTTGAATCCAAACGCAAACAGACATGGGTCTGATATCGACGACTCCATTATCTACCCAGTATATTCCATTGTCAATAACAAAGGTATCAGTCCATTTGAATCGAATAGTTTCAGTTTCCAGCATGGATTCCCCCAAAGAAGCATGTTTGATAGTTCTTCGAATTATCCTGGTAATAATAGTGTTTTCATGGAAGCTGGCCCGATAAACCCCATTCATAGTACTAATAACATCCAGCAAAGTAGCTTGATTCAAAGTCTTGTCAATTCCACTTCGGTTCAACAGGAACAGCTTATAAATATATCGTCACCACCAATTATTCAAACTTCCAAACAGTTACCCAATGCAGTGCAGCAAGTGTTTAGCTTCAAGAAGCTCAAGAAGCCTGCACATGATTATAGAGCTTTATTGGTGGAAACGGTTCTAAAGTTGAACCCACTTATCACAAACGGTACTGCAAACTTGGAAGAAATCAGAGGCTTATACAGATTGTGGTTAAATTCATTTTTGTTCAGAAGTTACAAGTCGGACTTGATGTTCAGCTGTTTGATCAACTTGACTACAAACTTTTTGATTTCAAACTCATTTAATAATTTCAACTTGGTTGATCCAGATTCAAACAAGTTCATCAACATCACCAACACCAAGAATATCTTGATCTTAATCAGCATTAAGCATTACGCCATTGTCATCAAAGGAATTAGATACTACCTAAATAAGAATTTCAGTCCTGAATTATGTTCGTCTGTTAGTTACATATTGAGTTTGATGTCTATTTACGACCCAGAGGTATCTTTGAATTCCATCAACTGTTTCACTGACGGTTTGTTCAGTGTTTTGAAATACAACCTAAACTTATCCATCAAAAAAGGAGCAGTACTACCCGTCACCATCCCAGCACATTTGAAATTAATGGAAAACATTCAGAAAACCATCTATTTCCCAGGTTATGATCCTAGCTTTTTGAACGAATACAGAGTGATGTTAACATCCTTTGGCAAGATTTTAGATTCCATCACAATCGAAGACAATGAACTAAACCTTGTCCTTCATAAACAATATCTGAATGTCATAGACTTCACTAACTTGGCTATTGACGAATACTTGCCTATTTTGATCACCAATTTAGATGACAACCAAATCCAACAACAGGTTCTTTTCGACATGACAAGTAAGTGGGTCAGGTTGTTTCCTTCCAGGTTCTTGATCATCAACCCCAAGTCCCACATAATCGAAAAGGTCCTTTATTTATTTTTCAAGGTTTTGAAGAAAGCCTTGTTTGCCATAGCACCCCAGGTCAAATTTTATTTCTTGAGAGACTTTGATTCTCCTTTAATGCTAGACGTATTTAACTACATCAACGACAACGACATCTTCTTTGAAGATATATTGAACCACACAGACCCCAACGACTCAGTTCCTAATTATATCAGCAAGTTCAAGTTTGAGTTGAAGGTTGTTATCAGTTATTGTGTGAGGACATTGAACTATTTCTTAAAGAGAGTCCAATTCATGTACATGACAATTGTATACCAGCCTCATTCCCAGACCCTTTTCCCAGCACCACAGGAAAGAAAGAGCTTCAAGATAGATATTCCCGAGTTCAGGAAGGTGTTTTATGAGTCGCTTGACATAAGAGAAACTAACATCACATCATTTTCCAAAACCATAATTGGACCATGCCACTTCCCGCACTTTTTGAAGGACGAAGTGAAGTTCCCAGAGTTGGACACTGACGTAACTGAAGTGGATTATCTCTCATTGATGCCCTACGGGTTCTTGAAAGATGATGTAGTTAATTAGAATGTAGTTTTATGTATAATAATATATTACTCCAGGTTTTCGTGAGCGCGACAATTGTTATGGATGAAGAACTCCAGGCTCTTACCAGAGCATTGCTGGAAATATACAACTTCCACAAGTACCAGTATGAGCAGATAATTACTCCTCGAAGGCTCAAGTACAATTCCCTAACCGAACAAGAAAAGAGCTATTTGCCGTGGTATCTAGAACACACCCGGAAAATCGAACAGTGCATTGAACAAAACGCAGCGTTTCTTCAGGTGGCAGCTGTAACCATGGCACATGCCTGGGGAGCAGGCATACCAGAGGTATGGGAGGACGCTGCAGAACAGGGGTACGACCGTGTACGTAGTTTAATGATGCAATTAGTAAGGGAATGGAGTGAGGAAGGGAAGCAGGAACGCAATGGGTTTGACAAAATCAAACATGCATTGAACCAAACACTTGATAAAAGGAAAAACCCAAAAATACTTGTTCCAGGATGTGGACTAGGAAGGATGGTTCTAGACTTGAATTGCGAGGGATATGAGGTACAAGGAAACGAATTTGGATATCACGTAGTGATTCTCAACCAATACTTGCTCAACTATTGTGACCAGACTTTTGAAATATATCCTTTTCTCCATAATTTAAGCAACTTGGAAACACGGGAAAACCAGATCAGAAGTGTCACCATACCGGATAACCTAAACTACCGTCAGCTTATGATGAGTCAAGGAGAATTGCCAGAAATGACCATGATAGGAGGGTCGTTTATAGACACCTACGGACCCGACGATTTACATTTCAGCGACTTCTACCTGCCAGAAAACTATCAAACCAGACGTTCCATGGGTCATTTTGATGCCATTGTCACCTGCTTTTTCATAGACACTTCTCCCAATGTCATAGAATACCTCAAAACCATCAAGCACAGATTGAATCCCGGAGGAGTCTGGATAAACCTAGGCCCTCTCCAGTGGCATTTCGAAAATGACTTCACTGTGGCCTACAAAAATGAAACACAGATCTCCAATCTTAAAGGAATGGAACTCTCCAAACACGATCTTTTGGCTCTTATCAGAACCTTGGGTTTCACCATCCACGCCTCAGAAACCGTTTCCACTTGCTACGCATCGGATCCTCGGGCCCTTTCCCGCAATGTCTACCTGTGCCATTTCTGGATTGCAAGTGCTGCCGAACCCAGTGTTTCCAATAGTTCTGAAATCGAAATACACTAACTTTTTGCAGCCAAAAGGTCGTGCGCCGGCGGACTACGCACACCTTTTTTGATCCTTAACGAGAATATCTCAAAATAGACTATTTACAACCCAGTAGCTACGCCACTCGACGTTACTGCATCAACTAACCACACACACATATATATACAACACACCATGAGTTTTGCAAACCCTCCCAAGGCCATAAAACTAGTTTTATTGGGTGAAGCAGCAGTAGGAAAGAGTTCACTTGTGTTGAGGTTTGTTTCGAATGACTTCCAGGAAAACAAAGAACCTACCATAGGAGCAGCGTTTTTGACCCAGAAGTGTACCATTGGTGACAAAACCATCAAGTATGAGATATGGGATACCGCTGGGCAGGAAAGATTTGCATCGTTGGCACCAATGTACTACAGAAACGCCCAAGCGGCATTAGTGGTGTACGATATCACCAAGCCTGCTTCATTTTTAAAGGCAAGACACTGGGTAAAAGAATTACACGAGCAAGCATCCAAAGACATAACGATTGCATTGGTTGGTAACAAGTACGATTTGGTTGAGGACGAATCCGGAGAGCCATTGGAAGATGGCTTGAGAAAGGTTTCGGTGGAAGAGGGTAAAACTTTGGCAGAAGAAGAAGGATTGTTGTTTTTTGAAACCAGTGCCAAAACATCCTATAACGTCAATGAAGTATTTGTGGGAATAGGTTCCAAGATCCCTGACTCCAAGCCTACTGGTGATGTCAACAAGCCGAATGATGGTACCAGAATTGATTTGTCATCTCAGCCAAAGAATCAAACCAACAGTTCTTGTTGCTAGTTTTCATGCTCCATCTTCTGTTACTTTTGTATGTTGACGTTGTTTATTGGTATTAGATGTTGGTGGTTGCTTTTACTTATAGGGGGAATATATGCGAACAAAATTTGTACCACTCTTTACTCTGGAAGTAGTTTTGAAGCCAGTTGCAATAGACGTTTTTAGACCTAACACACTATGTTGACATTGAAGGTGGCATACATCCCCGAGCACTTTTCTACCCCGTTGTTTTTGGCTGAAAAAGAAGGCTACTATAACGCCAACGGCTTGACAATTGAGTTCGTTCCTGTCATCGAGGGCAGTGGAAGGTTGATCAAGTTATTGAATTCCAACGAGGTTGATATTGCCATTGGCTTAACCGAAGCATTTGTCAGTGATATTGCCAAAGGTAACCAACAGTATAAGTTGGTGGGTGCATATGTTGAATCGCCATTATGTTGGGCTGTGAGCACCGGATATGACAGAACTGACATCAACAACTTGAACGACTTACAGGATAAAAGAATAGGAGTCTCCAGGATCGGCTCAGGTTCCTATATCATGAGTTTTGTCCTTGGATTGCAGCACAAATTCACAGTACCATTTTTCACGGCTCATCCAATCTTGTCCAACTTCAAGAACTTGAGAGATTCCGTCAACTGCAAATTCGAACAAGGACATGAGTTGACCAATAGTGATGCTTTCATGTGGGAACACTTCACTTCCAAAAAATACTACGACTCCAAGGAAATCAAGAAAATTGGAGAGATTTATACTCCATGGCCGTCATGGGTAATTAACTGTAACTCCCAGTTATTGGAAAACAACAGACAAGACTTTGTCAATTTCTTGAAGTGTGTTAACCAGGGTATAGACTATTTCTGGGCCAACAAGGACGAGTCCATGACCCATATTGCCACCAACTTGGACTACACCAAAGAGGACGCCATGGAGTGGGTCAAGACCGTGAAGTTCAATAATAAGTTGACCCAAACACCTATAGATTGGAGCCTGGTTGTCGCTAATACTTCCAAAGTGTTGAAGACTGCGGGAGTATTGACTGAAGATGATCAATTGATTGAACAGAGATTAGAAAAAGGTGTAATCAAGCATTTATGTTAACCCATCTCGTAGCAACCGTAATCCTTTTGTTTAAAATGCAAGTTTCCCATTTCCCAATTCTAGTAAATTTTATAACCCATTGAACCCTCCCAACTGGTAAAATGCCGAACTTACGTTGTGTATGGCTTTTTATTTCCATCTTCACACGACATCAAATCTTATCATCTCATCACGCTCTTTTTCATCATGACCCCAAAACCGTTCTGGACTGAACTAAGCAACGCAAACATTGCCGAATGCTTCCGGCTTGCCACACAACGTGAATATGAGCGGGTTAATAACCCTACTGCTCGCTGGTCTTTCAAAGAAGCGGTTTCACCTGCTAATATGCCTAGAAACAGATATGTCAACGTATTTCCATGGGATAAGAACAGGGTCAAGTTGCCAGTAATAGCGCATCACAACGACTATATAAATGCATCACACGTCAAGGTAGCTGACAATATGCGGTTCATAGCTGCTCAGGGCCCTATGGATCTGACTATTCATCATTTCTGGTGTATGTGCTTTCACGAAGCTCAATCTAGGAACGAAGACTCTGTGATCATAGTGATGATTACTCCTTTGAAAGAGCGTAATGTTGTGAAGTGCAGCAAGTATTGGCCTTCTTCAGCTAATTCCAAATGGAATTTGACCAATTCCATTCAAGCAGATGGTATAAACTTATCTGATCTTGAAGTTCAGTATGTCAATGAGGACCATTTTGATGATTACACTTTAACTGAGTTAAAGTTGAACTCTGGCAACAACTCGAAGACTGTGTTTCACTTTCACTACCACAACTGGGCAGATTCCAGTGTGCCTGCTAATGGCAATTCACTTCTTGATTTGCTGAACGATGTCAGAAGCTTATGTAAGGAAGTGAAGGTAAAAGTACCTGTGATTCACTGTTCGGCCGGAGTGGGAAGAACAGGTACGTTTATAGCTTTGGACTATTTCAACCACCATCCACAAATGTTGACCAAAGCCATGTCTATAGATCCTTTCATGGAAGTTTTGTGTAAGCTTAGGGAGGATAGGGTGTTGATGATTCAGACAGTTCACCAGTACCGGTTTTTGTACGAATTTTTCAGAAAAGTGCATAATTTTGAATGAGAGTTAATTATAGACATTTGAACTATGTATAATCCTTCACTTTGTAGTCTTGATTTGCTCTTTCCACCTGCAATTCCAGTTTCTCTTTCAGTTTCTAACATGTCTGTTTTTTCTTTTGCAGCTTTTTTTGCGACTGATTTTTGCAACCATGAATCACGACCTTCAATTTCTGGGTTTACAGACTAAAGCTGCAATAATTGTAGTGCGTTCATTAGAAAACTCTCTGTTTTTGGATATGGAACTAGAAACATCATTTGGAACTCGGCAAATCGACGTCTGTTTCGAAAATTGCAGCCTGTTCAGCATGACCTATGACAAATGTTTCCAACATGAAGATTTTTTGGATATATTAGCAAACCAGCAGCTAGAAATTGTATTTATAGTATCAAAGACCATTATTTCAGATGCTATTAAGGAAATCTGTTCTCTAAAACCATTAAGAGTTGCTAAAACATCCAAAGGTACGAGTTGTATTGAATGTTCCAAACGAAGTTTCGGAAATTGGAGAGTTATAGTAAAAGGAAACATGAACACCATCAACGAATTTGGATATGCTATAATGATGTCTCAATTGAACCATTTCGATTACATCAATATTGAGTTGTCCAAATCTAAGTACTACAAGTTGTGTGAAATGAACATATTCACCGAGAAGGATATAACCTTGATACCTTATGGCTACAGGGGTTACGTAGTTAGTGTCCAGATCCAGAAAGAAAACATCTGTTCTATACTACAAGAGTTGGTTACGGTGTATAATAGCTTCAAGATATCAGCAGAAGAACGTCAGACCATCTTGCAGTCAATTGACGAGGTCAATGTTCCAAATCCACGTCCAATTCAGCTTCTCAGACCAAAGTCTAGTATAACCCGACTCATCAGCTTGAAAAAAGCCGAAGTGACTTACTTGATTGGCAAGAAAGGTGAGAGAATCAGCCACATCAGGAACACAACTGGTTGCAAGATTACAATAATGCCTGTTTCTCCTACCGAGAATTCACTTTCAGGTAATAAAAGAACTCCACAAACGATCAGGTTGTTCGGAAGCGTTGATAAAGTAGACAATGCTGTGAACATGATCAACAGTTGTTTGGATATCTACAAAGGTAAGAGGGTAGAAGACCGCTGATTCTAGCGACCCATTGGTTCAACAAACTGTATTCTCTGAAAATTGCTAATTCTAGCCTGCTGGTGCTCTTAAAACCTAGTGATCCTTTTCAAACCAGCCCAAGACCCTTTACCAAAGCCCAACCGAAACTCCATGTGTCTATACCAATTCACTATAAACCGTTGGATGCTCCGGGTAACCCATAGAAAATTTTTCTTCATCTCAGAAAAAGATTTTAAGCAGAAAAAATTTTTCACATTTTTCAAATCTTTTTCAACTTTTACATTTGAAGAAAAGAATAAATATGGCTGACGGTGTTTTCCAAGGTGCTATCGGTATCGATTTAGGTACCACTTACTCATGTGTCGCTACTTACGACTCTGCAGTTGAAATTATTGCTAACGAACAAGGTAACAGAGTTACTCCATCTTTCGTTGCTTTCACCGAAGAAGAAAGATTGATTGGTGATGCTGCTAAGAATCAAGCTGCTTTGAACCCATCTAACACTGTTTTCGATGCTAAGCGTTTGATTGGTAGAGCTTTCGACGATGAAGCTGTCCAAAAGGATATCAAATCATGGCCTTTCAAGGTTGTCGACTCCAACGGTAACCCATTGATTGAAGTCCAATACTTGGGTGAAACCAAGACCTTCTCCCCACAAGAAATCTCCTCCATGGTCTTGACCAAGATGAAGGAAATTGCTGAAGCTAAGATCGGTAAGAAGGTTGAAAAGGCTGTTGTCACTGTCCCAGCTTATTTCAATGATGCTCAAAGACAAGCTACCAAGGATGCTGGTTCCATTGCTGGTTTGAACGTTTTGAGAATTATTAACGAACCAACTGCTGCTGCTATTGCTTACGGTTTGGGTGCCGGTAAGTCTGAAAAGGAAAGACATGTTTTGATTTTCGATTTGGGTGGAGGTACTTTCGATGTCTCTTTGTTGAACATTACTGGTGGTGTTTTCACTGTCAAGGCTACTGCTGGTGATACTCACTTGGGTGGTCAAGATTTCGATACCAACTTGTTGGAACACTTCAAGAAGGAATTCCAAAAGAAGACTGGTTTGGACATCTCCGGTGACTCCAGAGCTTTGAGAAGATTGAGAACTGCCTGTGAAAGAGCAAAGAGAACCTTGTCTTCTGTTACTCAAACCACTGTTGAAGTCGACTCCTTGTTCGACGGTGAAGATTTCTCCGCTAACATCACCAGAGCTAGATTCGAAGACATCAACTCTGCTTTATTCAAATCCACCTTGGACCCAGTTGAACAAGTCTTGAAGGATGCTGGTCTTGACAAATCTAAGGTTGACGAAGTCGTCTTGGTCGGTGGTTCCACCAGAATTCCAAAGGTCCAAAAGTTGTTGTCTGACTTCTTTGACGGTAAGCAATTGGAAAAGTCTATCAACCCTGATGAAGCTGTTGCTTACGGTGCTGCTGTTCAAGGTGCTATCTTGACCGGTCAATCTACCAACGAAGACACCAAGGACTTGTTGTTGTTGGATGTTATCCCATTGTCTTTGGGTGTTGCCATGCAAGGTAACGTTTTCGCTCCAGTTGTCCCAAGAAACACCACTGTTCCAACCATCAAGAGAAGAACTTTCACCACTGTTGCTGACCACCAAACTACCGTTCAATTCCCAGTCTACCAAGGTGAAAGAGTTAACTGTACCGAAAACACCTTGTTGGGTGAATTCGACTTGAAGAACATTCCACCAATGCAAGCTGGTGAACCAGTCTTGGAAGCTATCTTCGAAGTTGATGCTAACGGTATCTTGAAGGTTACTGCCGTTGAAAAGTCCACCGGTAGATCTGCTAACATCACCATCTCCAACTCCATCGGTAGATTGTCTTCTGATGAAATCGAAAAGATGATTGAAGACGCTGAAAAATTCAAGTCTTCTGATGATGCTTTCGCTAAGAGACACGAACACAAACAAAAGTTGGAAGCTTACGTTGCTTCTGTCGAATCTACCATCACCGACCCAGTCTTGTCCGCCAAATTGAAGAAGTCTGCTAAGGACAAGATCGAAACCGCTTTGTCCGAAGCTTTGGCTGCTTTGGAAGTCGAAGACTCTTCTGCCGATGACTTCAGAAAAGCTGAATTGGCCTTGAAGCGTGCTGTTACCAAAGGTATGTCTACTCGTTAAGGTTAGGGGTATATAAAGTAAAATAATAATTTGTTTATATATAAAAATAAATCTATTTATCAGTCCTCGAGAATGTAGTTTCCTAATTTATCCATTTTCAATTGTTTTGTTCCTTTGGTAAGTGTTTCTATGATTTTTTCGTTTTCTTCTTTGGTTTCTGCTTCTAGTTGTTTAAGCTTTTCTTCTTCCTCGTATTCTTCTTCGTAATCTTCTTCGTATTGAGAGTCTTCAGATTCTTCCTCGTCTTCATCTTCGTCATATTCTTCGTCTTCAGAGCCTACTTCTTCTTCGTTCTCTTCCTCGTACTCCTCTTCATCGATCTCTCTCATGCTTCTAACTGCATTTTCCAAATCTCTGCTTTCCTTCCTCTTGTCTTTCTTCACGTGTCCTGAAGCCTGAACCTCAATGTCAAGTTCCTTCTCTCTCTTAACATCTCTTTTAAATCTTGGATAAGCATACTTATACCCATCTCCAAACCCTTCAGTGTCAAACATAGTATCATCATCTACTGGAGAATATCTGAACTTCTTTTCAAAAAATGCTCTGATACCTTCAACATCTCTTTTGAAGTACATTTCTGCATCCACATGTTGTATAGAAACACATTGTGGGAAATCAATTACTACAAAGTCCTCTTCGTACTTCTTATCTTCGTTGTTTCTGATAATAATATTGAATTCATTGAAATCACAGTGAATCAATCCGCTATTTCCCAACTTCACAATAAACTTCATCAAATCGGAATACAACTTCTTATAGTCCGGGTGTGTTTTCAAATGTTTCATTGTAAGACCGTTAATCCATTCCATCAAAACCATGTGCCTGGAGTGGTCAAAAGGCTCGGGTACTATGAATCCGTTCTCATGCAAAATCTTCATAAACTCATATTCCTTTTGAGCAGCCAATCTGGATAAATACATCCAGTTAGAAGTTTTCTTATTTTTCAAGTAATCTCTATTGTTCTTGACTGTCTTGAATGAGGTTCTACCTAATCTGTGGATCTTTAAAACCTTCTGTTTACCATTTGGATCACTCACAGAATAAATATCTGATTCTTTACCAACTCCAATAGTTGTACCCAAAGAGTAAATAGTTTCTCTATTCAACATTGATTTCAATGCCAAATAATCGTAACCAGTATAAGTGATTCTGAAACCATCGTATTTGGCGTTTCTTAATCTAGCTAAAAGCTTCAATTTGGCCAAGTCTCCAATAGCTCTGTTTGTAGCCGCCGGGTTTTTCAACCCACCTATGGAATGGATCATTTGGGTTGGAACCAACTCATGATTTCTGGATCCTAACTCGACTGCTTGAAGCACTCTGAAGTCGTCTGAGGTCAAATACCTCATATGACTTGTATCTAACTTCATTCTAGTGTAACTGCGATGAGATAAATTGAAATTTCGCGATATCAAAATGCGATATCAAAAGATTCCAATCCAACTAATGCCAAAGAAAGGATGGCACAGAAAACGGTTTCTGTGGAGAAAAAAGCATAATTACACGTCTCAATATCGATCTGACAAACAAGTGGACCAATTGGCACCTCAAAGTTTTCGAAAAATTGGCGTGAATGATTATTCTATCTTAGATTCGTCTTCCGAAACATGTTACCATTTCTCAACAGTGAATCCAATATATGATGAAACCATTAATCCAGGTATTAAAAAGGGAAAAGTCCCTAAGTTGAGTTTGCTATGTGCTAAAATAATAGCACAGAACGCCTCTGAGTTGAACTCAGAGATAGTTTCTTCGTTAACATGGCCGTGTATCAAATCGCTATGGACTAACATCCTTGCAAGCAATAATGATTCGATGAGTGCTTTTATGACATTCGCATCTGTGATGCTTAATGTACAATCTTTCAGATGTCATCTTCCACCACTTGAATTTAATGATATCAAAGTCCAAAGACGTCAAGATTATCTCAATCAATGTCTTATTCCACACAACAAGCTTCATAGAATCGAAAACTTATTCAGCAACATCAGGATCACAGATTTGGTGTTTTATTTGAATAGCTTGAAGTTTGCACACGAAGTTATACTTGACTTTTCTATACGAAAGTTGGCATCTCGTGAAAACATTCTTCTGTTGTTCAAGGTGAAATCATTAGTGGGCTTAAATTTATCAAATAATGAATTAGTGGATGGCAGCATATTGGACTTTCTAAGTTTAGCAATAAATGATGGCAGGCTCCCCCATTTGAAAATATTGAAGATTGTAAATTGTATTAACATAAAGGAAGAAGATGTGACGAAGTTCTTGATGTCTTTGAAGCAAATGAACTTGTCTATAATCATCTGTGATAAGGTACAAAAGCCTGGATTTCATGATGCTCTTCATAATGCAACCCGAAATCTTTCAGGGGTGAATATATCAGGAACAAATTGGGTTTCCTACAATGACGAATGGGAACATAAGAGAACACTTTCCAAGTTTTCCCTTGCGTTGGTGTATCATTACCTTACAAGAAATCTTCTGAAGCTTCTACCTGAGTCCCCTAAACAACAAAAGGTTCTTCTTGACATTATGATTCATGATCGAGACTATGAATTTGACACTTCTTATTACATGTTAGACTATGTTCTGAGAAATAGGATTAATAATGTGTGTCAGATTCCTTTGAATTCGTCAATTCTAGCCATTGACAGAGCAAAAGAAGTAAAGCCACTTGCATTAACAGAAGTAAAACAAAATACTCCAAAGAATGGTGTTTTCAGTGCCGTTAGAGTTGTAAGACGACCTATACAGAAACGAACTACGATAAAGAAAAGAAAAATTAACATTAATGATATATTTTAATAGACGTTAAATATGCAGATAGTCATAATCATCAATTATTGGTTGGCTTTCTAAGTAGACTAAGCAAGTCGTTGGCAGCATTAGATGGAGTTGAAGGTACTGACACATTTGGGCTGGGTGTAGACTTATTTGAGCCGTTTAATAATCCTAACAAAGCATTTGAGCCCGCGTTCTTGGGCACCTGTGGTCCTAGAGGTGAGGAAATACTTGAGTCACTTCCGTAAATAGCAGCCAAGGAATTGTCTGCAATTCTATTTGGCTGTGGAATAGGTGGTGTTGATTGTAATTCGTGGAACTGCGAAGGCTTTTGATGGGGATTACTGTGCTGAAGTAGCTGCAAAAGCTCATTTCCAGGCTTTTCGGGCTTTTTCTCTTCAAGCTTTTCTCCTGCTTTCAAAATCCTTACACCTCTGGAAGGCATGGTATTACTTTGTGTTTCCGGGGCATAATTTTGATACTGATTGAAGTTCTGGGCCAACGATGCTAAATCTGGAGTTTGAGTCCTAGGTTGTGATACTTCTGGTTGACCCATTTCATAATTCTGGTGAGTGGTTGCTTGAATTTCGTTATTCAATGCATCAAAATCTTCAAAGTCTTCGAAGTCTTCAAAATCTTCAAAATCATTCTCTTGTGATGATTCCACTGGTGCAGTGTCTTTTGTGACTGGAAGAGGTGCTTCGGGGGTTTGCATCTGGATTTCAGATTGAGGCTCAACTTTTTTTCCTAATATACCTAATAAATCAGCTGCTGCAATTTTAGAAGTTCCATTGCTATGAGTGGTTCCGCTTGGAATAACAGTAGATGCGTCCTTAGGTGCCTTCAATAATCCCAACAAACCATTGACAGGGCTAGATTTCTCCTTGTGCAAAAGTCCCAATAGCTCATTTCTGGGCTCTCTTGGAGAAGTGGTTTCTGGATCCATTGGTTCACTTCTAGTGACTTCGGACTTCTTTAATAATCCCAACAATTCATTAGCAGGTGAAGCTGTGGTCGACTGAGGACTAGGTGTTCTTTCTACTGTTGGTTTCCTCTTCAACATATCAAGCAAAGGATTGCCTTCTTTCTTATCAGATTTCTTCAAGAGCGTAAACTTACCTGGCTGAATGTTGGTGTCTTCATGCAATGATCTCTCTAACTCATTTGAATTTTCAAACTTTGGTTCAGCTTCACTTTGGGACTCCACTTCCAAATCTGTAGAAGGTTCGGTAATAGGTGAATCTGTAGATTTTCTGAATAACTTCATTAACTCGTTAGCCTTAGCCTTATTTCTCAAAGAATCCTCCTTACGTTTAAGCTGATCTTCTTTCGATAAATCCTTTGGTTGTTTGCTCTTACTGGTTAAGATAGATAACAATTCCTTGGAATTGATCAACGAACTAGGAGGCTTTTCAAAAGAATCAGGATGTGGTGTGAGAACTTGGCCTGGTTGTGGTAGCTTAGACACAAGAGAAGGCTCACTTGTCATTTGATATGGTCTGGGGGTTTGAGATTGAAGCGACTTGAAGATTGGGTTAAGTTCGATCAGCTGAGGTAAGCCATCATACATAAGATGGGCATAAGGTGCAGCCATGGATTGTGGAATATTCACGGTAACTGGATCTGAGTTCTCTGGTTTTGAATCGTAATTATCATCATCTGTTTCCGTTTCTTCAACTGTACTAGGTTTGATTCCTTGCAAGATATCAAGTAATTCTCTACCGGCATCGTTATTGATTGGAATTGTTGTATCTGTAGCAGAAACCACAGTTTCAATCTTACCAACACCCAATAAATCCTTCAATCTAAGCTCAGCATCCAACATCAAGTCTTTTTCATTCAATATACCAGCAGCTTCCTGGATCCACTTTGTCATTGGTTTAATTACGGCAGGAACAATGAAAAACTGGTTAGTATTGTACTTGACTTTCTTTTGCAAGGTTCTAATATCAAACCATTCTATTTTTTCTATTTCATTTCTGACGTGTGGCTCGAAGTTGTAATCTTCAGGAACATTTCTAGCAAGATAAATCTTATAGTTCTTACCATGAATGGTTCTCTCAATTACATCTTGCTCATTGACCAAATCTTTAGCACTAAAACCAGTTTCTTCTTCAACTTCTCTGACAGCACAATCTATATCGGCTTCATCCTTTGAAATTTTCCCTCTTGGAAACGACCATGTGTTTGACTCATATCCCTTGACCAATAAAACCTTAGTCAAGTCAGCGTTAAATAAGGCAATTCCTCTCACCGGAATAGTGGACTTGTACTTTCCAAAAAGCGAAATGGCATCCGAAGCATTACCCCATTTCCAAATAAGAGGACACTTCTCCAAAATTTTGGTGCAAAACAGCTTCATCTTAAGATTGGGCAACCCAGGATACTGCTGCTTTATAAAGTCAGTGTAAAACCATTGTGCCTCTTCGACCTGAAATAAAACTCTCTCTACACTTGATAAATCTTCGTTAGGTACATTCACCACAAATCTTACCAACAAGTCTTCTAGTATGTGATCTAGCGATTTGCTAGCTAAACCGTCTCTTAATTGAAGCGACATCTTGTTGTTCAGATTTTCAAATTGGAGGTGCGAAACTTTTGACTGCGACCATGAATAACGTGAAGCTTCCTGGGTTTTTGAATACTATTACTGCGGTAGCGAAACCACCATTGAAGAACTCCTTAACTATTTCCAGACCAATTGGCTTGGAAAGCCCCAGGGTGTTTGGTGGTAGCTTTTCAATTACAGACTACTTTGGAGCCCAAGCGAAACAGGAGAGAAAGAATCAGTTGAACTATGATTTGAAACACTCCCAGGCCTACGAATATAAGTCATATACAAATACCAACGGAAAGATCTTCAGATCACCAGTATCGTACTTTAGAGGTGATAAATCGTTATTCTTTCCTAATTTCAAGCAAAAAAGCTTGACTGGTAAAGAATTGAAATTGTTTGATATCCTTAAAGATAAGGTCAACATCATAAGGGTATTTCAGTCTGTATCGGGGGCAAATGCAACTGAGTCATATTTTAAAGATCAGGATAAAAACTATTTGACCACCCATTACAAGGAATTTATTGAAAAATACCCAAAGACTCAAATCATTGACTTGAACATTCCACAAGGTGGATTGAAAAACTTGATCATCAACATGAGCAAGTCGAATATCAAGAAAGAAGTTCCTGTGGAAAGACAAGATAGGTATTTCATCTTACCGCAGGACGTATTCAATTATGAAGTCAGAGACGAATTGAACTGTGATAACAGTTACAGTGGGTACATATATGTGGTTGATACCAACGGTAGAATCAGATGGTGCACGAGTGGTCACTCTGACGAGGCAGATCTCCAGCTTTTCAATAAGGTATTGGCTGGTTTATCGAAGGAAATGTAGGGGTTTGTAAATAGTTGACATGTCGCGTGTCGCACGATGTCTCCTAGCTCATCTTGAATTCTCAGTACAAGAATATTTCTTCAGAAACTACGTTCTTGAAGAAACAGGTTCATGGCCTACCTTGAATACTGAATGGTTACTTCCAGAAGCAAGTAGCAAAACTTTCAACCAATAATCCACTTGAGTGTATGTATACGAATATGATGAAGAATTGAATTGGGAATCTCTCTGACAATCCAAAAAACAACCATGGAGAGCAATAATTAATTCTAACTGATCACCCGAGTACTTACTAACATTACAGATACCTGTTCAAGTTTGTTCGATCTAATATTCAATCTTTCTAAGCTAGCTTGTGTTACCTCTATTCCAAGTGTTCTAGTGACATAGTAGAGCTCGTCTCTCTGTGTTTAAGTAACTAACAAAGTGACTTTCTTTTCTCTGATCTACTATCAAAACCATGCTGTATTCTTACGAAGCTCTTCTCTTCATCAAGTACCTTGTCTCCAAGCTACCTCGTATGCTTCAGTAGCCAACATCAATTGTTATAATCAAATCACGTGACAAAGTGACTGCTTTTTTCTGGGCCTTTGCACGACTTTTGCTTCTCATAATGAAAAATACATCTGAAAAAAATTTCCAAAATATCAACCATGTCTGCTCCAATCAACAAAGAAAAAGTTCAAGAACAAGAACAAGAAATCCACAAGATCAGAATCACCTTGACCTCCACCAAGGTTAAGCAATTGGAAAAGGTCTCTGCTAACATCATCAGCAACGCTGACCAATCCAACATTGTCAAGAAGGGTCCTGTTAGAATGCCAACCAAGGTCTTGAAGATCACCACCAGAAAGACTCCAAATGGTGAAGGTTCTAAGACTTGGGACACCTACGAAATGAGAATCCACAAGAGAGTTATTGACTTGCAAGCCCCAGCTTCTATTGTCAAGAGAATCACTCAAATCACCATTGAACCAGGTGTGGATGTCGAAGTCACCATTGCTGCTTAAGCAGGTAACGGGACTTAGTACTTGTAAAAATTAGACGACAACGCTAGTGCCGTTGGAGGTGAATGCTTGGGTATGAAATTGTACTGTTATTGTGCTCTAGGTTAACTAGTCAGAAGTTTTCCTTCTAAAAAAACCTGGCTAGTATTATATAACTATCAGGACGTATCAGTAAACTCGAACCGTATATCGTTGTTAATAAAAGTTTTATAATTGGTAACTGTAGAAATTGAGAAAAGCTAATTTTGTATCCTTGCTCACGAAAATCAAACACCACACAATGGTATACGTCCTTTCTGTCAAGCCTAGGGTGCTTTATGTCGCCAATAAGCTGGTTCAAACCGGGAAACGATACTTGAATGCTTCGTCCAAGTTGACTAGAAGTAGTTCTCTAAACTCAGAATACATCAAAACCAAAAATAAAACCCCCAAACTCGGAAAGAAGAATGCTGCCATAGTGTCTGGGTTTATCATTGTGGGATCGTTTGTGGTATTTAACCAGTCTAACTACTATAATTTAGATACAGTTCCTCCTGCTGTAGGAAACCAGCCTGGATCGGGCTCCTTCAATCCTAAATTGTTCCCTAGAGCTGCTACATCGTTGCTCGGCACCCAAACTCCTGCCACTCCACAAAGTCCTGTTGCATCACCAAACTCGAGCAAACCACCCAATCCAGCTAGCGAAGAACAAATGTTCGTCACTTCCCAAAGCTCTATCAGTCAAAACTTCAGTGTGGGAAATCAGCAACACAAACAAGGAATATTCGTATTGACTGAGGATCAGGTCAGTGAAAAGTTAAGACAATTCGAAGAAAGTTACTTTGTCAATAGAGGAAAAGGTGTGACTAGATACGATGTGTGTCAATTGCCATCCAACTCGCCTATTGAAGATGACAGGTCTGAAGAAATAGTACAAGTTCCGATTTTACAAGATAATAACATTAAAACCTCTACCGACTGGATGTTTTTTGGTATTTTCGATGGCCATGGAGGTTGGACCACCAGTAGCAAGTTGAGAGACCAATTGATTAGTCATGTTATTGCAGAATTTTCTACCATTTTCAAACCAGCTAACGAAGACAACTTGAGATTTGTGCCAAACAGTGCTACTATTGACCAAGCTATCAAAAATGGGTTTTTGAAGTTGGACCACGAAATAGTCAATAAAAATATGGAAAAGCTATTGAACGATAACAATAAGGCCCAGGCTGCTGAATTGTTGATGCCAGCGTTATCAGGCTCTTGTGCTTTATTGTCCTTTTACGACACCAACTCCCAGATCTTAAAGGTTGCAGTAACTGGTGATTCCAGAGCGTTATTAGGATCTTTCAAGGATAATAAGTGGACTGTAAAGCAGTTGAGTATTGACCAAACAGGTTCAAACCCTACAGAGGTTGCCAGAATCATCAGCGAACATCCTGATGAATCCAACGTGATAAAAAATGGTAGAGTTTTGGGGTCTCTAGAGCCATCTAGAGCTTTTGGAGACTGTAGATATAAATTGCCTGCCTCCATCCAACAGAGAATTTACAAGCAATTCTTTGGTAGATCGCTACCACATAACTTGAAATCTCCACCTTATGTGACTGCAGAACCAGTCATAACTTCTACAAAAATCAATCCAGAACAAAATGACTTTTTGGTTATGGCATCAGACGGTTTATACGAGATGTTGTCTAATGAAGAGATTGTTGGATTGGTTGTGAAGTGGATGGAGAGAGAAAAGTTGTTTAAACCACAAAAGTCCTTCTGGAGTTACTTTGGATCTAATGAAAACAAGTTGCCTGAAGTCCAAGACATCACCAGTGATAAGACATCAAAGAAGCCATTTAGAAGATCGCGTGCAACTGGTAACAATTATTTATTGGATGATAAGAATGTTTCCACACATTTGATTAGAAATGCATTATCTAACGGTGGTTCCAGAGAACAGACCTCGATGTTAATTTCCATCCCTAACCCTGTTTCCAGAAGGTACAGAGATGATTTGACAGTTACAGTAGTGTTTTTTGGTAACGACGCAAAGCAGGTTGACAACAACGGCAAGTTGGAAATTAACCAGGAAGCCACTGCTGGAGGTGCTGATTCTTCCAAACCTAAACTATAGAATTATTATTGTTGACTTTTCAACTAAAGTACATATTAAAATACAAAACTCTATTCTTTGAAACTATTACACCTTTCCTCGAGATTGAAAAACTAGTCTTCGCACATTTTAAATCTCAAGCATGGTGGATACCACTGAAGAATGGTACACAAAGGAACTCTTGCAACCTAACAATGAGTTGAATTGGGACTTGTTGGATATGTTTGCAACGCCTAATTTTGAAGAAAACGTCGATGGGTTCATTAATGGTCTTTTTGATACTCCAGAAACCATTGGTCGTACAACCTTCAGGTTTAAGAGATCTGGTATTAGTGGTACTATTGACAGCTACAAGGAAGAATTAAAGCTCAGTGAAGTTGATAATGCTACTTCTAGTAACTCCTTATCGCTTAACAGGCGATTCAACTCCAAGTCTGATGCCCTCAAAGGTAAAACCTCATACTTGCCTTTTCAACCTGGAGGGTTGGTTGACTCAAGTAGATTAAACCAAAACAAAGACGAAACGTCATTTTTACATAAAGACGAACATGGATTATTCGACATTCCACAGGGTTTCTCACGAGGGTTGAGTTTGGAGTCGTTTGTTGACACTAAAGAAGATATTACCAATCTTCAACAAGACAAAGAGGACACCACTGAAACCGAAATAACCGAGTCCATTCAAAAGCTTGACTTGAAAACTATTGAAAATGCTGAAGAATCACATGATTTACCCTTTGATGTGAGTGAAATCGATGGTATAGTTCTGATAGATTATGCTGCTGTACGTAGAAAGTTGGAGGAAGAAAAAGAAGTTAAAAGAGATTGGGCTCATGTTGTTGATTTGGATCATAAGGTTGAAGACTTTGAAGAAGTGGTTCCTAATATGGCAAGGAAATGGCCTTTCGAGCTTGATACCTTCCAACAAGAAGCAGTATACCATTTGGAACAAGGAGATTCTGTGTTTGTTGCAGCACATACTTCTGCGGGTAAAACAGTAGTTGCAGAATATGCTATTGCTATGGCAAACAGAAATATGACTAAAGCCATATATACGTCTCCTATTAAAGCCTTGTCTAATCAAAAGTTCAGAGACTTTAAGGAAACATTCAAGGATGTTGATGTGGGTTTAATCACAGGTGACGTACAAATAAATCCCGAAGCAAACTGTTTAATTATGACTACTGAAATCTTACGGTCCATGTTGTACAAAGGAGCTGATTTGATCCGTGATGTCGAGTTTGTCATTTTTGATGAAGTACACTATGTTAACGATATAGATAGAGGAGTGGTTTGGGAAGAGGTAATCATCATGTTGCCAGATCATGTGAAGTATATTTTACTTTCTGCAACAGTCCCTAACACATTCGAGTTTGCTAACTGGGTTGGAAGAACTAAGCAGAAAGACATTTATGTTATTTCTACTCCAAAAAGACCTGTACCTTTGGAAATCTTCATCTGGGCTAAAAATGATTTGTTCAAAGTCATAGATGCTGGCAGGAGGTTTCTGGAAACAGAGTTTAGAAAGCACAAGGAAGCATTAGAAGGGGGAAGTAAAAATCCTCCCAAGGTTACTATGGGTTATGGTTCACGTGGTGGCGCAGGTGGAACCGCTCGTGGAGGAAACAGAGGTGGTTCTGGAGGTGCTAGAGGTGGTAATAGAGGCGGTGGAAGAGGCGGCCGAGGTGGCAGCGCTGGCTCCTCACTGAATACCAACTTCAATAAAAATTTTATTAGTAGAGACGGTCCTAACAAAAGTACCTGGATTAATCTCGTGCAATACTTGAAAGCTAATACCCTTTTACCAGCGGTCATTTTCGTGTTTTCAAAGAAAAAGTGTGAAGAATTTGCAGACTCCTTGAAGGGTGTAGATTTCTGTAATGCCAAAGAAAAGTCAGAAATACACATGTTCATAGATAGAGCAGTTTCAAGATTAAAGAAAGAAGACAGAGAATTGCCTCAAATTTTGAAGATCAGAGACATGTTGAGTAGAGGTATAGCAGTCCATCATGGTGGGTTGTTGCCTATTGTTAAAGAATGTATTGAAATTTTATTTGCAAAGACTCTTGTCAGAGTTTTATTTGCTACTGAAACATTTGCTATGGGTCTTAACTTGCCAACAAGAACTGTTGTTTTCAATACAGTAAGAAAGCATGACGGAAAAAGCTTCAGAAACTTGTTGCCAGGTGAGTTTACTCAAATGGCTGGTAGAGCTGGTAGAAGAGGTTTAGATACCGTTGGTACGGTTATTGTGATGAGTTTCAATCAACCACTAGTACAAGGAGCTTTTAAAGAAGTTACCTTGGGTACTCCTACGAAATTGATATCTCAATTCAGATTGACATATAACATGATTTTGAATCTTTTGAGAATAGAAGCGTTGAGAGTAGAAGAAATGATCAAACACTCTTTCAGTGAAAATAGTACCCAAACTTTATTACCTGAACACCAAAAGAAAGTGGAAAGTCTAACAGATGAATTGAAAACCTGTGAAATCGAAAGCTGTGAAGAGTGCACCATGGAAGACATGTTCAGGTTGTACGAAGATATCATGGAATATGAGGATTCCTTTGGGCAGTCTATTGAAGAAATTCAAACTTCTACTCTCTTGAGAAATACCTATCTCAAGATAGGTAAGCTTTTGTGTTATAGAAACAAGGACTCTGTTACTCGTTGTGGTTTTATTGTCAGATCAGACTTTGCTTCCAACTCCTTGCTTGTATTGACTTTTAAGCACAGTGAAGCTTTTGTAAACGACACAGAAACATACCAATTGCCGTATATTCCTATCAAACAATACTTAAAGGATAATTTCAAGAAAGTTCAATTTGAAGGTAACCTTGAAGTGGAATCAATTCCTTTCAGAAATGTATCCTTCTTGAGTAGGTACAGTTTGAAAACCAATATAAAAGATATCCTCCAGAATAGACCAGAGGCCATTAAAGAAGCACATGAGCAAATCAAGTTGTTACTCACATTTTTCAAAAAGTGGAATGCTGCACCTCTTGACCTGGCTACCCAATTATCATTGCATGAAAAGATTGAAGCACAAAAGAAGTTGCTAGAAAGTATAAAATCCAGAGTTTGTTTGAATTGTCCAAAATTCAAACAGCACTTTATCCAATTGCATAAGAGGAACCAAATCCAACTAGAAATTAGCTCGTTACAGAGGTTAATATCAGATGAAAACCTTGAATTGTTGCCTGATTATGAGCAGCGTCTTGCGGTTTTAGAAAGATTAGAATTTATTGATGAAAAGCATAACGTGGTTTTGAAGGGAAGAGTGGCTTGTGAAGTTAACTCAGGCTGGGAATTGATTATCACTGAATTGGTGTTGGAAAACTTCCTTGGCGACTTCGAACCTGAAGAAATAGTGGCTCTTTTGTCTTGTTTTGTGTATGAAGGAAGAAGTCATGATGAGGAGGAGTTGCCTATTACTACTAGATTGGAAAAGGGTAAGTCTAGAATTCTTGAAATTGCTGAAAAATTGACCAAGGTTTACGTTGAACACAAGATCCTACTTACTTCTGAGGAGGAAGAGTTCACCACACGTAAGAGATTCGCATTGATGAATGTGGTGTATGAATGGGCCAGGGGAATGACCTTCAACGAGATCATGGAGATCAGTGTTGAGGCTGAAGGTACAATTGTGAGAGTTATCACCAGATTGGATGAAATCTGTAGAGAAGTGAAAAATGCAGCCTTGATTATTGGTGATTCTACGTTACACTCCAAGATGAGTACTGCACAAGAGAAGATCAAGAGGGATATTGTTTTCTGTGGTTCGTTATATTTATAGTTCAGCATTATCTTTTTAATACAAATAGTCATATTGTGCAAAATTGCTATAAGATCTAGTCGTAGCAGTTTTACTTCGTATACAATGTCTACTTATCAGTTGCGGATTCTATTATCATGCATCGTTATTTACAAGCTATATTACAGTTGATCTCGTTTATGAAGTTTTGCCATTACCAAATTCACTACTCCGTACTTTCCGTTTAAAATCTTGGGCACTATGAAATTCTCCACCACGTTATTGTGTCCGTACTTGACCACCAAAATTCCTATCATCAAATGAAAACTATCGACACTTGAATACTCTCTGAGTCTCTTGGACACAAAATGCCTGTTGTTATCCTTTTCTTGCTGTGTCAAAATGGTGTTTGTCTTGGCCTCGAACAGCGAACTGACGCTATCGTTCACTCTAAACGCTCCTTTCACAGGAATAAGCGACTTAAACAAGGAATGGCTCTTCATGAAGCTGTGAATCACAGTATGCTGGTTGAGTTTTGACAAGAGATGGGATAAATCATGCCATGGAGTCGAAAGATACAGGATGTCTCCAAATACCATCATGGAGTTTCTGGTTTTGTGATACACTGACAGGCCCAACACTCTTAGTTTGAAGGAATCCAAGTACACAGACTTCAAGTTCTCATTATCCTTTGCTTTTTTCACAGGAACAACAGGGATTTTAGAATCTGTAGATCCACACAAAATAGCCACTGCCTCTTTGTTCAGCACCTTGAACTCATTACCTAGAAAGGTATGAATGCATTCAGTCCTTCGACTCAAAAGTTTTTCATAATATTGCAAGTCTTTATCTTCAAGAATCATTCTCAAGTTCGTGTGCTTTGAAGCAAAAATATTACGTTCCTTGGGTGAAGATTCAAGCACAGACTTGTCGTAGAAGGATTTCAGCTGGTATTCTGGAAGTAGGATCTGTTGAACTAGTTCATATAAGTCTCGTGACAGTAGAAACTCAGTTTGTTCTGGTCTAAACTTATAGCCTCTTTTTAGTATGATTTGGTTACATATACGTATTGATTTTGTGGTTGGTATAAGACTCGAGTATATGTGTCGTTTCATACCTCCGGTCCATATTCGAGCTCCAGAACTCATAATACACAAAGATTTGAGATGAGGTGCGAGTAATTTTAACTAATGAGTTCCAAATCTAAAAAGAAGAGTAATTCTGGCACTGCTAGTGCTACGGCTAGTGCTGGCAATGGAACTGATGTGGTCAAAAAGATCAAGTTGCCAAAGCAGTATATTGTCAGACCTTCTTCCAACCCTGGTAATAAGTGTCTTACCAAAGTTTATATTAACCCAGATATATTTGAAGCATTAGAGCTTAGCAACTCTGATCTTGTAATGGTCACAAAACAGGAATCTGCAGACCCTGGAGTATTGGCTACCATCCACAGTGATGAAAACATCGTGGATTCCAATGTTATTGGAATTAGTAAAGATTTGAGAGGTTTGGGTGGAATTTTGCTAGGCGATAGAGTCAACTTCGTGAAATTTAAGATTCCAACCGCAGCTGATTCCGTGGTATTAAATGTTAAATATACACCTGATGCTGATAAAGACTCGATCAATAAGAAGATAGACAAAATTATGGACGAATTTGCCTTGGTTTCTCCTGGTTTGACGTTTTGCATAGACGAAACTGCAGTTAAAATCATTGATGTCAACTCCATATCGACTTCTATGGAACGCTTGTCTATAAGTGAAGAAGTCTACAGTGATACAATTACCCCTACTTACGTTTTCACCAAAGGTAAGACTGTTGTTGAATTCACTGAACTGGATATCATTAACACCAAAAAGTATCCCAACTACCAAAAGAATGTCAATTTCAGCCAAATAGGGGGTTTGGCTAAACCGATCAACTTATTAGAATCGTACATCGAACTACCATTAAATAATCCACAGTTGTTTTCCGAGTTTGGTATTCCTCCTCCAAGAGGAATATTACTTCATGGGCCTTCTGGAACTGGAAAAACCATGTTATTAAAGTGCATTTCAAATAACACAGATGCTCACATATTATCCATCAACGGCCCATCTATAATTTCAAAGTATTTGGGAGAAAGTGAAAACAAAGTACGAGATATTTTCAGTGAAGCAAAGAAGTATCAACCTTCTGTTATAATAATGGACGAAATTGACTCTATGGTTCCAAACAGGTCTTTGGAGGATAGCGGCGAAACTGAATCCAGAATCATATCCACCATATTAACCATGATGGATAACATTAACACCAATATAAACAGTAAAGTGGTGATAGTGGGTGCTACAAATAGAATAAATGCCATTGATTCATCTTTGAGAAGACCAGGAAGATTTGATCAGGAGATTGAAATTGGTATACCTGATCTCGACGGTAGGTATGATATCTTGAGCAAGTTAATCGAAAAAATGAACACCGAAAAGTACGAATTAACCACCGAGGAGATCAGAGATGTTGCTTCAAAAACTCATGGTTATGTTGGAGCTGATTTGGTTGCATTGGTAAGGGAAAGCATCATGAAATCAATTTCAAGAGGAATTAAAAACCAATTAGGTCAGAATGAGATCAAATTGAATAATGAAGACTTGGTAAGCTCGTTATCCGATGTAAGACCTTCTGCAATGAGAGAGATCTTTTTGGAGATGCCCAAAGTATATTGGTCTGACATTGGAGGACAGCATGAATTAAAGAGAAAATTGACTGAAGTGGTTCAGTTACCTTTAGAAGCGAATGAAACCTTTGTTAAGTTGGGTATTCTGGCTCCTAAGGGAGTTCTTCTTTACGGGCCTCCTGGTTGTTCCAAAACATTGACTGCGAAGGCACTAGCTACAGAATCGGGGTTGAACTTTCTTGCAGTCAAAGGACCAGAAATATTCAATAAGTATGTCGGAGAAAGTGAAAAGGCAATTAGGGAAATATTCAGAAAAGCCAGGTCTGCATCTCCATCTATTATCTTTTTCGACGAAATTGATGCCATTAGCGGCGACAGAGAAAATGCCACCACATCCACCTCACAACAGGTCTTGACTTCGTTATTGAATGAAATTGATGGTATTGAAGAGTTGAAGGGTGTGGTTATCGTTGGAGCTACAAACAGACCTACGGAAATAGACCCAGCGTTGCTTAGACCAGGAAGATTGGACAGACATATTTATGTCTCACCACCAGATTTTGAAGCCAGATTGGAGATTTTGAATAAGTGCTGTAAGAAGTTCAATTTGGGTGACGATGTTGACTTGAAAGCTTTCGCTGAGATCACTGAAGGATGCTCCGGTGCTGAGGTGACCTTGTTGTGTCAGGAATCGGGATTGGCAGCTATAATGGAAGATAAATTCACTAACAAGGTTGAGAAGAGACACTTTGATCATGCCTTAGGTGGAATCAGCAGGGGTATCACTCCAGATATGATCGAATACTACAAAGAGTTTGCTAAGAAAAGTGGATTGACTATATAGACGTCATATTAAATGTATAACTATTGCTGCTGACAACCTTGTTCCAACTCCTTCTCAAAATCTTTAGGCAAGTCCTTATCAGAAAAGCCTAAATCACCACCTAATCCTCCTAAAGCTCCTAATCCCCCTAATCCGCCCATTGCTCCAGGACCGCCAAAACCTGGGAAATCAGAACTATCACCTACTAACTCTGAAGGGGGTTGTCCTAAAGCCTGTAACGATTCTAGAAGGGCATTGACATTGTCTCTCTGCGTCTTATCCTCATCGTTGTAGGTTGAACTTTCGTAGATCTCCACTATGTCATTAGTGATTTCGTATTGCTTTGTGTAGTTTTTATGCTGGTCATCTGGTATTTTATCCTTCTTTTCTTTCAAGAAGTCTGGGAACTTGGTGTTCAAATCCTTGATTGGCTCATATAACACTTCCTTAGAAGACAATTGCTCCAACATATCTACCAATAATTTGCTCATATCAAAGTCTCCACCTTCACCACCAAGACCTTCACCACTCATTCCAGATAACAATTGTGTTAATAAGTCTTCTGGGTTGGCGTTTGCTTGGTCATTCTTAATTTGCTCATCGATGTTCTTACCAGAAGTCTTCAATCTTTCCATGGTATCCTTCATGACATTGTCAAAATTCTTTGAGTCTTTTGGTAACTGCTGGTTTTCGGCTTCGAAGTTCTTTACCAATTGTTCAAATTGAACTTTGGTTTCGGGATCTTGGATATTCAAGTCTTTGATCAAATCTTCCAATTGAACCTTGAATTCATCATTAATCGGGTTGGTTTCACCACTCTTAACTTCTGTATTTTCTTCAATTGCCTCAGAGTTTACCCCTGATGCTGAGCCAGGAGGTTTGCTCAAGATCTCCCCAGCAAAATCATCTAATAAGTCATCTAAATCATCCAAGTCTTCTTCTTCCTCTTTGTCTTGCTTTTTTTCCAACGCATCTTGCTTCACCAAACTGGGTTGGTTTGAGTCTGCTGCTTCGTGTACTGCCGTCTCTTCCTTGCTCATTTTAACTGTATTACTCACTATCGTTGAAGCGTAATTGAAAGTTTTATGTGGGGATTGAGAATTTTCTGATTCTCACTCTTTTATATTGCACGTGATTGCAACAGAATAAGAGGTAATGATTGGAAAGGCATCAAAACTGAACAATTATGGTGTTTATATAGTTAAGAGCATTTAAGAATGTTAATAAAGCTTTTTTGCAATGCATTTTTGTGTTAGAGATAGAAATTTCCGAATCACATCCAACAAAATCTAGCTCGGTCTATATTGAACTTTGGATTTGAATTTCGGCTCAATTTCAAAAGTATTCATCACCACATAGTTGCAGGGTATGTATATTTATGGTGACCAAGTTTCGTTAATTTTACGATTTTTTTGAAGTTTTTGTGTTTTTATGTTAGTATAATTTTGGTGAAACGTAGTTTCTGTGATTTTAACAGTTTTTACAAGACCTAAAAATTAAATATCAAAAAACCAAAAAAACTTCTGGACACACCCAAAAATCCCAGTTTTATGTTTATTTAACCGCAAGACCACCACATTCACAAGTTTGGTACTTATTTCAAAATTCCTACACTGTTCTTATCTCCTACGCCACTAAAGAAGTAGTACCACAAAACTGTGCGTATAAAAATTTTCAGATAAGATAAATGTCATTAGCCAAAACAAGACTACAAGAAGAACGTAAACTTTGGAGGAAAGACCATCCATTTGGGTTCTTTGCAAAGCCAGAAAAAGCTTTAGAAGGAGGATTAGACTTGACCAACTGGAAAGCGGGTATACCTGGTAGAAAAGAAACACTTTGGGAGGAAGGAATATTTCCAGTCACAATTCACTTTCCACCAGACTACCCAAGTAAACCACCAAAGGTGAAATTCCCTGAAGGATTCTATCATCCAAATGTGTATCCCAGTGGTACTGTTTGTTTGTCAATATTGAATGAAGAACAGGACTGGAGACCTGCGATTACCATAAAAGATATTGTATTGGGGATCCAGGAATTATTAGCTAACCCAAACCCTAACTCACCTGCACAGGAACCGGCCTGGAAAGCCTTTACAAAGGACAAACCTAACTACGAAAGAAAAGTCAAGGAACAGGCCAGGAGATATCAGAATTATAACCAATAGATAGCCTTGTAATTTTATAGCATGTACATTTAGAATGTAAAGAGGAAAAGATTGTTTTATAGAAGAAACTAAACTTCATTTATATTGAAAAACTCGCTATTGAGTCGATAATTCACTTCCTTTCAATATATCTCTACTCTTAGAAGTAATATTATCAAACTCTCCCAATTGTGAAGTACCCTTCTCTTTGTAGGTACTAACAGCAGGAATATCAGCCTTAATTCTACTAACTAAAGTAGAATACGCCCTAGGTTCTAATTTGATCAAGGTATGCAAAGGAATGGACATCCATGGGCTTTCTTCCTGAGGGACGTTCATAAAGTATGCATAGATACATCTTAACACTGCTTGATGGGTTATAATCAAAATGTTCTCCTGTCTTTCCAACTCCATAATGATTGGTTCCAACCTGATGACAATATCTCTGTAGGACTCACCACCTCTGTATCTATATTCATATTTGTTGTCATCTCTAGCCTTGAAGTCTTCAGGGAACTGATGTTCGATTTCTTCGTAGGTCATTCCATCACATTCACCTGCATCCAATTCGTCCAATGCTTTCCATTGCAATTTGTTCTTGTAAGGTAAGAAACTGGCAGTTTGCTGAGTTCTTTGCAATGTAGAAGTCCAAACCGTCAAATTAGTATTTCTATCTTCACCTAAAGACTTCAACACCAATTCAGGCAACTTCTTTGCATACTTCCAACCTCTTTCACTTAAATCAGCATCTCCACCAATCTGTCCAGACAAGTTATACAACGATTCACCATGCCTTGACAACCAGATTGCCCTGGGCTTGATATGTAAGTTCATGACATAATAGACGATTCTGGACTCCAAGTAACTTTCAATTTTATTCAAAATGATTTTGCTATTGACGTTGACCAACTTGATGAAACTTAAGTTGCTATCATCCTGTTCGGTCAAAGTCTCATAAGTCTGCTCGTAAAACTCGATTCTTTTCATAAAATCATTCAAGGCAAATGTACTATCTTTATCCACATAATCAGGTGAGGTTGTTTTTACATCAAGAATGTTCTGCTTGATCAAGTCCTGGTCACAGCACCAGCTTTCCAAGAATAAAGGTTCTATCAAGTTCTCTCTGCACAACCTCAAAATACTTAATCTTCTTTCCTTGGTGGAGTTGGTAGCATCTAAAATACCAACCACTCCGTTTTCGTCCATAAACCACTTCATCATATCCTGTATGGCTTGATTCACAGCCTCGTGCCTATACTTCAATCCTTCCTCGTTGTTAGGCGAGAAGAAAGTAGCATCTGCATCAGCACCAGTGCCACTGGCTATCTTTCTTCTGTAGGTACCGACATTGAAGCACTTCGATTTAATCGACAACCATGACAAGTACCTAACAATCTTCTGGGCTATTAACGACTTACCTCTGGCCGGTAATCCAACCATGACAACACACACCCTGACGTTCTCTACGTGTGAGATAGAGTACACAGGCATTCTGGATTTTGGTTTTGTTTGCGGGTGTGAAATGAAATTTGAAACTAATGTATGAAATGGTTTATTTGGAATACTTTTCTCAATCCGAGAACTTGTTTTGAATACAATAATCTGCTGGTGGAGTCTAGCTGTATCACAACAAGGTGCTTAAATATGTAGTAATAGAGTTTGAAAATGGGGCAATGAAAACCTAAAAACCAATTAAAGAAGAGGTTGTAAATGTCACTTGACTTTTGACACCGGTATTGACTTTTATGGGGAAGATTTCAGGGACCTGGTTAAGCACTACCATAGGTAGAACAGGCATTACCCCACCTAGCCGAAAAAGAGAACAAAACATATTTAGTTGCATATCACCATCATAATACACACAGAACCAACTTCTAAAGGTTTTCACCAAACCAAGTGTACTGTCTTTGTCATGTAAGTTCACTATGGTTAACTCCAGCGTTTTCAATCCCATTTCTTTTTCTGGTTTTGTTTTTCGCACCGCGCTTTGTCGAATTTGTCGCACCGTGTAATAACTATCACGACATTTATAGTGAGGCATTTTGATTTTGGGTGTGATATCATTCGTACTAGTTGTCCAATATCTACACAGACTCCAGTACTGTTCCAAAATAGCACCTCTTTCCATAAAGATGCCTATGAAGAAGTTTTTGGGTCGTCACAAGAAATCTGAGGAGGACGTGTCTCTCAACAGCTTAGGTAGACCATTTGTTAATACAACTGGCTCTACCAGTAACAGAGAAAGCATCGGTTCTGTTGGGTCCAGCAACTCCATAAAGGAGATAGGTATGTTTGAGGATAAAACTATCAGAAATGATTCTAATTTGAACCTAAATCCATCGATTCTGAATCAACCTGAATCTGTCTTCACTAAAGATTCAAGTACCATCAACAAGTCAGTTTTCTCCAGTGGAAAGAGAACCATGTCAACAAAACAATCGTCTTTCGCTTCAAAAAACAGTAAAGACGTAGAAAAAGGTCCAAGTTCGAACTTTCAGGGTCAGAGATTGCAGATTTTTGATTTGAAAGAAGAGTTATCGAGCAAGAATCCTTACGACACCATGAAGGACAAAATCTTCGAGCTAGGTACCGATTTATCCTACATAATTAACCAATATAACACTTCCAATTCCAACTTGACAAGTGCAGTTATTAACTGCATAGACTGTTTCAAAAAATTCATTACTTTCGTGGAAGAATTGAAAGAAATTAATGGTGATTCTAATTGTAGCTGGGACTTCAATACTTACAATAACATCTCCTTGAGAAAAATCATGAAGATTTATTTAAATTTCTATGATAACTTGTTGCAAGATGATGTTTATATCAAGTTGAAATTGTTGTTGGTTCGTAACTTCAATGATTTTTCAAAGACATTGAATTCTTACAACTCAAAGAGATTCAGTATCAATAACCCCAGTAACATAATCAAGCCAAGAAACTATGCTATTGGTTGTAATTCCAACAAGTCTTTGCCTAATGAAGACGTATTGATTAAAATAATTGACAAGATGGCATCCACTTCCATCAAAATCAAAGAGCAAAACGGTTCTTTCATCGCTCCTATAGTTAGAGGAATATCAAAAGATTTAAATATTTTGTGCCTTTACTTCGGATATCCTAATCCTTCAGATTACCATTTAAAATTAACTCAAACCTTGCATGATTTATACGACGATATTCATGTAGTTGTGGTAAAAAACCAGATTGACTTGGCCTCTTCGTCCACACAAACTCCTTTATCAGCCAATTTAATCCACGGAAATCCAATTCACAATCCTCATCCTCAGACAACAAGTCCTGGGCCAGTTCAAAAGTTCAAATTGCCCTTCAGAGTTCCTACTGACGCTTCCAAACCTCCAATGTCGATGTCTATTTCCATAGAAAATGCTACAAGAACGTCGGGTACCATGGGGGGATATATATACCCAATGATAGACCTAAATGAACAACCACATTTGCAATCATATGCTAACTCCAAGTTTGCAATTAGTTGTGGTCATGTTTGCCTCAATAATAACAGTGACCAAACCGAATATCCACATGTATCTGCTCCTTCCTCGGTACTTATTTCGTTGTACAAGAAGGCATTGACCCAGCAATATGAGAAGTTGTCAAGGCTGAACGATTCTGCAATAATGGAAGCTAAGGTGGCATATGGATCAGTCTTGAAACAGGTTGACAGAATGTTCCCATTAAAGAAAGTCAAAATCACCACCAATAAGGCCAAGAATGAAGAATCTCAGTTCGAAATCAGAAACTTGCCTATGCACAGATTCGGGCAAATTATCTGGGGTGAAAGAACTTTGATGTCTATCAAAGACGCCAAAGAAAAGAAATTGTCAGACTTGGCCATCATCAAAGTAAACAAGAACTTAATTTGTGACCAAAACTTCTTAGGTGATGATATTTCCTTCAATGAATTCGACCCCTCCTTGATGTTCGATAACCTTTATGTAAGAAAAGTTATTGACTTGAAGAGAATGCTGGAAATTGATAATTCCTTAGATTTGAATGTAGATGAGGTAGACGATTCTGCACCATCTAGTCATAAAAGCGAGTACGCTGGTATTCCAGTGTTCAAGTACGGTTCCACAACCAAGTTCACACAAGGTCACTTGAACGGAATCAAATTAGTCTATTGGTTAGATGGTGCCATTCAATCGTCAGAATTCGTCATTAACTCCATCGATAACAATACTGCATTTGCCGCAGGCGGTGATAGTGGTTCGTGGGTCTTAACTAAATTGGAAGACTGTCCAAATACTTCTGAGTCTAAGGGTTTGGGTGTTATGGGTATGTTACATTCTTATGATGGAGAGTTTAGACAGTTTGGTTTATTCACACCAATGTGTGAAATTTTGGAAAGATTAGAACAAGTAACTAAAATAAAGTGGGGAGTTGTTGGTGTTGCTGAAAAGGACGATAGTAAGTTGGCTAATGACGTTGAATCTGACAGGGAGGAGTTCATAAGAACAGATACTGAGAGCCTTTCGAGTCTTAGTGATGAAAGTGATAAGGAAAAGCCTCCCCATCCAGATATTGACTAATATGTTATATTATTTTTTGATTTATATTCAAATACAAACGGAGCCATATGACACGACCAATGGTAAAACAAAATCTTAAACAAATTGAAATGCGATTCTTAGCCTCTTACAGTGAAAGAGGATGCAAAATGATCGAAATCTAAAGCTTTTAAGCAACCTGAGAGATCTGACTAGCCTTGATCTTGACTGGAAGGCAGCCTTCTGGAATGTCCTCATTTACAAAGTTTTGTAAGGCATATGAGGTTTTGGAATAGTTATATGGGTCGTTAACATTCTTACAAGCAGCAAAGCTATCGGCAGAACCATCGTAGGATAAGTAACCATCAACAATTTGGACCTTAGGTGGATTCAGTTCTACTGAAAACTTGGTAAAATGATCTGAAACGCTGAATGCGAAGTCGTAGTCGCCAACTGGTTGAGATAAGATTTCAGTGTTTGGATCATAGTCAACAGTGATTCCATTTTTACCAGCAAGGAAGATGTAATTGATACCAGCACCTTCGTGGTAACCACTCAATCCCAAGTCATTAACCTCTGAAAATTCAGATTCAGTAGTAAATGTAATTTTCTGTGGACTTTGAGCAGGAGCAGCATTAACTAAGTACAAGTAGGCAGCAGTAGCAAAAGCAAGGGAGAATTTCATTATGATATATTGTGAGTTAAAATGTTTGAAGTGTATTCAAGTAGTGGTGATTTAAGATGAGAAATAAGGTCCTTATATAGTTTTTTAGAATATGGACGTATTATTCGGTACCTTGTGCCTATTTGCTATCCAGGTTGTATGACATATTTTGCATACTAATTTTCACGTTTCTAATCGCTGTCATACTATTTTAGGCAAAATGAAGATTTGTCCCCACTTCATTTCTATTTTTAATTATTACATCATTTTTGGCTGCAAAAAATGTGAGAACTTTGTTTTTATGATGCAAAACGATGTAGCAATTGAATTCATGTAGAGGTGATGACATCTTGATGTAACGTAGATTCATTTGAACACCACCTCATCGATGCATGACGTTGCACTTGTACACAATAGAAAATTGAATTTAGCAAATAGCCTAGTCATATATTACCTATGATCTCATGTTTATTCTATTTACGTTCACCTTTCTTGTACTCAATAAATCTTCCCAAATTGTTCAAGGTCTCTTCTCCTCTGACTTTTAAATCCAAGTATTTATTTTTGTCGATTTTTTTGTAGAGATCTCTGAATTCGCTGGTAAACTGTTGCAACCTGGAAGCATAATCCTTCTGCACAAAGATTTCATAGTCATAAGCATATGCACCATCACTGAAAATATCAAAAATTATGTTAACTGTTTCAATAGCAATTTCAATTAATTTCGGATTTTGGTGGTAGTTGCCCAACAAAAACCCAATAAGTTTCATCAAGAACTCTGAAATCCCATACGTAACTGCTGTGTTACCAATGATGATAGCCACATTTCCTACAAACCCCACAATTGAGGTTAAAATATCCAAGTGATCCATGTTCAAGGCTTGTTTTGCGTTATTTAACTCGCCTATCTCGATCACGTATTCATTTCCTTGCAGCATAAGTTGATTTATCATTTCCAATTCAATTTTAGGGGCAATTTCTGGACCCAAGCTTTTGACAACACTCCACAACAAACTAAGGCAGTCTTTTTGAATCAATACATTACTCTTGTTATTATTGACAATATTGATAGACAACTCCCAAAGCTTAAAGCTTGCTTCGTACCACTGTGTAGGCAATTGTTCTGTGGATATCATTAGCCACGACAAATTATTCAAACAAACCACAAGTTTATCAGTTAACAATAGTATGTCATTGTTGGATTCATTGTACTCAATCAACTGGATTATTGAAGGTAAAATTACTTGGAAAATCAAATCTAATAATTCACCGCTTAATTGCGTAGGGTCGTTGAAATTTTCACTGGTTGCAAGATATTCCCAAATGCTTGTAGTGATGTCAACAGTAACTTCCAAGGTTTGTAGTTGAGTTTGGGCCAAAAGCTTTTCTTCGGTAGGACCACTAATTTGCTGGTCAATATCCTGTGGCTTTTCATCGTCACTTGGCTTTTCGGCTTCAATCGCAGTAATTGGATCATTAGCATTATCAACCTTTAAGTTCAGTTTCAATGTTCCCAAGTCAATGGTGTTAATATTTTCGAACAAACAATTCAAAATGTTTAATGCCACATCATTCTTGTTTGTTTCAAGTGCCAAAACTTCGTTGACGTTGAACTTGATACCTTGTAAATAGCTCTTTCCTAAGATATTGGAAGTTTGAGATTGTGAATTGAAGTACTCTTGTAAACCTTCTAAATTTAACTTGACGTTGCTCAATTTTCTTATAAAATCATTAGATTCGTTAGAAAATTCATAGACAAATTCCAACAATGTGTTGAATAATTTCATTGGAATCTTGCTTGTGGATACATTGAACTCGATCAAACGCGTTACAAACGTCAACACAGGATCAATCTTTTCGAAAATGCTATCGTACAAGTCAGTAGAACCACTAGCAATAACAATGATCAAGGAAATAACATGCTCAGTGAAATCAAACAATAGCAGCTGCTTTGACTTTTCGTCTTCTCTTTTCTTCTTACTTAAATCTTTAAAGTCTTGATTACTTTGCAAGTATTCAAAGGACTTTTCAATCTTGGTCAATGCAGCTTCAATTGATACCCAGATGTTAGATCTCCAGTAGTACTTCACAATATCATATCCCTCATCTATACCCAAGTTTCTTAATAAGCCATATGCCTCTACGATTAGTTCGTCATTATTGTCGTTCAAACATTGCTCCATGACTATTGGTACCAACTTTTCCTTCAACATCAACTGTCTTGTTTTATCGTCTTCACAAAGTACTGTGATAGCACCAAGAGCCATGGATCTATCATTGGGACTGGATGACTTTAATCTCTCAATCAAGGGTAAAATCTTGGATTTTCTGGCTCCCAAGTCTTTATCTTGCTGCTTGGACTCCTTGTCATTCTTGACTGGGTTATGTCTAGCACTTTTGTTCCTTCTATTTCTCTTTAACTTACCCATACTTAGTATTGAAAAATTTCTCGATGAGAAGAATTTGAGATTCTGTGCAGTCTTTATTACTATGTACATAGAGGTAATTTGGGATTATACTTAGTTGCCTCTATAGCCACTACGAAGAAGAACAAGGCCAAAATCACAATCTATGATGTGCTACCTAAAAACAGTCGTTTTTCACAAATTGAGCTATCTTGAGTTCTACTCCACCTTTTTGGAAGTATCAGCATTGTTTTTAACTGCTGCAATTTCTTTTCCAACCTTTGAGTTTTCGTTTGCCAATTCAGGATGCAAAGTAGTCTTAATAACTTCTTTAACATCTTCCCATGTAGTAGGTATGTTTTCTGGTTCCGGAATAAATATGTCGTCTCTTAAATTTCCATCTTTTTTAAGTTGTTCACTTTGTGAAGTTAGTACAAGACCAAAAATCGAATTTGAATTACTTTACTTACATTATCAATGGTTGCCAAAATTTAACACCAGCGTACCAACTAAGTGTACCCACAGCCACTAAAGTCAAGGCTTTAATTCCATTAGTGGACATGCTTAATTTGTTCGCACTTGCATTCTGTGATTTATTAGAGTGAACAAATTCTACAGAGTCTGTGAAAGTTGCAATATTCAAGTCTTTAAGAATCAATTTTATCGAGTTTTATTCCATTTGATGAACCATTGGTTGAAAATTATTGAATAACTTGAATCTAAAATTTGAAGTCTAAGAATATGTCCGGGTAACTCAACAACGGACTATAAAAACACACTCATCACCAGAATTTTTTTTCTTCAATCAAAAAGCCAGGGAATATTTTGCCACGACGAGATAATGCAAATAATCAAGTTATCATCGTTGCCATATTACAATATAATACTTTCATTCCCGAGAGAAACGTGAATTTCTCCCATTTAGGAAGTTTGTTATCCGCTGGGTCTCTTTAGTGAGGCGATGGATTTTGAATGTCGATTTAATGGGATATATTTCTCTACAACTCTAATAAGCTTTGTTGCACTTCTTGTAATGTAGTAAATTAAGCTCACATCGCAGACATGTATTAGTACTTCCGCTGTCTAGGGTTTGGCTCTAGGGTTTGGCTCTAGGATTTGGATCTAAGATTTGGCTTCAGGATTTGGCTCGAAGATAAGGCAATTCTGTTTGTCCCTTCATGATAGCCCGACAACAAAGTATGAAAGATTTATGTACTACAAAGAGATTTCAATAATACTGAAACTTGTATTAATAAGTATTCTTAATTAATTATACACAGTAATGTAATTTTTTATAATATCAAATGCAATTCCATCTAATAATATAACTTAACGGTATTTGTTGAAACCAATGTCACTAGCTCTTTCTCTGAAACATTGACGGCAGATGTCCAAACCGTACTTTCTGATTAAACCAGTGTGGGAAGAACAAACTCTACATTGTCTTGAACCTTTACCAAAGTTTCTTGGGTGGGAAAACCAAACGGATTCGTGAGCCATCTAAATATAGTTAGTATATTGTTTCACACAGTTCCAGAGTACAGGATGTACTACGAATGAATTCAAGGAGGTATATCACGTTTGAATGCACTTGACGTGATTGTCGAATTTTCAATATTCCAGTATCAAATCGCTTTTAGGACAACAAGTTCAGAACACTTCACAAGCGAGGGAGTACTTTCCATACCACTTCGTATTTAAAAACGTAACTTGATTCTTCTTAGTTCCGGGTGCTTTTGATTGATCATATTGATTCTGCTTGACTGGATAACCTGGTGGCCAGATGGGTTTCTTTGAAAACTGTTGCTATTTCCACTTATTTAGTCATATATCGGTCGATTCATTCAGTACGTATCCTCCACTACTTTTCACTATCTTAACATACATTTACTTAATTAATTTAATAAATCTATTTTAGAAAATTTCTGTATGAGCTTTCTGAGAAAAATTGAGTGAAAAATTGCACTAGTAAAAATTGGAAAAATCTTTCACGAAACAGTCACAGCAAGAAAATACCAAAGCCCTAAATTGATGCACATGACAATGCGCATTTTTTTTGTAGATGAGATGAGCATTGATTTGAGAGTTTGAGGTAGTTGAATATACTAGCAAAGCTATAATGTCAGGGGCTTCATCTCATAGAAATACCCTTAAGAAGGATCACAAGCCATTCAAGTCAAAACATGCTTCCAAGGGACAATTGAAGAATTTGACCAAAGGTAAGGTCGAGAAGACCTCAGGTAATAGTATGAAGGTGAAACAATTGACCAAGCTAGACAGAAAGAACCAAGCTAAGCAATTGAAGGAAAACAAGATTTTAGAAACCAAGCTCGTGCGTAAGGTTTTTGAGGGATCACAAGGTGCTGAAAAGATTGTCACCATCATCCCATTGACTAATGACTTATCATCTTCTCAAATCATTACAACATTATTAGAGTCTATCAAAGACTCTAATGATATTATTCCGGAATTCAGCATTCCTTCAGTGACAAATTACAGATGTAGCAGATTTAGATCGAATATGAAGATAATTATTCCAGATCCAAATGATTTATTATCCATCCTAGACGCTACTAAGATTTCTGATTTCACTATTTTTGCAATCTCAGCAACTACTGAAGTTGACAAAGAGTATGGAGAGACTATTTTAAGAGCAGTGACTGCACAAGGTATAAGTTCTATTGTTGCGGTTTTGCCAAACTTGGTAAGCAGCTACCCAAAGAGAAACTTGCAATTGGATATCAGACAGTCATTAACATCATATTTCAAACATTTCTTCCCTGTTGAAGACAAGTTATATGCTTTGGAATTAGAAAGTGAATGCGTGAACTGTATTAGAACTATTTGTCAGAAGTTTCCAAAATCTGTCAACTGGAGAGACACTAGAGGTTACATGGTTGCAGATGAAGTTACAGTTGAGCAAGATACTGTAGTGGTTCAAGGTACTGTTCGTGGTCTTGGATTCAATGCCAATAACTTGATTCACTTACCAGGATATGGTGATTTCCAGATCAGTCACATCGAGAGAGTTTCTAAAACCAAGTTCAAGCAAGATGAAGATATGGACATGAGTGATTTGATTGAGCCAAATGAAAACCAAGAAACCTTGGAGGAGTTGAACCCAGTAGAAGTTGAAATGGACGACGACTCAGAATGGAATGGGTTTGATGACAATATGGGTGTTCGTATGGATGGTAAGAATTATTTCGAAGATGCGCCAACCCAAGCACCAAGGAAATTCAAGTTACCAAGCGGTACTTCTGACTACCAAGGTAAGTGGTTGTTGGATGATGTTTTAGAAGGTGTTAGTGACACTGAAAGCATTGATGATGAAATCGAATATGACATGAACGAAGACCAATTGAACGAAATGAGAGATGACATTGAACAAGATGCTGAAGCTGAAACTGAAGCTGAAGAAGACGAGATGTTTGTTGAATTATCTCCTGAGGAAGAAGAAAGACAGTTGGAAAGTTATAGATCACAAGTCAAAGACGATATGGAGTTCCCAGATGAAATCGAATTGCGTCCTACCGATTCTGCTCAAGAAGTAATGAAGAAATACAGAGGTATCAAGTCCTTAGGTAACTGTGACTGGGATGTTGATGAATATGACAACGAGGCACCAAAAGAATGGAGCAGATTGTTGAGAATCTCCAACTACAAGTCCACCAAGAACAAGGTCGTCAAAGATGCTATTAAGAATTGTCAGGTTAATCTTGGAAACAAAATTAAAATCTACTTAAAAGCTCCAGTTTCTATTGTAAGCCAAATTGATGCAAACGTCAAACCATTTATAGTCTACGGATTATTGGAGCACGAGCATAAGTTGGGAGTTATCAACTTTTCATTCCAAAACTGGGAAGACTTTGACGAATCCGTGGCCTCTAAGGAGACTATCATTGCCCAATATGGTCCAAGAAGACAGGTCATCAAGCCATTGTTCAACCAAGCCAGTAACACTCCAAATAATGTTCACAAGTTGGAAAGATTTCATCATGCTGGAAACGTTTCAGTGGCCACATGTATTGGACCAGTGTTATTCAACAACGCTCCAACCATTTTCTACAGACAGTTGGAGGATGGATCATTGAGATTAATTGGTCAGGGTACTTTCTTGAACTGTGACCATACGAGAGTTGTAGTTGAAAGATCTATCTTAACAGGACACCCAGTCAAGATTCACAAATCGGTTGTAACTGTTCGTTACATGTTTTTCAACCCACAAGATATCAACTGGTTCAAAGCTGTCCCATTGTATACGCCACTGGGAAGATCTGGGTTTATTAAAGAGAGTTTGGGTACTCATGGATACTTTAAAGCTAGTTTCGATGGTAAGCTTTCAGCACAAGATGTGGTTGCCATGAATTTGTACAAAAGAAGCTGGCCAGAACACTCAAGCATGTTTGGCCAGTAAGAACTTTAAGCGTGTTTGGTAGGCATATGTTGCATAATGTATAATAGTAGTTCGAAATACCATCTAGAATAATTACAATCTTGTGAGCTAAAAATGCGAATTTAATTTGACACCAGATGAGTGGATTAGCCCATGTATCTCTTCCTAGTACTTCGTTCACATGCAACACTTGTGGGATCAAGTTCATAGCTGCAGATATGCAGAGAGAACATATGAAAACCAGTTGGCACAGATATAACTTGAAAAGAAGAGTGGCATCGTTACCTTCGGTTTCCTCAGATGTGTTTGCTCACAAGGTTCTTCACCAAGAAAGAATAGCCAGTTTGCAAAAAGAGGTAGATGATTTTGGATTTGAGATACTTAAGCCAAAAGCTAAAGGCAAAACCAAGAAAGCACAGTTTACTGCTGTGGAAAGATTATCGAAACATGATAGAGTAATTGATAGTGATAGTGAAAGAGACGACAGTCCTGCGAGATCAGTTATTTCAGAATTCTCTCAGTTTTCGTTGGGGGAAACAGTATCGCTTCCGGATACAGAGTCTAACTTTGATACAGACTCCAACTTCGAAACTGGGTCAGAGATTGCATATTCAGATGATGAATTGGAAGATGTGGATTTCGATTCAGAGCAAGAAAGATTTCTCACCACTGAAGACGAATCCGAAGAAGAATTCATAGAGGTATTACCTATCACCTATTGTTTCTATTGCAGTGACAATAACCAGACAGTTGAAAACAACATCAAGCACATGTACAGCAAACATGGGCTCTATATACCCGAGAGAAGCTATATTATCGATCTTGAAGGACTATTAGAGTTTTTGAGTGAAATCATCTATATAGACAACGAGTGTCTTGTATGCGGGTTTACTGGAAGGAATCTTGAGAGTATAAGGCAGCATACATCATCTAAGGGACATTGCAAGATACCATACGAAACAAGTGCCGAGAAAGAGGTGCTAGAGGAGTTTTATGATTTCACAGTGGTAGATTCCACACAAGCTAAGCCAAAATCCAATAAGCTCGTTTCGTTCAATGAAAATACTGTTACCATTACCAGAAGAAACTCCGATAATGAACGCAAGATACTTGCTAGTGGATTGCAAGTGGGCCACAGAGAAGACGCGAGATACTACCACAAGCCAGCATCATCCATACTCAAGGCTAATGATAGCAAGAAGGTGGTGGCTTTGGCAGACAGAAGAAACGCAAATGGAATGACAATTAGATCTGTAAGTAAACAAGAAAAGGCAATGCGGAGAATCGAAGGAAGAAGAGCCCATGTCAGAATGAACAAACATCAGGTTTCAAGAGACAACTTCAAGAAGTATTTCCTTGACCCCAACACATTTTAGCTTTCTTGAATTACTAGCTCCTATTTATCAGTATATTGAATATCACACATCCTCATGCTACTTTAGCAAACACGCTTCCAGCTCACAGATGCCACAATTGTATACACCCCTCTGCGATGCTAAACCGTTAAAACTTTTAGGGCTTATCAAAGATGCGCATTGATAAAAGGATTTAAAAGGATATAACTCACAAGATATAACTATTACCCGGTTTCTTTATTGTATAAATCAAGGCAATATTTCCTGAGACATCCAATAGCTTATTTGAGTATACAAAGCATGCCTAAGTACCAGAGTTTCCACCTAGAACCGAACCCGCTTCCAGATACCAGTACTGGTGCGCCAGGGTTGGTAGCCAATGAGATAGCTGGTGAAGAAGAGGCCTTATTGCACCCACATAATGAATCTGAGACTTACTCTGGTGTCGACAGAGAAGACGACGACGACGATGAATTGGCCAGAGCCCTCAAAGAAAATAATGGGTATGCAGTTTCGTCAAGCAAGTTGAAGGTGATTTTAATTGGAATGTACATGGCAGCGTTTCTTAGTGCTTTGGATATGACTGTTGTTTCGACTTTATTGACAGCTATTGCTTCGGATTTGGACGCTGTTCCCAACATGAGTTGGATAGCGACTGCATATCTTTTATCTTCTGCTGCTTTCCAGCCTTTGTATGGAAAGCTCTCCGATATTTTCGGCAGAAAAACCATCTTGTTGATCTGTGATGTTTTTTTCACTGTTGGGTGTATAATTTGTTCATTCAGATCGTTTCCAATGTTGATAGTTGGTAGATTTATCACTGGAATGGGTGGATCTGGTTTTAACACAGTGTGTACAGTTTCAGTTTCAGACATAGTTCCTTTAAGGGACAGAGGAGTATTCCAGGGTTTGGCCAATGTGGCTTTTCTGTTAGGAGCAGCATCTGGGGGTATCATTGGAGGTGTTGTTAACGATTATTTTGGCTGGCAATGGATCTTCATTTTGCAGGTTCCTTTTGCATTTTTGATCGGGCTTGCATTTTACTTCTTTTTCCAGTTACCTAAGGGATCTCCAGGATTGGGGGCCAAGGGCCATGTGGCTGAAAAATTGAAAAGAGTTGATTTTTTGGGTTCTATTAGCTTGGTTGCTTCATTGATGTTAATCTTGTTGGCCGCTTCTATGGGAAACCAGTATTTCAGCTATACTTCACCAGCATTTTTCGGTTTGGTTCTTGCTGCTGTTTTGGCATTGTCTACCTTTGTGTATATTGAACTTTATGTTGCACCAGAACCAATTTTACCAATTGCATTATTGTCTGACAGAACCATTTTGTCGTCCTCGTTATGTAACTGGTTTTTCACTATGGCCACTTTTACCTATATTTTCTACTACCCAATTTACTTGAGTGTGGTTATTGAACTTCCTACTAGACAGGTTGGATTAAGAATCATTTCTAATTTTATTGGTGTTGCTAGTGGTTCTTTAGGTGCTGGTCTCTACATGAAGAAAACCGGTAGGTATTATAGATTGATGCTCTTTTCAGCTGTGGCTTCTTGGATAGGTGTTTTGAACTTCAGTTTCTTGACTCCTACTACACCAGTGTATGTTCAACTAGTAATGATGGGATTACCAGGCTTTGGTTATTCTATCATGTTAACAGTGACTTTACTTGCTTTAATTTCAGCTGCCCCGGTTAAGCATCAAGCTGGAACCACGTCTATTCAATACACCTTCAGATCCACTGGATCCACCCTTGGTGTTTCAATTACAACAGCGATATTCCAGCACGTTTTAAAGGGAGCTTTGAACAAAAATATTCCAAAGGTTGTCAGTGATCCAGCAGAAGCAGCCAAAATTATCGCCAAAGCGTTGAAGAATACAGATTTCACCAAAAGTCAAGAACCAATTGTCAACCATGCTCTCCGTGCCAGTTATGAAGTTGCTACCAAGGGAGCATTCCACTTTGCGGCGGTGATAATCACTTTTGGTGTTGTCTCTGCACTTTTCATGAGAGAAAATGTGTTGCATACAAGTGTAAATAGAGATTGATAGAGGATATATGCATATGACTTCATTGTGTTTTTATTGTAGAGAATTATGTATTTATTATGAGTGGTATTTATTATGAGTGGTATTTATTATGAGTGGTATTATTTATTTATGATGAATTGATAGTTATATGTATTAAGATTTATCGAAATCACCATAGATTATTTGTTGTAGAGATTTGTTGCATTTAGCATGGTAGATATTATAGTTGCTGGGTATAGAGTATTTGAATAGACTGCTTGATATAGAGTACTTGCCTCAGAGTATTTATCATAGGGTTTATCAAAGATATTCATTAAAAGTGTTTTTTCTGAACCATTTCATTGAGGAAAGCTTTGATAGAATATTAATTATAAATCAAGAGTATTCATTATGGAAATTATTACAGAATATTAATTACAGAATAATCATAATACACATTACAGAATAATCATAATACACATTACAGAATACTCCTAATACAAAGTACAGAATACTCCTAACACACATTACAGAATACTCCTAACACACATTACAGAATACTCCTAAGCACTTTGCAGCATAATACAGCCAGCCTTAACCAATTATTCTATTATAGATGTTTTTTATTTGCATGAAATTGTGCTTTTCACAAATATTTACATTCCTTATAAGAAGCAGTATTTCAGCCACTTTTCAAATTACTACCCTACCAGACTGTATATCATACAACACATCCAATAACCATTTCCATCATTACATAATCACATACTCCATGAGAATTCCAAAGATCAATAGAAGCTTATCGAAATTACTAGAAGAATTTTGTGCAGGACGCGAAAATGCTCAAATACGTATCAGTAGTTATTTATTCATCGTTGGAGTTGTACATTCATTCAGTGGCAAGAGCTGCTTATAAGGTTATTATTCACCACAATTTAATATATTCAACTGTAAATTAACTACTGGTTTCTTGCAATGGTAAAGGAAACAGCATTGTATGATCTTTTATCAGTAACACTGACAGCCTCATCAGACGAGATATCAAAAGCATATAAGAAAGTTGCCCTAAAATGCCATCCAGATAAAACCAATCACGATCCACAGCTTACAGAGAAGTTCAAACAGGTCACCAGAGCCTATGAAATTCTAAAAGACGCCTCCATGAGAAAGGTGTATGACAGATATGGTCAACAGGGTATTGATGGCAATGTCACAGCGAACCCACAACCAAACAGGCCCAATAACTTCAAGTTCAAAAGTGCTACTGATGTTTTCTCCCAGGTTTTTAACGACTTGAACAACATGAACCAACATTTTGAGGAGTTTCACAAGTTCTCTTTTGGTAATAATATGGCGTTTAAGAGAGACTTTGGAGGATTGGATAATATCTTTGGCACAGGAATGTTTCCTGGTACTAATTCCATGAATATGCAGGGTAGCATGCCTAATGGCATGCCTGCCTTTGGAACTCAGAACATGAAAAGATCCGTACGACCAGCTCCGTCTACTGAACAAAAAGATAAGATATACAGAGGTAAAGACATATTCCACACTTGCCATTTGACTCTAGATGAGCTTGCATATGGTAAAATCGTCAAATTGCAGTTGCCCAGAAGAACCAAATGTGAAGTTTGCAAGGGGGACGGAGGCTTCAACAAGTCTCTGTGCAGAAGTTGCGAAGGAAGTGGAAGACTTGTTACTACGTTTCAAAACGAGTTTACCCAATATCAAGAAGTTGGTCTGTGCAAAGATTGCTCTGGCTCTGGTTACCTCATGTCCTCTGCTTGCACCAGCTGTGACGATGGCTATCTGATTGTCAATAAGATCATTGAGTTGACGGTACTACCTGGCACAAAGGATAACGAAGAAATAGTTTTGAAAGGGGCTGCAGATGAAGGAAGAAATCTTGTTTCTGGTGATGTTGTTATCAAGATCAAACAGAAATCGCATCCATATTTGGTAAGAAGATTCAATGATTTGTACACAGAGCTAGACATTGACTTGAGAACTGCACTATTAGGTGGTTCAATAACACTTCAAAACTTTTTGAAACCAAATGAAGATTTAAAGGTTTTTATCAATGTGCTTGGAAATGCTGAATTAAATGACAACATGGACAAATCGATAAATACGGGAGAAATTATTGGAACGATAAATTCAGGAACCCCAAAAATAGTCAAGGGATTTGGAATGCCTATAAATAACAGTTCTATTGATGGCGTTTACTATCAAAATGGATCCTCCAAGATTGGTGAAATCTCTAGGTATACAAGGGGAGACTTGTTTATAAAATTCAATATCTTATTGCCCAATGTTTCAGACTTTGCTCACGGTATGGAGGATATGAATGCATTAGTCAACATACTTCCAACAACTATAGTGAGTGGGTACAATTCCGCCAGCAAAATGCTAGAGTCCCATTTGAGCAATATTCCAAATGCAAATGGTACTTTCTGTCAGAAAGAAAGCAGTTTCAGTTCGGTGTCATCGTCTGAGACGAGGATGTCTGAGCCAGATTCCAAGAGACACAAGTATAGCTGAAATGGTTAATACAATCAAAGGTCAATGCCAAACTTCAAAAATTTTAAGTTAAAAATTAGTTCCATAAAATTATAGAATCTCATGATCACCACCGACAAATCCAGAGCCAGACTCTGATTCACCAACCCCATTTTTATTTATACAGTGTATTAATATAGTTGCAAAACCCTTTTTAATAACGCGCGTTAATTGTTTCTCACTGTTGAATCATGGACCAGGACAGGGTGTTGGACGCCTCAATTATCAAGGACCTCTCCAATCACATCTACGAGAAACGTAAGGCTACAGCATTTCAGATTGAGAGCTTGACAAAATCTGCTTTGGCCCGAAATGATAGCCAGACTATCTACAATATTGTCCATGAATTGGGAGAGTTGACTATTGGAAATACCAATTCTGCCAGGATGGGAGCAATTACTGCATTGGGTAGTGTTTCTGTAGCTCTTGGGTCCTTTGCAATTGCATACTTTTTGGACGATATCATAAAACCTATTTTTGCTACGTTTAGAGATACCGATGCTCGTGTCAGATATTATGCCTGTGAATCGCTTTACAATATTGCTAAAATAGCCAGAGGTGAAATATTACTCTACTTTAACGAGGTATTCGATATCTTGTGTATTTTGGTTACAGATTCAGAGTCTTCAGTGAAGAATGCAGCTGATATTTTGGATAGGTTGATTAAAGATATCGTTAGTGCTAAGGCAACCAACTATGTTTCGATCTTGCAACAACAACAACAACAGCAGCAGCAGCAGGAAGAGGGTTCGAATGATGGTCATGTATACGGTCTTCATGCTCATAATAGTGGTATTGAAACTCATACTATCAACGAGGATGGTGTTGCCTTGCAAGTAAACAACATACAGGACACACAGAAGGCATTTTCTTTACCCAAATTCATTCCAACCTTATTGGAAAGAATGTACACCATCGACCCGTTTGCTAAAAAGTTTCTTATCAGTTGGTTAGAATTATTTGATGATATCCCATCCCTTGAGCTACTTACTTTCTTGCCAAACTTTTTGGATCCATTGATCAAGTTCGTAAGGAATAGCGCCCCTTCAGATGTCAGAATCGAGACTCAAAATTTGTTGAACATATTTTTGAAGGATATAAGGGCAATAAGCAAGGTTAAATACGAAGTCAAGAAACGGCAATTGATCAATGAACAAAAACTGAAGACTTCTAAGAAAGAGGCTGTACCAGAAGACAAAAAGGATGAAGACACCAAGGATTTGGTTCAGCAACTTGGCTCAGCTACATTTGAGGATGACGATGAATCCATCCAGTCCGATGACGCCAAAGTTACAACAATAAACTCCGATGACCAACTGGACGAGGCTAAGGAGTCGACCATAGGTCTTGAAAATACCAAGGATATTTCTAAAGATGAAGAAGAAAATTCAGAAGAAGAAACGAACAAAATCGCTTCTGTACTCAAAGCAGTGGAAGAAGAAGAAAACGAATTCTTAGATGGGCAGGATATTTTTGTCGATTACCAGAAAATAATTAGAATATTATTGTCGTTTTTAAGTGACAAGGAAGTAAAACAAGCTGACCTCGCCACAGATGGCCACGAAATTACCTTAGAAATACAATTTATTGTATTGAAGTGGTTAAACGAAATCATCCAAATTTCTCCCGCAAGTTTCACCACTTTCTTTCCAGAGTGTGTAACGCTAACCATGCAAAATATTGCTTTGACCGACAACAATAAGGACTTTGATTTGAGGAATAATTTCTTGAAATACAACTTGAGTTTGCAGTCTTTTTTCATTAAATTAGGTGAAGCTTCGACTTTGAACGTCACAACCGCAAATAATGCTTTGGAGACCAAAAAGGATGTCGCTTCAACTGGACAAGGTGTTCCTGGTTCCTCTGGTACTATCCCTGCCTCCACCTCAGTTGCTGCCACTAATAGTGCTGTATCAAATAACACTGTGAATGCGGTCTCCGATACAAGTATAAAGGAAGAGTCAGTAGAATATCAAGAAGAAACCCAGGAGCATGATATAAAACCTTTCGAAGTTAACGAATACCTAATTTTGGGTTTAAACAAAGAGGTCTATGACGACTTCATCGAGTTGCAGTTAATTAAAACCTTGAGAACTATCATGAGAGAATGCCTAACCTCCTCCAATGAGCTAGCCAGAATAACGTCGTTGGATTGGTTAATATTTTTGTATTCCAGGGAACCATCTAGTTTTGTAGACTTACAAGGTGACGATAATACACTCGATATAACTGCATTGCTTCAATCAGCCACTGATTCCAGCAATGAAGTTATTCTGAAGGTGTTGCAGTTGTTTTCGAAGATTTCAGAAACCAACCAGGATTTCTTCAAGGATTTCATGATCAAATTGATTCATTTCTTCGAGAGAGAAATAGTAGACGTGAATGTGGATATTGCAAACTTGCCATCCAAGAATAACTACCAAAATCTCGGTTCTTCGTTAACCAGAAACAAGATTGAATTTATCATCAGAAAGTTGTGTGTTACCTTAGATTCAGAAAAGATTTTCAAAACGTTGTCAGAGGTTTTGGTAAGTTTGGAAGATGTCAACCTAGAGTTTTTGAACATGATGATTGTGACGTTGAACAATATTTTATTGACCACTCCAGAGCTTACCACTTTTCGTAAGAAAATGAAAAGTTTGGATGTATACAAACTGGAAGACTGGAATTTGTTTTCTACCTTGTTTCAAAGTTGGAGTCACAATGCTGCCAGTGCCATTTCACTATGTCTTTTGACTTCAAACTACGACTTGTCATTTCTTATCATAAAGAGCATTTCAGAGCTGGAAGTGACATTTCAATTATTAACTCAGCTAGATATTTTAGTGCAGTTATTAGAATCACCCATCTTCCTAAAACTTAGGTTGCAGTTACTTGAACCAGAAAAGTACCCATACCTTTACAAGACATTATATGGATTGTTGATGATTTTACCCCAGTCTTCTACCTACACAACCTTACATAATAGACTCTCGTCGGTGTCCAATGTCACCACTTTCAATGGGTCGTTCATACCTACCACCTCCGGTATAAGTGGTGCGTTAACTACCCCAGGATCCACCCCTGGACCCAATCAAACCTCGACCGCATCTGTATCTCAACAGTTGTCTATCAAGCGTAAAAGAGTTTACGAAATGTTAGACAAATTCAATAAAGCACAGGAAAATCATGAAGCACATCAACTAGACCGCAAACTTCGAGAGAGTGCTACATCTTCGTTATACCAAGAAGACATAGGATTCTCTCGTGGAATCAACGGCAACAAAGAAACCAAATCAGACCGTCTCCTCAGCTATGGTTCTAGTCATTCCGAAAAAAAGGAGTACTTCCCTAATATGGACAATGACACCAAGGCTAAACGTTTTGGAAGTGGTAGGTTTCTTAATCGACTCCAGGGTTAGGAGAATAGGTGATGGGTATAAGTCCACACCAACTCCCGCCATTTCGAATTCAAATACCTTTTCATATTCAAATACCTAAATGTTTATATCATCAACCACAATAGTTTCAACATAGCTCTAGCTAATACAGCCTGTAGACTCATTTCGCAACCATTCATCTTGAAATTGTAGATGCAGATGCAAACGCGGATTTTATTTGTTTCAAGGTTATCAAAATAAAAGACATCAGATTCATTATAAATATTCTTAGAACAAATTCTAGCGTGTGACATTGCAACGCCCAACACAAGACAAAAACATATTATACATCAGAGAACACTTCAGTTTATCCTGTCTCGTGCTTGATTGTTTTGGGAGTTTCTTCGACAATAAGGATAACAAACGCAAAGGAAGACCGCTCCAGTCAAGACTAAATATTCAGTCAATATTACGCTTTGCTAGGACACAAAAGAATAGATTGAAGTGAAAATAGCGGAATCTGGACTTCCATACACATTTCAGTATTTTGGAGGTTAGATTCGATTTAGGTATCACCAATATTTGTACAAGAAAACTAATTGAAACTAAGTCGCTTGTGAGTTCTTAGTGCTCATAGCTACCGTCGAGGGTAAAATACTCAGATTAAAGTCTGATATTTATATCCGCCTTTTGGGTTTATTTTCAGGATTGATATTACAGTGTTTTCAGTGATAGCTTTACAGGTCGTCATAGTCTATGATAAACCAACATATTGCAAATGGAGTTGAAAAATGATGGAACCGTCAAACTTTCGTCTTTTGACTTGAAGCTGAAGGACTCAAAGTACAAAAGATGGACTCCAAGAATGGATCAGTTCTTAATAAAGCTTTTAAGTGATGTGGTACATAGTTATCCCAAGGATACCCCTCCCGTGATGACAAAACGATGCTGGGCTTATGTGTGCAATGAGCTAAGAGGGGCAAATCCTGAGACCGTATACTCCACGTATACAAAGTATTCTTGTCAACAGCATTTGATTCATGTAATTCATACAAGGTACAAAATGTGGTTTTGTCTCTTGATGCATAACAGAGCCAACCAGAGACAGCAGATTGAATATTCATACAAATGGAATCCTATTCTTGGTAGATTTCAGATCTTGGTCAACAATGTCGAACATGTAATTACTGATACAAACCTCATAAAGTCAATTTTGTATTCAAGTAGGCTATCTTTGCCTCCTTTGAACAATTTCCACAAGGGTAACATTATTGTCAATGACTTTTTCCTTTCAAACAATTTTTGCTATTTGTCAGATTATCATAATGAGATCTTGCCCATGCTCATGGAGATGGATGCTAAATATAAAGAGAATATCGAAAACGTATACTCCGAAATACCCAAGTTTGACTATGATGGATTTAAAAGACCATATCTGGTGCCATTACAATTAAAAAGGCGCAAAAGAATAGCAAAAAGTCTGGCAGCTGAAGAGGAAGCTTTGGCCAATGAAGAGATTCGAAGAGCGAACCATGACAAAGCACGGGAGTTGACTGATATTGCCCAACCTATGAAACAAAACCAGGTTATTGATTCAAGGTACCAAGATGACGTTAGTTATGGTTCATATCAGCCCCCTCCACAGAGTAATCGATTCACACCATCTCTCGGAATGGCCCAACAAGTCTACCTGCAACAGCCACAGGTTTATCACCAACAATATATTCCTCAGCAAACAGCCAATATGCAACAACAATACCCCAATCACAATGAGACTGAAATAGAATCTTCCAAGCGAAGAGAGGTAATGTCTACACAGACTGAGTATGAAAGCTATATGCAAAACAATAATAGCGGGCTACCGTTCGGACTCAATCCAAACTCGGATACTTATGCAAAAGACCGCAAATGGTTCAACAAGTTGATTGTTTTGCATGAAAACAACATGTTGAGTATAGGAGAAGTTTTAGCGGTGTGTGAAGGGGTCAGAGATAACAAAATTCCGTCTTTGATGTTGAACATTCTAGATCCCGGTTATAGCAGAGAGGACGGCCAAGGATTAACTGAGTTTAAGGATGAGGAAATGGCAAGAAGAGTCAGGGATTATATGTTGCCGATGACATACTCTAGGCATTGAGCAATCACAACAGTTGCATTTGCAAATAACCTTTATTAGATTATCAGTAAGCTCGACTTACGATGTAAAAGTTAATGTAGTATATATAAGTAGTTAATAGAACTTTATTCGGAATATTGTGACTCTGTGTATACTTTTTGGCCAAAAGTGGTCACAGTTCTAGTTGAAACCGTATCCTGTCTTGTTAAAACTTCAGGAGAGGTCTCTGTGATTGATTTTAGGTTTTTGTGAGATAATGGCAGTTTTGCAGTGACATGAGAACCGGTGGAGGATTCTGACTCTACCACCGATATCGAACCTTTCATGGACTTGAAGTCTGGAGCTTGATCTACAAGGCTGACTACGTTGGTGCTTGGCCCAGAAAGATTCAATTTTTCCAATGATGTTGATGACAATTCCATGGATTCAAAAATGTTTTTGGCAATATCAACAGGACTTGGGTTTTCTGAATCTGAATAGTACTCAGCTTCAGTCTGCAAATTGTACAATGGGTCGCCTTCGGTGAGGATGTTTTTGTGGACAAATTTGTGTTGTTGGTGGGACGGATCATTCATGAAGGAAGACAATTGACTAGATAAATCGTCCAAGTCCTGGAAAAGAGAACTCTTGCCTACAGAATGGGAATATCTGTGACCCTTTTCAAACTCATCGGCTGAATAACTAGTCCCAGTGGTATTACTATCCTTGTAACTATACTTGCCTTTTGCATTTGAAGTGTTTTCAGTAAGCTCTGAAGAATCTGCCTTGCTTTCGATTGATACTCTAGGCTTGATATTACCCAATGCTAATAGGTTGATACTAGAACCACCACTGAAGCTATCCCAGTTATCAGCCAAGATTCTTTTGTTGTTGAGGAGTGTGCTTGTGTTGGACTTGATAGACTGGTTTCTACTCAATGCCAACGGTGTTGTGGTTCTTGAATGTCCTTCTGACTCTGATGAGCTGGAGAATGTTTCCACAGAAATGTTGAGTGGCTTCAAGTCGAAAATTGATTTGGTTTTGTTCAATTCCAATACCTCCAACTCTGCTTCTTTCTTTGGTAAGAGAGACTTCTTAGCTTCCTTTTCTAGCATACTTCCGTTTGAATTGTGTGGTCTAATACTGAAAGAAGTCTCATTGTACTTAGGATGCAACGGTTCAAAGGGAGTTCTGGGAGACGGCACATTTCTTACTAGATTAAACAAATCGGTGGTTGATGCAGTTCGTCTCAGCTTGTTTTCACTTTTGACTGTTTTAGACTCCAAGTCATACTCAGGCTCGAAATCAAGGTCTCCAAACATGTCAGACTTGTAACTGATTTGAGGAGACGGTAATAAACCTGATAACAATGAATCTTGCTGCAATAAATCATCGGTATTAACCGAGTCAGTATCACTGTTATCCGAGTCAGTATGAACTAACTCAGGTATGTGACTGTGTCTGAAGTTATCAATATCTGTCTCTTCGGAGTCATCGTCATTGTCTTGATAGTCATCGTCATCGCCAGCATTCCTTGATGATTTTCCACTGTATCCGCTTTGCTTCAATCTGTAGTCAATTTTTGCAGCCAAGGTTCTTCTCAATAGAATTTCAAAGAGTAACGTCTTGTTGAAATTATCAATGTCAAAAGGTGACACCAAGTCACTATCCAATTCATCTGGGAAAAAATCTCTAAACTTTGGTGGGACTTTTGTATCAGAATGAAGTGCCTTAATTCTATACCGAGAGTAGATTGTATCCAACAAGTCAAACTCCTTCCGGGGCGAGTTTCTTGGATCGAATCGAGGGACCCCATTCTTGGTCAAAGTTGAGCTTAGAGGGCCAGAAATGGTCTTTTTGGTCGGGATTATTATAAATTGGTTGTTGTCGGTAATCTGGAAATTTCGTGATGTCTTTTTGATGGCCGGTTTTCTTGCTACGATGTTTGGGTATTCGTAAACATTCATCCTGGAAGGAAGTAGCTCCTTCATGATCATAGCAGCTCGGTTCTTGAGTAAGAAAGATTCCAATTCTTCTTTGGAATTAAAATTTGCTCTCTTGTCTCTGTTCAAAGGTTTGTACTTGGTTTCTCTATTCAAAGACGTTTTCCTTCTGACAGGGAAAAGAAAACGAAGCTTTTTGCTGAAACTTGGTTTTTCTTCTGACTTCTTGTTATCAGGTGTTGATCTGTGTGTGGATTCCATTTCAAGATTATCTGAGTGACGATGTTCATTATGACTTTCCAATGACTTCTTGTTGATCATCCTGTTTCTTTTCATGATTTTATAACGATTCCGTATAGAGGCTTCTTTTGATATAATTGAACTAGATCTACCAACGCCTGTTTGGTCTATGTTAGTAACTATTGGATGGTCATGGTTGATTTTTTTTTTGTGCTGGATGGATGACGAATGATACAAATTGAAGGGCACTGGAGGAGCCTTGGGGGTAACTGGAGACGTTGGAGTTTTGAAGGAGATACCCGAAAATCTTTTATTGTCGCTATCAACACTCAAGTAACTGATCTTGGACTTTCTGTGGTCATCACTGTAGAGAATATCAAACGGATTGGATATCACTCTTTTATGTTGAAAAGTTTGTGGCTCGTGGCTTCGTAGTAGTTGATCATGACTCACAGGAGTTAAAGACTTTGAATTGGAAGATGCAACGTAGCCTGTTTCGTAGGAGCCGTGAGACGAGTGCATCTCTTAGGAAAATGCTATAATCAAAACGCTATATTAAACGCTATATTAAACGCTAGGATGGGAATCAAACTGTTAAAAAGAAAAATTTACAGGAATGTAAAAATATAAATCACATTTTGTTTCCTAGTCAACGCCTTTATCGTAAATGGTTCTTGGTAACCTTATTGTACTCTTTCAGGGGTTGAGAGCTGGTGGCAGTTACCAATTGGGATGTAAATGCTGGCTGCGAAATCAAGGAGGATGTCCCGTTATGAAGAGTGCGGATTGCAAAGGGCCCTATTTAGAAAGGGGCACCATACCCCACATGTCAGGACGAGTCGTCAAAATTGAGTTTTGTAAACACAACGAAATTGAGGGAGAAAAAATTTACTGACCAAGTAATCATGGATAAATTAAAGGAAGTATGTATTTCAGCAGAAACAAACCATTGAAAGCTTTAAACGTGAGAAATGGCAAGGGAAGATGGTGTGGGATTGATCGGTAAAAAAATTGGTAGGATCGGTTGGAGAAGTGGCGGTGTCAGATGAGCACCGTTGGACAGATCACATTTAGTCAATGGATGAAAAATGGGAATTTTCAGGAGCATGTGGATTTCAAGTGACATGTGGATATGTCAACAGCAAATGGATTCCAAGAGAACGTGAACAACACGCAAAATACAAAACAACTACAAGTAGATCGCTCACATCGTATTCTCAAGGAGGGTCGTAAAATACTAACCAACAGAAAATCAACAACTTAAAGTTAGACGCTGAAAAATGGCAAGAAAAGTCGGATGAATTGGGTGACAAGGTCAAGGAATTGGAACAAGAAACCTTGGAGAAGGACCACCAGATCCAGGCGTTGAACAGAAAGAACCAGGTTTTGGAAGAACAAGTTGAAAAGTTGGAAACCGACTTGGACAACACCAAGGAAACCGCAGACGAATCCACCAACTTGAAGTCATCCAACGAAAACTACAACAAGAAGAACCAGCAGTTAGAAGAGGAATTGGAAGAAGCCGACAAGAACTTGAAGATCACCACTGAAAAATTGAGAGAAACCGACATAAAAGCTGAACAGTTGGAAAGAAAGGTCGCTTCGTTGGAGTCCGAAAAGGAGGAGATGGAAAAGAAGTTTGAAGAGTTGGCTGAGAAGTACAACTCTGCCAAGTCTGAATTGGAAGAATTCGCTCAGCAATTGGAATCCATGTAGGTTCTATTTATACCTAAATAATTAAGCGGATGTGCTTGTAAGTTTGTAGGACTTTGTAACACTTTGTAAGACTTCCTTTGCATGTTCTTATCTCGTAGGACCTTCTTTGCCGTGTTATTATCGTCGAGGAGTTTGCGTTTATTACAGATCTCATCGTCCAAGAATGTTCATTACATTTCTCGATTTGGATGGTTCGAGAATGAAAAAAAGAAAACTGTCTCTTCAAACCACGCCGAATTCCTCCTTTGAAGTTTGATTTGTAGCTGAGGTAGATTCAACACTCCGGGCATAGAGCAGAGGTCCCAGTGGAAGAAGCAGGTAATGGCGTTGATGGACACCCTACGCAAGAGATTAAGTCACAGACTTGAGTCGCATCAGGTAGAAGAAGATTACAGTCCAAGGAGTTCCAGGCCTCATAGTCATAATAGTTCTCGGGTGTTTAGCGAAGGGGTCAGATATGAAGCCAGCAACGAAAGAGTTGGGTTTGATTTATCAGATGATGTTCCATCGTACGAAGCTTCACAGTTGATGCATGAACATGCACAGGTTTCACAAGATCCCATATACGACTTGCCCAATAGCCGTCAGGTTTCATCGGTTCACTTGAACCAGCTCACTATGGAGCGCATAGCCTCGCTTGCAGACGTTCTGGTTGGCAATATTCCTAATACATCCAGACAAAACTCAGTAATTGCTGGTTCAAGTACTGAGACCTCTAGCAACTCCAATCTCAATGTCACTACCAACACTAGTGGGAAAAATGCCAGGTCGTTGAAAAACATAGGGTTGAAGTTTCTAAATGCCAAACAACACTTTGCACTAGCCTGTTGCCGAGACCTATCGTTGGTTCCGTGCATGTTTGGGTTATTACAGTCATGGAAAATGGTTTTTATAGATAATTTGGCGGACTCCAGTTCTATTACTAGTGCTAAACTCCCAGAGCATTTTCTTACGGGCATATGGTGTATAGTTGCGGGCTACTTGTCATATTCTGTTCTAGACGGACTAATGATCCGTTGGATCGTTACATATTCCACCCTGGCTGCAATCTTGAGAATGCTTTCCATGTCTACAATAATAGTTTCCATTGAGCAATATTTGCTAGCAACCTTTTCTGCTAACGGATACCACTATGGCTTGCACATTTGGATTCTCATCAGTTGCTGCTTGACCTTGGTGTACATTGGCCAGAACTTTGTTACATCAAACATAGACTTGAAAGGAAACAGAAGAGCCCGATTCTTTGATTTCTATAATATCGCAGTGTTTGCAGTTGTGCCTGTAGGGTTGGCCAGTTTCATTACCATGATAGGGCTTCTACGGTCCTTGTTGATAGTCAGGCTCGATGTGGAGAGGATGTAGCTTTTAATAGTCAGGCTCCATGTGGAGTTATGTAGCTTATCAAATGTGTAGCATAAAATATCAACCGTTTGTGAAAATACTGTATGAAAATTCTCATTCTCAAAATTTTTCACTGATTTGTAAATGGTTGTGCACATCTATGGTAAGGCCATGAAGGCCAACGCCTTGGTATCAGTATGTATAAGATAAGTCGACGCAAAGAAGTGATTGTACTAACTATGTAGATTGGTTTATCCAAAAGAATCTTTGGTGTTGGTCCACAGGTAGCACAGAAGTTGTGTGCTAAGGTGGGACTTTATCCACAAATGAGAATGAACGAATTAACTGAATCGCAAATCTTGTCGATAAACAAAGAGTTGAACAACTTGACCATTGAAGGACAGTTGAAGCAAAAGATAAACGAGAACATCCAGTTAAAGAGATCTATTGGTACTTATGCTGGTACAAGACATGCTCTTGGATTGCCAGTACGTGGTCAAAAGACACAAAACAACTCTTCTACGGCTAGAAAGTTGAACCATTTGAACAGACATGTATAGATGCTAGGCTACTTGTATATATTGACATTACTATTTACATTTATTGTGACTTGAGAACCCTTTGTTCGAATTTATTGCTTTTTCTGCTCACCATTCATCTCTGCTTCCTCTCGAAGTTTTCTGTATTTCTCTTTGGCTTCTGGCGTCAAATTTAATGTCATGGTGTCTTGATACTTCATGGTGAGGCCAACGTTTTCCCTCTTTCTTCTTTCGATTTCTTCAGGAGAATGTGGAGTAAACTTTACAAACTCAAAGTCTTTGCCTGTGGAGTATATAACGTATCCACCAAGGAACGTGGCAATCGTAGCCACTACTGCTCTTGCAAGAGTAGATGGTTCTGAGGGTACTTTAGGCATTTGAGATTTTCTCGCTTTTCACCAAACTTGGATTTGGGACATTTTAGCTGTGGTTAGTAGATTCCAGTATATGTTGCATGTAATTGCAATAGTGACAAACTCGTATACACAAGGGTTATGTATGTCAATTTTCAGCCTTGAAGAACGGCTTTTAGAGGACTTTTCAATAAGTTTCTAAGAATTACTCATTTTACATCCAATCTAATCTACTCATTTTACATCCAATGTAATCCACCCTTTTTACATCCAAAAGGTTTCTAATCCACCCTTTTCTCTAAAACTTCTAAGCTACCCATATCACCACCTATATTCTCATAACCTAGTTACAAATTCTCGGTCCTCTAAAAGTTCATGATGTCATGTACTCACGCTTAAAACAAGTTCGCAATCACAAATTAATTACCGATGTCATTATTGGAATACATCTGTGTGTATTTATTTGGTGGCATAACCTTCCTACCAATTGCTGCTATAATACTATTCCTTCTGCAGCCCAAAGTTGAAACAGAAGGTTCAGAAGAAGACTTCGAAGACCCACCTTTGAAAGCGGGAGAAATAGAAGAAGACCAGAGATCAGGCATAAAGACCTATAAAGCTGGGTGGATTACTGTAACACAAGATTACATAGAATCAATTGAAGACATCAACTCAACCACGCAATCCATTAACGACTCACATGACAACAAATCTGCATACTCCACCTTATACAAGTTGGTGAAAAACTCAGACCCAGATCACATAGACCAGGATCAAATCTCCCACAAACAGCAACTGCCTAACAACGGAAATAGCGAAGAAAAAGTGAAAACAAACCACAAGAAGCATAGATTCTATGCGGTGTTAAAACATGGGAACTTGTTTTTGTATAAGAATGAAACCTTGAAGGATGTTAAACATGTGATTGTTCTCTCCAACCAGTTTGTCACGCTATGGCCCAGAGATAGCAGTGACGGCCAGCTTTTTACCAAAAGCACTGCTATTTGTTTAATGAAAAAAGATTGGGAAAGAACCAGAAGATTGTCAGAGAACTTTAACAAAGAGAAGCTTACCATTGATGATATTTTGGATCCAATCAATGACTTGCGACCTCCAAAATCGTCATTTTTTATCCATTGTGATACAAACATAGCAAAAGAAGACTGGTACTTCTCGTTGATACGTGCATCCAAAGTAGAAAACGATGAATCTACCTTGAGTTCCAACTTGTATGCTAAAACGTCTCATTTTGAAACCCAAGAAATGATGGACTTGATCCAATCCTTGTACAGTTCCGAAGGTCAGTTGCAGACGAAGTGGTTAAATGCTCTTATCGGCAGAATATTTTTATCTTTGAAGAGAACAGACGTGTTGCAGGATTTTTTGACCACCAGAATTTCAAAAAAATTGAATAAAATCAAAACTCCAGGCTTCTTGGAAAAGTTCACACTTGGCAAGCTAGACCCCGGAAATTCCATTCCCTTCTTTACCTTTCCTGATTTGAAGGAAATTAATCCTAATGGAACGCTTATCTTCACATCTTATGTGCATTATCATGGTAGTTTGTCGTGTAACATTTCTACCAAGGTCAACCTAAATTTTGGGGCCGGAAAAACCCAAGTGGACGTGGTATTAAAGGTAACATTGCAGAAGTTAGAGGGTCCAGTGATATTCAAAATCAAACCTCCTCCCAGTGAAAGATTGTGGTACAGTTTCGAAATTGAACCTTTAATGAACCTCAAAATAGAACCAATTATTAGCTCAAGGCAGATGACTTATAATATCATTACTAGCTCAATAGAAAAGAAGTTCAAAGAAGCTATCAAAGAGAGTTTGGTATTACCCCATTATGATGATATAGTATTTTATGATACCGAAGGTGAACTTTTCAGAGGTGGTATTTGGGATAAGTCTATGAGAACAACCTCCAGGCAAAACCCAGTCAAGAAACCAGAAGAAGAAAGTGATTCTGAGTTGCTTTTCGATCCTAACGCAAAAGTTTTGAAGTCTCAGTCGTCATCCCTCAGTGATCAATACAAAGATAACAAGTCAGACTTGTCTGTTGACTCAGATAACACTAAATTGAAACTAACAGCTACAATCAGTGATATCTCAAAGAAAATAAAAAGATCAAAATCAACACATACTGTTAGTTTCAATGGTGATAATTGGTTGTCAGATGGTTCCACTGCAAATGCCAACCCTACCATAGGGAACCAAGCAAAAGCCCAGATTGGAAAAACCTGGAAAAAACTTGAAGATTGGTATACAAACCAAAGCAACAAAAATGTAAACACGGTTACTCTGGAAGAACCAAACGCTGCTCCTAAACAATCTGAGAAGGAATACCATAAACCTGAAATGATTCTGAACAGAAGAAGACCTAGAACTTCCACCAGTGAAAGCAAGAACCCAATTACTCAATCTCCCACCACATCCATACCTTCGTATGAAATGTTCAGTAAGTCAACAGACTTGGGTATCGTCGGTCACAGGAGGACTGACTCTAGGACTTCTGATTTTGAATCAGTATTCGAAGCTTCATCAGAGCAGCCCCCGAAAAAGGCATTAGGTGCATTAGTTGATATTGGAGAAAGTAGCAGTCTTAAAGCTATGTCAAAAGAAGGTGATGGTTTGGATATTCTCTGTGCAAGTCCTGTGCTTGAGGTGTCTGCCAAATTATCAAACTCGACATTGGAACATTCTATGAGCCAGGAAGAAAATCAGAATATAGACGAGCTGGACGTAGCTGGTGCTGTCGGAATAAGTCCCAGCTTCAAATCAGAACCATTAGTTCAAGAGGTTCCTGTTACGAGTGCAGATGATGCTAACTATGATACTAGTGCTATTGGTGCCCGTAAGCTACATAGAAAGGAGCCTCCTCCAATGTGATCAATAAAGCTATGTTTGCGTGAATTCACTGTATGGTTAAGACTTATGAAGAAATCAAACAATTTAGATTTTGTTGAAAAAAAGGTATTGAATAAGATATTGAAAGAAGAGTATTGAATAAGGTATTGAATAAGGTATTGAAAAAGGTATTGAAAAAGGTATTGAAAAAAGTATTAAAATATACTACATAACCACTGATATAATTGAAGAATCAAATATATGGCCCCCAACCTCCGTACATTCTTGAAAGGTTGTCAATGGATGTAGCCAGCTGAATCAACACATCCACCTGACCATGAATGTTCATTGCAACTCCTTCATTCTCTTCCAATAACCCACGAATCTTTCTCCTGACTTTTTTAATATGTTCGTGTGGAGAAACCTGATCTTTCCAATCCAATAATGGATCATATAGTAAGGTTTCAAGAATATTCATTAAAGAAGTTTCGTTGTCTCGTAAAATTGATAAACTAACTTCACACGACCTCCTAAATATGCCTTCGTAGCCATTGATACCCATTGCGTCAACCATATTACCAGTCAATCTGAATGGAACTATTTCTGGTGTGGGAAGATGTAACCCTTTTTCAAAAAGACAGTCGAAATCAATATGTAACAAATTTCCAGTCTTTCTATAAAAAAGAATGTTTTCACAATGCCTATCACCCAAACCAATTATGAAGCCCACGATAGACATCACTGCTGCTGATCTGATATATGAAGTTCTGGCCAAGTACCATGACATGGGATCGGTGAATTGGTTTATAAACCATTTGTATAAAACAGGCGGATTATCTTCAAGAATCGTCGTAAACAAGTTTATCAAGTCTTGTTGTGCAGATTTAATACCACTTTCTAGCTTGGACTTGCATATTTTTTGTGCTCCTGCCAATTTATGGAATATTTTCAGATCCTCTATGGCTTTACCCGTTCTTCTTCTTTCTTCGTTAACTATGGATTTCATAGTTGCAACATCTATAACAAATTCTATAACACCAAGGTCTTCTGACAAAGGAACAACAGAATAATTTGGAATCGACAAGTTTCTTTTGCTTGATTCATTCCCTAAAGCCAATAACCTATTAACCATGGTGGTGAATTCAACCACTTTGGCATCTTTTCTGGTATCATCTCGTTTCAACATTAAAGGATACGCAAAGCCGTCAGATCCTCTAACAGTAATCTGCTTTGGTGTCTGCAAGGAATGAAACACATTTACCTGATCATTTACCCCATTGAAAGTTATCATGGACGACTTCGGAAACGCATTCACTTCCTTTTTTAAATAACCATTTGCTGGGATTTTAATCTCCAAATTAGATCTTACTGGAATAACTAGTTCAGTAACAGGCTCGGTTAGCTTAGTTACGTTTAGATCCTTGCTCAAGTAAATCCTTCGTACTCCCTTTTTTGTAGGTGCTCTGGCTATATCCATCAAAACAGAAAACAAGTCTTGTGCATTGGACAAAAAAGCTGCATCTGTTCTTTTCAAAATATCCTTTATTCTTTGCTTCCTGTTCGGATCAGTTGAGTATGTATGTGACAAAATAAACCACAAGGAATGTTTTGGGTACAGCTCAAGAACCCTATGAATGATTCTGCTTAGTATTTTATAAGCTGGGACCGACTTGAGGGTGATTCTTGATAGCATCTGGGTTATAGACGTATACCAAACATAAGCAGGAATGGTCTTGACCTCCTTGTCTATCATTTGCATTATGGAATGAATCTTGACATCCAATTTCTTGTCTTTTCCAAACTTATCAACTACGTCCAACCAAATAGTGATCAACTTTGGCAACAGCTCATAGATGTATGTTGGACCTATTACCAAGGTTTTCAAAAAATTCTTTATCGTCAACTCTTCATAGGTTCCATCTTTGTAAACCGTGTTTTCACTCAACTTATCATAGTACTTTCCCAACAAGTAGTACGACTTACTCCATTTATTGTTTAGGTGACAAGCCTTTAAATATTCGTCAACTATAGTAGTGGATGCACTGTGGTTTGATAGATCAAGCCACTCGGCATATTTCAATTGGATTTCAGCCTTAGATTTGTCATCAAGTTTCTTGATAACATCCGATTGAAGAATCAATTCTAGCTGTTTTATGCCATCTGTTTGCTTTCCCTGGCTCCATAGTAACTGAGCATATTCAAACTCTGCATTCTGTGAACCCAAAAGTAAACTCTTCAAGATACTTGAAATAGCAATGTCGAACTTTCCGTTCTTTCTTGACAATTCTGCACAAAGTAGTAACGTTTTACTCCATTGTTCTTTCATGTCAAACTGGATATTAAAGATATTATGAGCTGACAACAATTTCCAGCGGGATTCGAAACTTTGCTCCGAATTATTCAACCTAAGATCCAATAATTCAAGATCGACTGTATTAATACTTCTTTCCTGGGAACCTGATTTTTGTAAAGCCACGGCATTCTTGTACAATTTAGACATATCGTAGATTGAATGTAGCTGAAGCATCAACTTTGAGTTTCTTGACGAAAACGACGTCGAAGTAGCTAAGGAGTTGCCTGCGATTCTATAAAGATCTTCAAAGGATGTTTCAATGTTGTTATCGGAAAGTCTTCCTGCTTGGTAATCCAAGTAGCCATTTCTGATTCCTTCTGCTAACGTGACTGTAATAACACTGAAAACATCGTTCGGATTGCCAATTGATTTTGTAAGAAACAACCATTTGTTTAACTGTTCGAAACCCGACAACATGGAAGCTTGCAATCCTTCCATGGCCCATTCAAGAGGTACATTAAACCCACCTGAGTTGGAGACCACATTTCCCAAATTGTTTAACACTTGATCATAAGAAGCATGATCGTTCAAAAAACTCAATAACTTTGTTTTATAGCTGAACATATCAGTATTCAGATTTGAACCACTTTTTGTGTAATCGCTTACATCAAAATCACTCAAAACCTGGAAAGTTTCTTGTCTTAAAATCCAATCAGAGTCGTACTGGAAACTTTTTAATTTGCTAAGCGACTGTGAATTCAGCACAGGAAACTTCTTCAAAACACCGTCCAAAGCATCCAAATCATTTATATTTTCATAGATTGCATGTAAGCTGATTCCGCTGTCTAGATTGTTAATCCAATCTTGGCTTTCCGTCAACGTTACATCTGTTCTATACCACTGCTCAAAGTAGAACACAGTCCTTTCAAAACTATTGCACTGACTTGACTTTACAGCAAGCAATTCCAATGGAATGTTTTCAAGAAACTTTTTGATTGTGACCAAGTTTTTCTTCACTTCCAACTTGTCATTTTTAGACAAGGTATCGCCCTTGCTAATCAAAAAATCGTTGGTAGAAGAGTACCATTGATGAAAATGGTCTAAAACTTCAAAGATAGTTTGATAACAAAGCTTTAAGCTTTCAATACTTTCAGCAGAGACCATGGAATTCAAATCAGTTTCTAAGATAACCTTGAACTCGGTTAATATTCTTCTGAACGCTGAGTTATTTGAATTGTCACTTTGCCCATTAAATATCCTGAACAAAGCCAACTGCTTTAATAAGTAATTGCTGATCTCGTTATCTCTATACTTGATTAATGCTTCAAAGGCATCGAATAATATCTTCAAATTGGAATCAGGATTGGAAATAGGACGCTTTATTAAATCTGTTGTGAACTGAAATAACCAAGAGTCAAACATCTGTCCCTCTTTATAAATTGGATACTCAACGTTGACATAGCTGGAGTGCCGGGCATAAAATTTGGACTGCAAAAATGGAGTAAGTGTAGACTTGGCGATATCACTGAACTTTTCCCATACTTCCAGATAGATACTACGGCTGGCCAGATTCACAGTTTTGGAATCGATTCTTAGCACCTTCAAGAATTGCTGCATTGAATAACTGTAATACATCTGCTTAACTGGAACGTTGGAAGCCCAGAAACTAAGTATCAAAATTCGTTCTAAAAAGTCAGTCAAGAATAGGGCATTTTCTTTGTAATTGTTAAAGTTATGAATCAATGTGATCTGATCTTTCATAGTCTTCAAGTTGAACTTGCTAGGATCTAGTGCCCCAATTTTTGCCAAAATTTTAGCGCAGTTGATCGAAATGACATTTGTTTCGCCTGTTTCAGATTTAAATCTGTTAGATGTGTATAACAAGGTGTTAAACAAGTTGGAGATTGTGTTCACCACATTTGAAGCTAGTGACTCCTTTGATAATTCTTGTTGTATTTGAAATTGATACGCTTCCAAGAAAAGATTCAAATCTACCAAGGCTTGCATCACCACATACTTATTTAATGTTTTAAGTCTTCTTGTGAACTCTGGGAAATAGCTAATTCTTGAACTGATTTTCAAACCTTTAAAATTAGAATTCACTTGATAATCTTCCACCAACGTAGGTATGTGAGGAATTGAAAAATAATATAATATGTAGTTGTTGTCTAGGCTGGTGATTTCTTTGAACAACTTCTTGATTATTTCAGCAGATTTTTGTTTAGATTTTACCTCAAAAGTATTGAACTTCTGAAAGATTAAAGAAATAATGATATCAAACAAGGAAATCAAACTGGAAGTATTCAACTTTTGCACCAACAAATTCAAGCAATTGATTGCAAGGAACTCAAATTCTGGGTTTTCAATGGAAGATTGCAAGCAACTGGAGACTTGACCTAGTACTGAACTAATTGCTTCGATATCATACTTGATTAAAAACTCGATCGATTTCAAACTCAAGACTTTCTCATAATACGGTGTAGTTATCTGATTGATGCATTCTGATATTTTCTGAACGATTTCTAGTATATGTTCATCAAACAAGTATTTAGCATAATCCAAATGGGAAAAATTTCTAAGTTCCTTTCTACTCAAACTCGTCTTGTTTAAGTTGATTGACTTTCTAGCAACAAATTCCAAAGCATCAAAAATACTAGCTTCGTTTCTTATATTTCCATCCTGGTCAATGTTAATCTGAAGTAAAATATCCCAGGTAATTTCACCTACATCCGCAACATTTTCAAACAAGTCATCAAACTTGCTAAACTTTCTGTAGTCAGCATTCTTCAAAACTGTTGTGATGAACTTCTCGTCTACCTTTGAACCATCATTTTTTACCAAGTAAACAGCTAAAATTCTACTGAGACAGTTTTCAATAATATCCTCTTTGGATTTGTGACACGCGAGTGCAATATCTTGGATGTAATCATACTTGTAATAGTCCAAAAGATGGGGAACGATATAAACTTTCATCCTATTCAAAAAGTAATTTCTTGTAACCCCTAGCAAGTTCAAAATTTTATCTAAAATAACCCCCAGCTTGATCACTCTTACAGCCACTATAGGCAAATATGGTGCAAGTAATTTATATGTGGTGATGGATTTGGTCTCTGCTATGGTAATGAGACTAGTGTATACCAAGTTTGCATGGTGTTCGTTTGCTTCTCCCAATAAGTCAACGAATTTCAATGTTAGCACATTTAGCCAATCCCCTTGGGAAACTATTGAAACCTCTGTTAATGCTGAAATTGTGGATTCGGCCAAGGTAATTTGAGAACTTGTAGTGAAGTCTATTGAACTAATCCTTGAAAAGAGAATAGAAAATACATTTTCTAAATCTTCATTCTTGTCTGCAATCAAATATAGCGGTAGAATTCTAGAAACCAAAAGTCTAGCATCCCTGTTTGGGCTTGTAGATAGTATTCCAAGTAGAAAATCAAGTAATGGATCTTTTCTGTCTTTTGATTTTATCGGATATGGTTTGTAGGATGCAAGTAAGTTGTATACAGCAAGTAAAAAATTGCATAATATTAGCGGGTCGTGGTTCTTCTTTTGGGTGAATTTCAAAACAACTTCAAAGTAGTACTTTTTAATGAAATTATTGGAACTGATGGACAAACGATTTTTGGAAATCAAGTCATAATGATTCTTTACTAACGGGTAAGACCCACATTTGATGCATTCCATGTCTTCGGTATTGAAGTCTCCACTGACAATACAAGGAAACCTACCTAAACTGGACCATATGGTATGAACCAACTCTCGATCATCAGGCTTCGTTTTGAGCAACCTTGCTACATTGTTGAGCCAATCGTCATAGTCCTGGAAGTCTGCAATATTGCAATTTAAAAATTGCAATGATTCATCGAACCGGTTCAAACATTGTACAATATCTTTCAATAGAGCATTCAACTCAAGATTGTTGCCGTTATTCTCTGGCTCGTCATACTTATCCAAAGAAAACAAAAGCACATCCCTATTGAGGTCTTCAGCTACCCGTTGGACGATTTTGAGTGTTTTCTTTATAAGCGGAGGTAAATCCTGGTTTAGGTAGTGGGATAAATTCAATAAACTCACAAAGTTCTCTAGAACACCATCGTCAAATGTTAGACATAACTTTACCAACATAAGCAAAACCTTCGATATTGTATGCGATAGAACGGTGGAGGTGGAAAGAACGGTTTCGTTGAAACAAGATAATATCCAATCCACCAACAAGTTTAGCATCGAAACGTTGATACAATCCCTTAAGACAATGTTATTTACAAGGTTCAAAAGCATGGTACACTTTAGATTTGTTATTTCTGGATCCAATGACACGTTGTTGAGCAAAAACCAACCTCTTTTGAGGAGTACCTCCATTTCAAACTGATTGATAGTGAGTTTCAGGAAAATCTCATAATCATTAACCATGGTCAACAAGTTTATTGTGACAACCAAATCATCAACGGAAACAGATGCAAGCATATTCATATTATTAGATATGTACGATGTTAGCTTGGTCTGCAACTTGTGAATTATCTTATTCCTATAGTTTAAATCATTTACATTACCTAACGCGATGGTGATTATGGATACGATAAACGTTTTAAGTTTTACGTCATTGTATAGGTTCAATTGATGCAACAGATTGAAAATCAAATATTCTTTGAGTTCACAGTCGTCCATGTACACACTTTGCACATTTACCTTGAACTCGCGTGTTAGCTTGAAGTTAAGTAGGAACTTCTTATTTACTATAACTAGTTCTATGGCACTCAAGACTTTATGTAGTAGCTCTGTTTTGTGACTCAAGACTTTGTAGTTTAAGATGTAGATCAAGTACTTGATGATGTGTTCGAAATCCTTGGTATCATTTTCGTTGATATTGTCTTCTATATCAGTGATGAACGCCAAAAGCTCATTATCATCCATAGGTATCATATCATTACGCGCGGTTGTAAATTTCGCATCAACAAGTGATAGTTGTTTGTATTAAGAGGACTATGTGAATGGATGGAACAACTGTGAAAGTACCCAAATAGCCAATTATACGTAAATAAATAGCAATTATACGTAAATAAATAGCCAATTATACGTAAATAAATAGCCAATTATACAATTTTTTATAGAAAAAAGCCCTCAAAAAGCGACTTGAAAACACTTATTCCCAGCAACAGGCGGCATATGTAACAGACTACAATCAAAATGTCAAAACCGTACTATTACACCTAATCACACGATGCGACTACTATACAATGCAAATATTCACTTCTCGACCCCATCCCTATTGCCCAAAGTTGATTTGTCTCTTGAAAAGCAAAATATGAGGTTCGGGGGCATGTGTTTCATAATGAGCCCACCCCAACGACTGGGTTATTCCTAATCCTCTCCATTCCTCTTCCAATAATATTCTCAACGTCCCAGTCTCTGGGTTGAAGTAGTCTTGTGGTATGGCTTTTAACATATTCTTTGGCAACATCACATGCCTATATTCGTGGGTATCATCGCTATACCTAGGACTATAGTGAATCAGGTCCTGGAATTCTAATATCTTTACCCGTTCACTTTCTGTCAAGTACCTTGGCTTGTTCATACTTGTCACTATGAGCGAGAAAATTTTTACGCGTACACAAGTTTGAGTGTGACTTGATGGTTTCCCAGAATGAAGGTGAATCGGATGCCATTCAAGAAAACGGCGTAGGGTATGACAAAGAACTTGAATTGGTTTTTGTAGCCACCATCCAAGAGTTGGAAGCGATTTTTGCTACGCTAAAGGTGGGTACTCATTATGGAATTGTTGTTCCAGAACACATTATTTGCGCCAATGTAACTTCTTTCAAGGCCAATTGTAGTAGATATGGGCTTAAGTGTGGGGTGGTGCTACCTTTAATAGAACTCTCCGAGCAATTACTAGACGAGCTGCTAGAAAAGTGGATATACGTAAATCGCCTGAGCGTTCTACCACCGTTCCTGTTGCACAAGTATACCGTGTATGATAATGTTAACCTAATAGTAAACGAATACAATCCAGTACTTGAGACATTGGCTTTAAACTGCAACAAAGTGATTACTAAGGTGGATATTTCCCATTTGCAAAAGGACTTGCATGACTTGTACAAATATCACCAGTACTTGATTGAGCCATTGAACCCTCTAAAGAATAATCTTGATTTTGATGTGTACAAAGTTTTTGAACAAGACAAGTACAAGTACAACCAATACTTGGATGCCATGCGTGCTGCTTATGATGACATCAAAGGGGGCTCGGTACTAATTATAGGGCCGGGTAAAGGTGGGTTGGTAGAGAAAGCATTGACATTTACCCAGGACATTACGGTAATTGAAAAGAACCCAGTAGTGGTGCCCCATCTTACCAGCAGATGGGGCGGAAAAGTGAAATTGATCCATGACGATGTACGAAACCACGATGTTTCGGGTTACCACATAGTTGTGTCTGAAATGATTGGTTCGTTTGGATGTAACGAATTGTTTCCTGAAGTGTTGCATAACGTTCACAACCGCATAGTCGTACCTGCTTGTGTGGAGACTTTTGTGACGTTGATCTTTTCCAAGGCTATAATTAACACGCCGTGTTTGAACAACATCAAGCACTACTATGCATTAACCGAAGCTCACAAGTTATGGGGATTCTATTACCCTGGAGAGAACTGTTTGACCAAGGGAGTCAACTTGCAGCTTGAAATGCAAACTTCTGGACAGATCAATGCAATCATGGGGACGTTTTCTGCAGAGTTGTACGCAGGCATTAGAATCACAAATCAAAAGACACACGATTACTGCAAGTCCTGGTTTCCACTTATTTTGCCCTTGGAACCTTTTAATGTCAACAAAGGTGATATGGTTGCACTAAAGTTCTGGAGGCACAGTACGAATAACGCAGTAGAGTATAAATGGGAAATCAACGGAAAGGTATATAATTACAAGATCTAATTTACACTAATATTGGAGTGGTGTGGGCTTATCAGCCATGTTTTCTTTGGTGTTTTCTTCGGTGCTGTGTGGCCTGGTGCTGTGTGGCCTGGTGCTTGACTTATGGTGACTTGATCTCGAATGGCCAGAGCTAGAATTGTGACGTGAAGAACTCTTGTGATCACTTCGATGGCTGCTTTTATGGATTCTGTGACCGTTGCTTTTGCTTTTCAAAGGATCGTGTCTAGCCATGGGGTCTAATCTAGCCATGGGGTCTAATCTAGCCATGGGGTCTAGTCTAGCCATGGGGTCTGCGGTGGCTAGTTCGTTCTTGGGTTCCTTCACTTTGGGTTTGTATTCCTCTTTCTTGACAGTTTCTTTGGCCTTTACATCGGCAGGAACGTCATACATCCAGTTCATTTTGCTCAACTTCAACTTGTCCTGTTTGTTCAAGTTCTCATTGAACTTGTACTTCAACTTTATGAGATCATTGAGTTCCTTTTCTTTCTTCAACTCCTCTTCTCTTTGCTTTATCTTATTGAATTCTTCCAAGGTCTTCTGCTCCTCCTTCCAAATCTTGGCCTGGTTCTTCACAAGCTTTGGATTCCAGGATTTCTTAAGATTCAAATCTCCTGGCATAGTTTAAGTCATCGCGAATTTGAGTAGGCTGATGATGGAAGAGACCACCATAAAGAAAATGGAAGAGACCACCATAAAGAAAATGGAAACAGACTAGGATAAATGCAATAGAAAGTACAACAAGAGCAGTGGAAGGTACAAGAGCAAATACTAAACCAAATAAGCGTAATGTACATTGATATGTAACTCAAACACTAGTAGGCCAAATCACTGTAAGACGCAGTCTTAGCACCAGTGGCTCAAGCAAAAACATAGGCAAAAATTAAAACTGCCTATAGCTTAGAAACCGTGGATTTTGATGTTCTTCTTTGGCAACTGCAACGAAGAAACCAAGAACTCACTGACCTTGACTCTTTGGTCACCTTGCATTTGGATAACTTCCCCTAATTCTTCATCCTTGACGATGTTACCGTTACAAGCAAAGTCTTTTTTCAACACCTTCAAGATTTTTTTCAAATCGTATTCTTCTGGCAATCCTTGCACAGTAGTTAAGGTTTTTCTTCCATTTCTTTGTTGGATTCTGATATGGATGTAGTTGGTAGGTTGAGCGTCAGAATCACCAGTATCGGCGAAAGGATCAAATGAGTTTAAGTTTTGGATAGTTGACATACAATAGGTAACTTGTAAGTCTATAATATATTAATAATGATAGGTTAAATCAGAATATATCCTTGAAGACTTTGAGATATTGGAAAAATTTTATGTGCGAACGCACGACCGAAACAATTGTTGATAAGAATGAGTGAGCCTGAGCCTACAAGGTGGTTTAAGCAAGTGGCTTGTAGTGTTTGAAGTGTGTGCTGCTACTTGCCACCAGGCATGCCTCGAGGTCTGAACACGTGTTTGTCACGCGTATCTCGCGTGCCCCCAAAAAGTTGAGTGCATGTGAAAATATCGTGGAAAAGTGATGCCGCAAGCAACAGCAATCAGTGAATTCGGATATGCTTGTAAAAATATGCTCCCATGAACTGTTTCCGGCGATTCCAGTCCTCTTTTGTACTGCACTTGTAACCTGGTCCAACAAAACTTTTCACCACCGCTTCGAAACCCACTCATAAAAAAGCTGGGATCAAAATCTCACTCACACTGAAAAATATCTAATATAAACTTTTGTAGTTGGATTTAGCGGTTTGAGTATTGTGAGCAAACTGTTACCATACATCTAGAAAGTGGTGTTCTAACAGACTTGTTGTTGAGAGTGTGAGGTTATTTGAAATATATTTCACAAATAGTAGTTGCTCCCGATACAATTAGCGAAGGCAATCAAAGGGTAGTTTAAACATCTCCGTTAGACTTTTATTTATTTGAATCGGATCCATTCAGATTTTAACAATATTGTAGCATTGGCGTTGCATTGAAATGGCAAACCCAAAAGCTACCGAGAAATCGGACAACAAGTTGGCTCCGGTCGAAACCAAGGCCGACAAGGTCGCTGTGGTGAATGAAAAAGAGAAAAAGAAGCAAGCCTTCATTACCAGATCCATCTGGACGCTTGTGATGTTGTTGTTCTTTTTGGCGATGATATCTTCTGGTCATTTAACCTTGATTGCATTTGTGTTGCTTTTACAAATCTTGACTTTCAAGGAAATCATCGTGTTGACTAATGAGCCTGCTAAAGACAAGGACTTGAAGTTGAACAAGTTTGTCAATTGGCATTTTCTTTTCACCTCCATCTATTACTTGGACGGCTACACTTTGTTTGAGTTTTTTCATGATGAGGTCTTTGCCAACAAGTTGATGTTGTCGTTGTCTGTGAACCACAAAATCATCAGCTACTTTTTGTATATTTTTGGGTTCATTATTTTCGTTTTGAACTTGAAGAAGGGATTCTATAGATTTCAATTCAGCTCATTGTGCATCACCCATATGATCTTGTTGATTGTTGTCTTCCAAAGTCACTTGATCATCAACAACATTTTGAACGGTATCATATGGTTTGTTTTGCCTTGTACCTTGGTTATTGTCAACGATATCTTTGCTTACTTGTGTGGTATCACTTTTGGAAGAACCCCATTGATTGCGATCTCTCCAAAAAAGACTGTCGAGGGTTTTATTGGTGCTTGGATCTGTACCATTGTTGCTTCGGTTATTGCTGCTTTCATCTTATCTAGTTCTGATTACTTGATTTGCCCAGCTGTCAATATGTCCACCAACGTCTACAATTTCCCACCTTGCGACCCTAACTCGATATTTATCGACCAAATCTTTGAGTTGCCCGAAAACTTGGCCACCTTTTTCAACATGGATTACATTGTAGTTAAACCAATCTACTATCACTCCATGGCTTTGGCTACTTTTGCTTCATTAATTGCACCTTTTGGCGGTTTCTTCGCCTCTGGTTTAAAGAGAACCTTTGGTATCAAAGATTTTGGTGACACTATTCCAGGTCATGGTGGTATCACCGATAGAATCGATTGTCAGTTCTTAATGGGTTCTTTCCAATACTTGTACTATCAAACATTTATTTCCAGCAATGACATGAACTTGACCAAGATTTTGCAGTTGTGTATTATTAACTTATCTTTTGAAGAAACGGTTCAGTTGGTCAAGTCATTATTGAAGTTCTTGAATAACTCCAGTATTTTAAGTGAAGAGGACACCCAAAAGATATTTGAAATTTTAGAGAAAAACATTTAAACCCATGGGTTGAAATAAAACTATGCAGAATCGTTAATAAATCGAACATTATCACATTCTCTTCTTTTGTTCAATTTTTCTAATACAACTTTTGAATAATAATCTAGTTCAAAAACAACCGATCAACCTTAATGACCTGATTTGCTTAATGTCTTCAATATTGCTCTAATGTCTTCAATATTGCTCAGATGGTGCATTTGTCGAATCAGTTTCGCACCAGCCAGCCATTTTTTATTGATGCAGTTTTCTTTGCAAGGTTCATTCCACTTCAAAACGAGGACGTTCCTGCAGCGATACCTATGAGTGGCGATGCATTGTCAACTACTCGCCACTTGAAATTTGGGGATTTGTTTCCGTGATGAAATCGCACATGGCTTGCTGAAGCGACGCAGTGAATTGCCCACTCATGTGAAACTGTAGTCTAGTGTACTCTATTCCAGGCTTATCCCAAGCCTTTGAAGAATATGTTTCAATAATTCTTGTAAGCCTGTCACTTCTGTAACATGTAATTCAAGTTTTCAGAGTAGATCAATAGAAAGTTTAGTTGAGGTTGGTCTAAAGTAAACTCCCAGACCTATAAATCATATTCAAATACTACATAGTCCACATGGCAGACGTGCTAACTTCATCCCACTCGGTGCGTTTCATCCCACTCCGTACGTTTCATTCCACTCCGTACGTTTCATTCCGCTCCGTACGTTTCATCCCACTCGGTACGCACAACCAGCATTTTAATCCTGCTGCTGCTCGCTAGTGGTTGCGCTGCCACTAAAAAGATCTAAAAATGCTGGCTGCAAAAAATACGCAATAGGCACAATCATTTATAACCCAAAGTATCCCAGTTTGATATGATATAAGTTTTGATATTTGGAAATATAGCTAGCAGAAACACATTTTCCCTTCCCCAAAGTTCATCCTAATAGTATAGTTGAAAACATCACTCGTTCTTAGTTTCCAGCCGGTCCTTCTTTTATTCCTACTATTAGTCAATTCACTTCCAGTCAATCTTTTGAACTTGCCTACCGTCGTTATGTTATTCATTTACTTTTTATTAATGCAAATTGTGCTCTCAGCACCAGTCAAATATGTCACCAGAGTTTTTACGGCTAATCCTGTTACCGTCACCCAGACTTATGTAACTGGAACCACAACAGTTAACTTGCCCCCAGTCTTAATATTCGTTTCTAACGGTGTGTCGTTTACTTCCACTCAAATTGAATCTCCAGCTGGTATTCCAACTACTGTGACTAAAATTTACAATAACGCAGTTACTCCTGCTGAAGCTGCTCCAACTACTCAAGCTGCTCCAACTACTCCAACTACTCAAGCTGCTCCTACTACTCCAACTACTCCAACTACTCAAGCTGCTCCAACTACTCCTACTACTCAAGCTGCTCCAACTACTCCAACTACTCCAACTACTCCAGCTGCTCCAACTACTCCAACTACTCCTACTACTCAAGCTGCTCCAACTACTCCAACTACTCCAACTACTCCAGCTGCTCCAACTACTCCAACTACTCCTACTACTCAAGCTGCTCCAACTACTCCAACTACTCCAACTACTCCAGCTGCTCCAACTACTCCAACTACTCAAGTTGCTCCTACTACTCAAGCTGCTCCTGCTCCTGCTCCTGCTCTTGCTTCTTCAAACTCCAGCCCAAAGTTTGCTCCTTGGGGTATCGTTTATTCTCCATATGCTGATAACAGAAACTGCAAAGATGTCAATACTATTAATTCTGACTTAGAATTCATAGCAAGTAAAGGTATCAAACATATCAGAACTTATGCCACAGATTGCAACACTTTGACAGCCGTGTTACCAAAATGTGCCCAGTTGGGCATCAAAGTTAACCAAGGTTTATGGATGAGTAACCAAGGTGTCAACTCTATTGACTCCCAAATCAACGACTTGGTCAACTACATCAAAAATAACGGTGATGCAGTTTTTGATTTCATCACTGTTGGTAACGAAGCTGTCATTGAAGGTTATGCTTCGGTATCTGGGTTATTGTCGAAAATTGCTTCTGTTAAGTCACAATTACAGGCTGCTGGTTATTCTGGTCAAATTACAACTGCTGAACCTCCAGTCAGTTTCACCAAAGACCCATCCTTATGTGATTCCAACTCTCCTATTGATTTCGTTTCCATCAACCCCCACTCTTACTTCAACCAGAATATTGATGCTTCTCAAGCAGGTGCTTTTATTAAACAACAAAAAGAAATGGTTGAACAAACTTGTTCAGGTAAATTAGTCAAGATTACTGAAACTGGGTATCCTTCACAGGGAAACACCAACGGCAAGAACGTGCCCTCCTCCTCCAACCAGAAAATCGCCATCGAGTCTATTTTTGATCACTGTGGTACTGATGTCACCATCTTAACCACCTATAATGACTTCTGGAAAAACCCAGGTCCATATGGAATCGAGCAGTATTTCGGTACTATCAACTTATTTGATTAAACATTAAGCCTTATCTTGCTTAAGCAAAGCTTCGCCACGTTGTATAATAGAAATCACCTTATTGTATAGTATATTAATATAAATTTATCGTTATGCGTTGTGTCCTAAAACTCAATCACTTTATGGGGAAAAAACTCATCTATAAGCTCTAGGTAGTAGGGCTTCAACTCCTCTACGTCGTATTCATCGTCAATTTTCGAGTACAAGTCATACTTATTGAAAGCTCTAACTGCTTCCAACATTTCTTCGTCATGTTCATCCATGAGATATTTGTATGCGTTTTCCTGGTGCCATGGGTAAAAAGAATGGTATCTAATCATGGCTAATCCTTCCTTTGGTAGTGTTGAATTCAACTTGGCTATGTGGTACATGTATTCGTCATGGCCCCAACTAAGCATGACTTTATCTAATCCACAATTCTTCAGGTACACACCATACTTGGTGTTGTATAGTGGGTTTTTGATATCGGGGTTTTTCATGAAACTGTCAGGAAATATAATCTTTTTCAGGTATTTACATCCCACTGGGAAAGTATCTCCAACAACATCCCATTGTCCTTTTGAGTCGAAAAAGTAAAGTAGCTTTCCCAAGTCATGGATAAGACCTACTAGCTGAAACCATCGAGGTTTTCCATCTCTTCGTATGGCTTCTGCTGTTTGTAAGGCGTGGTCTATTTGTGATAATTCGGTATCAGGATCAGATTCATCTAGAAGTTTGTTAAGTTTCTCTAGTCCTTCCCAAATAGTCATTTTATCTCTTATTCTGGTTTTGAAATTTATCCGGGCTTGGATATTGTAGGATACCGTTTGCTTAGTGTGTTGTTCTTCGTAAAAGTCCTTGACCCTTTCACACGCAAGCTCGTACTGTCTGAAGGCTTTGGTATCTATGTTATCATAGTATCCTGAATCTTTTTTCCAGTCATCCTCTTGTTTAGTAGCTGTTTTGTTGTCTTTTTCTGTGTTGATATGCGTGGTTTCTTTTTCTTTACTTTCTCCTTCTTTGTTGGCGTGAATGTTCTCCTTGACCACCTTATCTTTATCACTTTCGTCGGCAAATTCGTCGGCAAATTCGTCACCATCCAGCACCGCTCCAATCTGTTGTTTTATCTGGTTTATATACGTAACATCATCATCTATCTTCTCCAATAGTTTTGCATTTTTATGGGGTTTTGATATCCTTCGTACCATTTTTATTTTTCTCAATTTATGTGAAAGAAGAAAGGTTGGAATAGTGCACAAATCATTATACTATGTACTATTATATACAAAGGAACTATTCATAGACATCAGCATTCTTAGAATCTTGTGGTTGTTGTTCTTCGTCGCTTTTGTTGCTGGTAGAACCGTAAATACTTCCAACATATTCAGTCTCCAGCTCTGTAGATGGCTCTGGTCTATCCAAGGTAGTAAACTGGTTACCTGTGATCTTACAATAAATGTAGGAAATAATAACTCTGAGGGCAACACTGGCTAAAGCAATCAAGATACCTCCAAAAGGAGCAATAACGAACGCACCAAAAGGACCCCAATCGTCAGAGTTGTATAACCCATTCCAAAGTAACAACAACTTACCACCATCCCTGGCATTTCCATAGTAGATGGTACCAAAAATAAATACCGCAACTAATGCCCCGAGGCCACCGACCATAATATCAACTCCAGTTAAGAACCAGAAGAATCTGTCGCTTAAACCCAAAAACATCACCGGGATAATTGAAGAAGAAACTAAATCTGCTATCAAATAGATTTGCAAAATGTTTTTAGCAACCTTAATAGCAAGCACTATAATGGGCACAATGATCAATACCACCAAGATTCTGCTGTAAATCAACTTCAACTTGTTACGGAAAAGATCGTTGGAAAGGGTGGAAACCATAGCACTTTGAAGGGAGTCAAAAGTGCAGGTTGAAATAGAAATAATGAAGATTAAAACGAATGCCAACACCCAATTAGGCATTTTGGCCAATAAAATAAAGAATGCATTGTAACCGTTTTCATCTCCAACAGTCAAATCACCAGTCCACACTGCCAAAAACCCTGGGACCCCAACCAAGGTGCAAATTACAAACACAATGAATGCCGAAATACTGGTACTGAGAACTAGGGTTTTGTCAGACTTGGAAGCGAAAGTTCTTAACCAGAAGGAGTTTAAGAAAAACACATTTGATCCAATAGCAATGAACAAAATATAAATCAATTGCCATCCCAACTTATTGGCTTCCAATAAATGTGAAGGTCCAATCAAGGATTTATCGATTTGGATGTTGCTTCCCATGCCAGCAGCACAGATAATAATCAAGACCAACACAAAGCTACCTTGGAAGTTGTCAGTGATGAAACTGACCCTGAATCCACCAATGGATGTGTAAATTGATGTAACCACACATTCTACAATAACTGCACCCAAAGCATCCAAACCTGTAACCGTTTCTATGGCACCTCTTACGGCGGACAACTCTGCAACCATGTACAAAAACATAGTCAAACACGTGAAAAACGACAAATACAATGCCAGGACAAGACCGTATCTCTGTCTAACCCATTCACTTAATATAAATCCATCAGGACATTTCTTTCTGATAATAGGACCAAAAATCCCAAATGCCGCAATAGGCAAGGCCCCACAAATAGTGTAGACTAACAAACCTTGTAACCCAGCAATATTGGCAATTTGGGCATATGTGGTCAAGATACCGCAACCCATAGCTAGAAGAAACATTAGTATAATAACATCAATAAAACATCCTCACGCAAGTACTAACTTGATCGAGTTCAACGGTTTAAATCTCAGCACCTCATCAAGACGTGCACCCGTTGTTTTATTGTAACCACAGTAAAGAATGAAAATCAAACCAACATACCAGATGCTATAAAGTTAAATATCAAAGGAATGGTACTCTGAGTACCATTGGAAGACAAAAAGGTGTTTTTCTTGGTGAACTTGATGGCCAAAAAGAGACCAGAGGCCAAAAGAAACGCATAAGTCAAGTATATTATTGCGTTGTTTCCCTGTGAAGACAACATATTCTAATGTTAGGAAATTTGCTTTGAAATTTAATTTTGTGGATCAGGATGAACCTTTATACCTACTCTAAATCTGTTGATGTCTTCGCATTGGAATATGCGCTTGTGAGGATTTGTTGCATATTGAAGAAAATGCTCATACAATCCGACCTTAAAATAAAGCCAACCACAGAGTAAGTGTCACACTTGTACTCGTGGCAACTTGTTTATTCACCATGTTAACCGTGGGATTTAATCTCACACTGGCGAAATGACCAAAAAAAGATAATGCAAAAATGCAAAAAAAGTGCCTCAGCAAAAAAGGAAAATGCAAAAAAAGTGCCTCAGGGCAGGTTCGAACTGTCGACCTCCAGATAACTCACAATCTTACGCCCTTGGTCCCGAGAAACTGCGGGTCATAGTCTTGACTATGAGACTGACGCTCTAACCAACTGAGCTACTAAGGCGCTTGTGGTGTTATCAGAATCTTTTGAAAATAAGACCAGCAAAAATATAAATGTTTATCAACAAATCCATTATTATTGTGGAAGTGTAATGGCAATCTATAAGGAAATATGACTAGAGTATCGTTTGAACTTATAAAAATAGTGCAGTGTTTGACTTCTTACTGCTAGAATTCTAAGTGCAGTCATATACTCTACTTACGCTGCATAAATCATAATTTGAATCTTCTGCTTCGACACTTAATAAAATAAGTCAGTGGATGTAATTCTTACTTTTAAGTTGAATAGACTGCGTTCTAAAAGTATTTCGCCTTTTTGTAAAACAATATCTGGGATGAATCTACACAATTACCAGAGCTTCAAAAACATTTATTATCGGTAGTGACCTCAAGAAAAAATTCCATTCTTACTTTACCTCCTTCGAATCTAAGAATTCGGTGATATTATCTATCAACTGTTGTTTGGATGTGGCCGACTTGATCTGCAGTTTGTATTTACTGGAAAACTGTCTGAGCTGCGCCATGGTAAACGTCTTTAAAGAATTGGTCTTCCAAGCCACCAACACTTGCTCTTCGCCTATCTGGGTGTCGTGGGTTTTTTGCTTTTTTCTTGCTTGGGCTTCATTTGCCAGTTTTACCACGTCCATGTTATCATACTTATTCAAATACTGCATTAGCATGCCAGAGCTGTCAATTAAGTTCTGATTTGATTTGAACTTCTCGTGCACCTCTTTTAATTTTTGATAGGTGCAGTCATTATTTTCGAGCTGTCCATCAGAATCTGTAAACGGCATCTGGTACACATCGTAGTTGAAAATCTTGTACAAAAAGTTGATATCAGGACTTGGAAATTCACTTGGATTGTAACTCTTCCATAAGTTCTCATTGATAATTGTTCTGTACTGCTCAACTATACCAGGAGGATTTGGATTTTTGTTAGCATAATCAAATTTATTCAAATTGCTATTAATTGCAGTTTCTGGCAATGATCTAATATCTTCCAACCATGGCAATCGTATCAATAAGAACCCTTGAGGGAATTCAGACCCAAGTTTGCTCGATCTAGGTATATTGGTTGGATAAAAGGCATACAAACACGGTACAGTATTCTTCTTAGTGCAACCAAATAAAATGGCATACCGTTGCAATTTTACGCAAGAATTATACAAACTTGCAAACGTCTTGAGTGAATTCTGATAACCGTATTCATTATTTTTGCCATCAAAGTAGTCACCAGTGACAAATGATGGAGAAGTCATACTGAAGTATGGTTGAAATTTTTCAATGTGCCTGAAACCAATCAACTTCAAATAAGGAGGACTAGAAACCTCTGAACTGATCCTTTCATCGTCATCATCGTCTACTGCAAGCACGTCGTCACTATTTTCGGGGTCATGGTCGAAAGAATAGTTCTTGAGAAACTCCCATTGCTGTGGACCTAAAGGAAAAATAGTCTTTCCATCACTATCGTTCAACTCCAAACTACTTTTGATCCCAGCTTCAGCCTTACGTTGCACAATGGATTTTGTAGAATCTTCTGCCACCGCAATGGTTTCGCCACTTTCTGTTTTCAATTCTGATTCTGTTTGTACCAATACCAAGTCTCTGTTGTGGTAATAAACATTTCGAACCCTTTTTTTCTTTTCGTGATTGTAAAGCACATAACCTTTAATCGAACATCCAAAGTCTCCCTTGACATCGCTTCCATCGCTTAAAATCAAGTTGCATGAAAACTGTATTCTCTTGACCTCCTTCAATCTCACAATAGCACTTCTAATTTTATCAGATAAAACGGTCTGATTGAACTTGTAAGGGTTCAAGTAGTTGGTACTGGTGAAGATATCCTGGTAAGGTTTGATATCAAACTTTATACCAGTATCATTATTCAAGAAAATAGGGTTGATTCTGATATTATAATCTTCATAGTCGCCAATGATCTTGTGTAACGCGTTCTTCACCTGTTTAGACACATATGGCTTATCGTTATTAGTAAACCACATCAACTTTTTTACTTTGTAATTACTTCTTGCCGACTTATTTTTGCTTGTTTCGTTGAATTCGTTCAAGATCTTGTTCAAAACCACTGGTAAATTACATTCGTTATTGGAACCAACCTTGTACTTCTGGCTTAGCTTTTCACGATTCTCTAGATCGTCCACCACCAAGTTATGAAGTAACTTCATTTTACTAGAGCTCAAGTCATTCAAGCTGAAGATCTTTTGGAACTCGTGGCCCTTATTGGAATTACCACAGTTATATAAAAACACCCCTACACCTGTGTTGGGTAGCAAAACTATAAGCTCTTGCAACAATTGATCTATGCTGGAAAGAATCTCTAGAACCTGGTTTCGGCCACCAAGCTCCTCCAATGGCTTGAACATGGACTCATTGAGCTCGATCAAGAAGATGATTCCATCCCTGATATCGTATTGCTTGTAGTCTTCTTCTTCTTCGTCTTCCATATCACCAAATTTCGCACTTACAATGGCTATACACTATATATTGATTTTGAATAGGCAGGGGAAAACCCGGTTGAGTAAGTGGTACGACCAAAACTATACACGTAGCGACCAATTGAAGGTTATTGGGGAAGTCCACAGGATAGTATCTTCCAGGGACCTGAAATACCAATCGAATTTCATAGAGTATCAGAACAGTAAATTGGTGTATAGAAGGTACGCTGGGCTTTACTTCATGATGTGCGTGGATTTAGAGGATAGTGAATTGTCGTATTTGGAGTCGTTGCATTTCTTTGTTGAAGCGTTGGACACGTATTTTGATAATGTGTGTGAATTGGATTTGGTGTTCAACTTCTCCAAGTTGTATGGCATCTTGGACGAGATATTCTTGGGTGGAGAAATGCACGAGATTCTGAAGCTGAATGTGTTGAAGAGAATCAAGTATTTAGAAACTTTGGAGATCAAGTAGGTTGGAATATATGCATTATGTTTAGTACTTACTGAAAAAACTGGATTGGTTTGTGGGTGGTTTGGTTATGTTTACCGGACTGGATAAGATCCCAGACCATTTTCTGGACCTCTTCAATGGACTTGGAGTTGACATTCAACAAATGTATGGAACTATCGGCATTTGGATCCAATAACTTCAAAAAGTTTGCTTTGACAATAGCCTGGAATTCCAAGTCTTCGTATCTTTCATTTCCAAAATCGGCCCTGTTTCTTATTTCTTCCAAGTCCAACGTTAAGAAAATAGTCAAGTCTGGTTTTGGTAATCCCTTATCAGGACAGTAGAGCCAGTCAGTGCTGGCCATTTCGTTGCTTGAGTGGTTCAATTCCAGCTTTGAAAGGGAATATGCAATACCAGAGTAAATGTATCTGTCCAAAATGAGAGTTTTCCCACTGTTCAAGTCGTCCAAGATCTTATGGTATAATTCCCATCTGTTGGCACTGAAAAGAAGGTGTATGGACTGGTCTGGCAACACAAACTGGCTGTTTGTTAAATACTCATTGATTATCTTACCAATATGAGTAGAACGATCAGGAAACTTGAGGATCAGACTGTCTGGTATACTTTCATGTAGTTTTGTTACTTGTGTGGATTTTCCTGATCTGTCTAGACCTTCTATTAAAATCAATTGTCCTCTCATTACGCGTCTTTTTTGTGTGATGTTTTTTGTATGGTGTTTTTTGTATGGTGTTTTTTGTATGGTGTTTTTTGTATGGTGTTTTTGTATGGTGTTTTTTGTATGGGATATGAGAGAGAAAGTAATGTAGATTTAGTTACCGGGCTTGGTTATATCCTATTTGCATGGATTTGCTTGCCGGGATACTTCTAGACTTCAAATAGTAGCTTACGGGTTGTAAAATTTTAAGCAAAGATTTGTACCAGGTCTCTGAATATTCAAGGTCTTAATATTCAAGGTCTCTTATATTCAAGGTCTTAATATTCAAGGTCTTAATATTCAAGGTCTTAATATTCAAGATCTCTGAATAATCATGATCTTAGATCAGTAATCCAATACCCTTGTAGTATCATGCCAAGCAACAAAAATATCAACTTTCCAAAGAAAACTGTCAGAGTTTAGAGACAAATGTCAAAGGGATTATGACCGAAAAGTTCACTGCTTCACTCACCAAACGGAGATACACCCTCTTTTAATCTTCAAGCTATCGCACACTCTGCGTTTTGACCATCACTGAAGGATGTTCATTCACACAGGCATCATCGGCTTTCAAATCGTACAAACATACTTCATACAACGACGCCAATGAGATAACTGGTGAAAATTTTTCTCCCTCACTATTCATATTTATATTGCCCTTGTCTCAGCTTATGTAACATTTGTGAGTTCATTCAGTTTGTACAATCTACATCGCTCGATCTAATTACAGTTATGATTGTTCTAGCGAAATTCCACCTCTGAACAGCAAAAGTGTGTATCCAACAACTCCAGGAAGTTGCTGCCACTGCCTCTCCAACAAAAAGACATTTGCGCGTTTCCATCCCTGCTTCTAAAATTAAGTTTGAAAGTGCGAGTCAAAGATACTTGTTGAATATTGGCTAGCATGTCTGACATTCAAATCTTGACGTGTATGTAGTTCCTTTGGTTGTGCAGTAGCCAGATTGGGGAATTTGTTGATTTCCAGTTGTAGCAGGGGGTTTTTCCCCCGTGAATTATACTTTATTTCCACCTGGCGGCTACTGAACCGTTGAAGATGGTTTCGTTGATTTGATTAATTCTACGTCTTTTTCAAGTCCTTACTAACTGGTTCTAGATGGAACTAATCCAAATCTATCGTTTTACGGTTGGCGATTACAGGAAACTGGTTCCTGTAGAGTTTCCATGGTAAACGAGACGTTTGATCTCACCAAACCGCTCACTTTTCATTCCAATGTTTTTGGTGATGCTTTTTCTTTCAATCCTGCCGCCATTGTCAATTCAATCGATCAGTTAGACCCGGAAAATAAGTTTGATATCGTCATCCTAGGCTGCAATTCTTTGCAGGACTTCCAAGTCCTGAGTAGCAAGCTTTACAATTATTTGAAGTATGACAGTTTGATTCTAATTGAAAGTACTGGTTATATAAACTTAGAGCCTTTTTTGAAACTGAGCTTTGAAAACTGGAATGACTTGATTATTTGCTCAATCATGAATGAAACTGATGTTAAACAGTTGAAAGTCCCTTATTCAAATAGCTTTGTACACAATTTGCGTAACAACGATAACAGAATCTATGTCGGGTCTTCCATTACCTATCCCAACTTGGATGTCAACAACCAGCCTAATTTTTTGAAGATTTTGAAGCTATTCAAGTTGGTGAGTGAAGATAGCAGAAACAAAATCAGCTTGTTGAAATCGGTGTTGCCAAAAGAATTCATGACGTATCAATGGAAATTGGCTTTGTCTAGAATTGTTTTCAACCCTTTGTTAATTATATTTGAGTTATCCAATCCTATTTTCTTGAACAGTCAGATATTATGTAAACCCTTGATAACCGGTATATTGAGTGAATTGTTGAAAATCATCAAAAAGATGGATTGTAAATTAGTCAAGGGTTATGAAAACGAGTCTAATTTGTTCAACTACTGGTCGGGTATGTTTCCAGAGATTCCTAGTGAAAAGATTGTCAACTTGGCTGTGTTGGATTTGGATATTGACTATAACTACATTAACTCCCCTGACTTGTTTTACAATTACTACCACAAATTCAACTTGGAAATCGATTTGTTATTGTTGCAGCCTATTTTGTTAGGTGATGACAATGGGGTCAGAACTCCATATTTAGAAAACTTGTACTCAATGATGTGCCAGATGATCAAAATTAATGAAAACAATAATAGCTCCATCTTTTTCGTAAGAAAAGATGCCAATTCAAAGTCCTTCAGTAGAAACGGAATTGAAAAAGTCAATCATGAGTTGGATGATAAGTACAATGAAAAGTATACCCAATTCAATCAATTAAGTGATGACTATAATAACTTAGATTATAAGTACAACGAGCTCAATAGTTTGATCAAAAGCCAACAGGATTACTTAGATAGCTTGAATAACACTATCAACGAGAAGACAACCATGATTGAAAACTTGAACTACGAAGCTAATGAACTCGAAACCAAGAGAGCGTATAGTCAGCAAGAAGCAGCTGATAAAGGCGTGCAAGAACAGAACTACCAGAGTTTGTTGAAAGAATTTAACGACTTGAAGCTCAAACATGACAATGATACTAAAGATTTTAACAGTGTAATTCAACAGCAACAAGTTCAACAGGCGCAACTTCAACAGCAGATGCAGCAGAAGCAACAGATGCCTAATCTGAGACTGATGGGTAGTATTCAAAGCAAAAAGACACCAAGGATGACCAATTCTGCCAGTCAAGATAATTTTGAGGATTTCACTGACATTGCAGTCTATGGAGCTGAGTTGAATGGGGAATTAATCAAAGGAAAAAGTATTTTGCATCAAAAGGAAATGGATTTGAAGAAAAGGGAACAAGAATTAATACAAAGAGAACAGAATGTTAAGGCATTTCAGGTAGAACAATCGAAGCAAGTGAAACCTCAAGCGCAAGTACAAGGTCAAAACCAACCACCGTCACCACCTAAAAACAGCAGTCAAGCAAGTAACAACCAGAAGAACCAACAGATGCAATACCTCAACGGTATGAACATGAATGGTATGAACATGAATAATATGAACATGAATGGTATGAATATGAGCGGTGTGAATAATATGAGCGGTATGAACAGCATGAACGGTATGAACATGAATGGAATGATGAACGGAATGCAAATGCCACAAATGCAATACATGAATGGTATGAACATGAACGGCATGAATATGAATGGCATGAATATGAATGGCATGAACAGCATGAATAGCATGAATAACGTCAATGGCATGAACAACATGAGTAGCATGAACATGCCCTACAATCAATACCAATACCAAGGAGGTAGTAGATATTCCAAAAGCAGGTTAAATTCAATGCAGAGTAACAGCTACGAAAGTAACGGACAACAGGCAAATGGGCAGAATGGTAACCGAAGAAACCAACAGAGCCGTAGATCACAGTTTCCAATGAATGACAATCTCCAAATTGATATGGGAGGTAGAGGTGGCATGCCTATGCCTGGAGGACCAAGCTCAGCACCTATGACTAAGAGAAAATCGACCAGTGTTATACCGACAATGAGTACTGTAGATGATTTGAACCCAAGGCATGGTAAGGCAATGAGCACCACCAACTTAATGGACCAGCACTTGAAACCACCAGTGCATAATGAGTCTTCCAGTACATCTTCCAAGTCTTCAGACACTCCTGGGACAGTAAAGCTGCATGAGAACGATATCCAACTTGTGGTTCCGGAGGTTCCACAGGTTCCAGCAAAGCCGCTTGGAGCTACTTCCAACTCCAACACCGGCAAGCAGGATAAAAAGAAGAAGAAAGGATTCTTCGGATAGTTTTAAAAGTATATTTCTAGTAAGCCTTTTGTAAATATATCTGTATTGTAGGTGCTTGTAATTCTGTATGCGCATAATGTAAAGTCTCCATCTTTCACTGTACAAGTTTTGCTGATATGCATTTATATCTTTGTTTTTAGACTATTCTTGATTTACAACCAACAAATGGTCCATTGGGGTTAATTGATTCTCCTGTCAAGGTTTTTTTTTGCTTTAATCACATCAATTTTGTAGTTACCCCCTTTTATTCCTACTTGAATGTCAAGACCTTTAATCAACATACAAGTAGATCGTTGTTAATAAGAGATCCATAGGTTCAAGTTCATCGTTATAAAACCCACAGTAGTGATCGACATCTTAAGTACGAGGTCTACTGTCTATTCTTATCGTAATTGTACACCATCCAGTATTCTAATCGGAATCCTGTGTCCCTGCAAAAAATAAGTTGCATGATGAAATTACAGTGAAATTGCGAGCCTACCCTGTGGAAGCAGCATCAACTACTGGAAGTACTTCAGGTGTAATGGATACACGAGAGGGATCGTAAGACGTGCCTTCGACAAGGTTATGAGACATAGGTAACCACTTTTAACCTTGTTGCAAAAGCCTTGTTGTGACAGCAATGCACGAGTACGGTAGGCACTTTAAAATATTTTCTACAACGTGAAATATTTAAATGCCGGTAAAGTACACAGTTGTAGAAAATTTCTTATCAACATGACTTTAAGCAAACACATCAACAGTGAAAAATTGTCCAGATCCATCATTGGCAAAACTCACGCTACCCCACTCTCTGACAGAGATCAATATGTCTCTGAATACGACTCGGAATCATTGATCCCCTACTATAACATTCCTAACAGGGGAAGTTCAAAGGAATTGGTTTCCAAGTACTTGGCCGAAGAATTGACCTTGGATGGAAACCCAATTTTGAACTTTGCTTCGTTTGTTAATACTCAGGTTGACGATGTCGCATTGAAATTGATTCAAGATAACTTGGTGAAGAACTTGGCTGATAACGATGAGTATCCAACCTTGATTGAGTTTCAAGAAAGATGTATCACTATGTTGAGTAACTTGTGGAACGCTCCTAAGAAGTATAACAAAGTTAAGGAAAGATGGTTACCTGAAACTGTGGGATGTCCTACTACAGGGTCTTCCGAAGCAATTATGTTGGCAGGTTTAGCCATGAAGAGAAGATGGCAAATTGCCAGAAAGTCTGAAGGAAAGTCCACTGAAAACCCCAACATTATTATGGCTACTTGTGCACAGGTTGCATTGGAAAAGTTTGCCAATTATTTTGACGTTGAAAACAGATTGGTGCATGTTACTGAAGAGAGTTCTCACTTGATTGATACCACCAAAATCAAGGAAAATGTCGATGAAAATACCATTGGTATCTTTGTTATCGTTGGTTCCACTTTCACTGGTGCTTTTGAACCGGTGGAAAAGATTGCTGCTATTTTGGACGAGATCCAGGCCGAAACTGGAAATGACGTCAAGATCCATGTTGATGGTGCCAGTGGTGCTTTTGTGGCTCCTTTCTTGTACCCAAACTTGAAGTGGGATTTCAGAAACGAAAGAGTGATTTCTATCAACACTTCTGGTCACAAGTTTGGCTTGACCACTGTTGGTTTGGGTTGGGTTATCTGGAGAGATATTGAGTTTTTGCCAGAAAGTTTGAGATTCAAGTTGGATTACCTTGGTGGTATCGAAGAAACCTTCAACTTGAACTTTTCCAGACCTGGTTTTCCAGTTGTTCACCAGTATTACAACCTTTTGGCCTTTGGTATCGAGGGCTACACAAACATTTTTGAAAATTGTATGCACAATGCCAGAATCTTGTCCAACTTTTTAGAAGCTTCTGAGTTGTTTGAGGTTGTTTCTGTGATCCACAAGCCTATTGACCCATCTAAAAGTCCTTACAACTTGGTTTCCGATAAAGATAAGGCACCTTGTGAAGCATTTGAACCAGGTTTGCCAGTGGTAGCCTTCAAGTTCTCCAAAGCTTTCATTGCAAAGTATCCTGAGATCCCTCAGAGCATATTGTCTTTGTTGCTTAGAAACAAGGGATACATTGTTCCAAACTACCGTTTGCCACCTAGTGAAAACTCTACTGAGATCTTGAGAGTGTTGCTTAAGCAGAACTTGAGTTTGAACTTGTTGGAAAAGTTGATGCAAGATATTGTAAAGCTGACGGAATTATTGGTTGAGAGTTGCAAGAACGTCAAGAAGTTCATTGAACTCAAACAGACCCATGAATTGGACAACAAGTTGGTCTACAATTTGTTGTTGTCCATTGCTTCCAACGGTGTTGAAGACTTGAAGAACATCAAGGCTGAGATGTTGACTGACCTGAACTCTGAACACAAGAAACACAAGCACAGCTACAGAGGTGCTTGTTAGAGTGAAAAGTTTGAGTTTGTTTGTCTAAGTACTTTAATAATATAAGCTGTTACAATTTTTGTGAATTTTACAATCTTTTTCGATATTAAAAAAAGTAGTTTCGTGTTTGCTGATAAAAATAAAATGCTTGAGAATTTGTTTATAGTTGCTCAAGCTTATTTTTATGCTTTGTGATTTCAGTTACTTTTACTCATGTCCGCTTTCAATTGGCAGCTCTAATGTAACCTTTGTACACAAGTAACCTTCAACCATACAAACAACTTCTTAGCTAGCAAAAAAAGGGTTGAGTGCTAATGTCATCACCACTAGTATCATTGCGCAGCAATCTAAGGAAGTGTTACCCACCGGAGCAAAATATTCCAATTCAATATCCTTGAAAAACCTCCATGGACGTACAAATTGACAACTCCCAACAAATCTACAACCATAAGATCGTAGGATACGGATCCTTGATCTTGTCGGTCTACTTCAACCTTCAATTGCTATTTGATTATGGAAAATTGTCTAACGAAATCAGTGTCACTCCATTTTCTAACTTCCTTATATTTTTGTTTGTATACTGGATATTTTACTACTTGGTTCAAATCATCTACTTCCAGCTCTACTTGAATCCAAATGTTGACAACTCCAGCACCAGCATCTTGGATCTCACCAGAACCGTCATTGGTTTCAACTTGATGACTGTGGTGTGGGTGATTTTGTTCAAGAACAGATGGTACTTGCTTAGTGAAATCTTGGTTATTATTGAGTTATTTGTTATATTGAACAACTACTTAATTAATAAGGTCTTTGCTTTCAAGCCTTTGCAGTCCTACCTTGTTATCAACATGGCAGTTGGTTCCTTGCCAATTAGTTGGATTTTGTTTATCTTGTTTTGGAACGGGTCTTTGATGATCCACTCCAACGGTTTTGTTGCGAGAATATTGGCCAACATCTTCATCTGGGATTTCTTTATCATTGGTGAAGTATTTTTGGTTTGGTTCAATGACTACACCATTGGTTTTGCATTGAGTTTCTTGACCTTGGGAATTGCCTTGAACCAATTGTTCACAAAGTTGATTGCTTTGCAATGGATATTTGGTTTTGTCATCAGCGGCTTGTTGTTTGTCAGTAGTATCGCAACTGTGATCTTCAAGCCTGACTTGAGACAGACTATTGTAGTTGAAACCGAGCCTTTGTTGCCAGAAGCTTAGTTGCTAAAATAAAATGTTTGTTATTTCATTTCTACTATGTGTAGTCTGGTTCTATTTCCTTTGTAACCCTTTTTGCTTATTTTGCATATTTATTCAAGTATCATCGCCAATCACATTCTTACTCATCCCAGCTCATCACATTTTCTTATCATTAATTTATCAGTAGTATTTATAATTCTATGGTCAACGTTCCCCCAAATGACTTCATTGTATACTCTTGTTAGACTCGCTTCCCTCTTTAAAACCTGCAATTGACTTTAACAATCTGATCCGCTCAAGCTCTGGATTAAGGTCTTGAGCAACACTGTTGTAGTAGAGAATATTTTTATGCAGCACAATAGAGCCCAAGCTGTTCTTTTTGATGCTTTCAATAAACTGCGCCGAAGTTGTATGGTCGTTTCCTATTCCAGGATATTTGGCCTTGTAGTAATGGTACTGGTTGTGTTCTCTTATTTTATCAGACATGTTAACTAGGAACTATTCGCACAGTCTAGCTCAGTGCCTTGGTCTTCAACCATCCTTCCTAAATAGGCAGTCAAGATCCAGTTGAGTCCAACGTCCAAAGGCGGGAAAAACAATAGCGGTACTGTATCCGCTTCCAAGTTAAGCACCACGCTTATGTGGGAGAAACTTACCTGTTATTGGCCAAGCTGACATTACATATCTGAATATTGAGAGCTTACTATTGGTCTGATTAGGTGCGATAGCATCCTCGATAACAGTTCAGAGACATTACAAGCTCGTTCTGTCATAAGGTTCCAGACCAATTTCGAGATCTGTTGTCTATTGTAGTACATAGTTGTCAATAGCTTTTGTGTCGCTAAAAGGCTTTGTAAAACAGTTTCCCTCCTTAGCTTCTCCACTTGTAACCCACCTTGTTCTGGCTCCTAAACTCCGAGTACACATATTTACCATCACTATTTACTCTACACCAATATAGCAGCTGTCGATTTCCCTGTAGTCACGTCACTTTTATTATGCTCCAGGCTTCGGTTTACAGTTAGAAACCAAAAAAACGGTGTCGCGCGACATCGGAAAATCGAATGGGGGGGTTGAGATTATCATTACTCACACATTTCAGTCATTTGAGGACTTTAGAAAGGTAATCGGTGTGTTTATTGAGTAGCTCAGAGCGAACTCCCCATTAGAATAGGTTTTACCGCACACTCCTCAGTCAGCTGGCTTCATATTCATCATTTGTTTCTGAAGTGATCACATTTTCTTCATTCATATATTGACTACCCATTTGCACAAAAGTTGAATAGTTCTATCACTCATCACTGAACACTTATACCGACGTTAATTACATATAGATCATACTTAATAAATTAATATTCCAGATGGAAACTAAGAAGAACTTCACATACAAGTCGTTACCTAAAAACTTGCCCATCAACATCCACAACTTGATCAAAGACGACGATGATGCCTCCTTGAACATTTTTAAGATGTACAAAAACAAACCATATTTACCACACAACAAGAGAATCAGCAACATAGCCTGGAGAATCCAGAACAAAAAGTTGGGGACTTATAGAAGAAAAAGTATCAGTCACCCCGATGCCAAGTTCGACATGGACTTGGATTTGGACATGGGTAACAACAACGACGCCTTGTTCCAGGGATTAGAATTCGAACAGAAACCATTAGGAAATGATCCCAATTTAGACGAGTTTGACTATGTAGCCCATATCAGGAGAATCAGCCAACAGGAAGACTACACTACTCCTTTACTCAACAACGCATTAAACCACACATCACCGGATTCAGTAAAGTCGGGCACAAATACAGCTCAGAACCCCCAACATTCCGAGAATAAGTCTCAGGCTATCAACATCAACAACGGTGGTAAGAATTTTCTTTCTAGCTACATCAACTCGTTGGAAAACTCGTTGAAAAACGATTACAAGTTAAACAACTACCAATCGATAACCCCTCCCAAATCAATAGCATCTAAGAAGTCTCCCCAGGATTTTAATTATGCAAACTCTGCTTCCGAAAGTACTGCAATCACAGCATCGACATCTGGAGCAAAGAAAATATTGCAATGTTCCAACTGCCAGACCAAGACTACACCTTTGTGGAGAAAGTCCAATAACGGAGACTTGCTATGTAATGCTTGTGGATTATTCTACAAGTTGCACGGGGTATTGCGTCCCTTAAACAACAATCAAGATAGCTCGAAACAAAGCAGCAATAGAGATGTACAAAGTTTCAAGAATGGAACGTTAATGGGAGTGTCCCAGTCGCTTCCTGTGAGAAATGATGAGATAATACTGAACAATAACATTGACTTATTCACAAATATTGATAATGAGCCTATGACATTTAACTTTCAAACCTCGAACCAACATTCAGTACTTCTGGAGAACAAGACCGTGGAAGACTACAAAAACTTCAATAACGACGAAATTGACAAGCTTTTGAACCTCAATTTGTTTCAGAATGAAAACTTTGTGATTGGCCAAGATAAGCAGTCCCCTACAGAGAAGTATGGGAAGGAAATGGTGGGTATCAATGATGAAATACTAGCACAAGATGACGACAAGCTGTGGAATTGGCTCGACTTTGGGCCAGCCAGTTAATTTATTGTAATTTAGATGAGACGGGATTGTTTATCAGGTAACCAGAGAGGATATCTGAAAGTTATTGTAGGTTAGGATTATTATTATATAATTTCACAGAGAGTGTAGTCTTATCAGTTCTATCATCAAAACCGAAAAAAGCTTATTTTCAATACAAACTCGATTTACTTGTAGTAGAGAAGGAAATTAATGCCCGTAGATGTGGAGTTGCAAAGACTAACTTTAATTGCAGATTGCTTTACGGTACGTAAATCTTCATAAACGTGATACTACTGCTAGTAAGGAGGTTGTGTGAATTTGAGAAACCTAAACCCTTCACAACTCCTGCACTAATTAATTTTCATAACCAGAGTCAACTCCAAAGGGAATAAGTACGGCAAATTTGCAGTAAACCATGGTACGATCTACAATAAGCAATCCTAAATGGTCTACACATGAACAGTGGCTACGTTATCCCTTCCAATTCATGCATAAAGCCATCACACGAAACATGCTTTACGCACATTGGATAAAATCTAAGCTTAATTCTATTAATAACCTTGTAGAGCACTACACAAACCAATAATCAGGAAATCGGCTCTGGTTCTATTGTCTCGAATCACTATCTGTGCATCGTTTCTCCTTTGAGTTACAAGCGTTGCTGTCGTATTAGGCCCTTTCTTGGAATCGAAAAATTGTGTAAAAGTGTGTTTATCTCAAAACCTAATCGAGTAATGGTTTTTTTCTGTTAATTATAGACTGGAACTACGAAATCTTTAATTTACCACATTTGCTGAATAATAATCGCAGACCCTTCTGTTCCAGATATAACACACCTGCTTAGCACACCACCCAGATCGCAAACCGTGCCAGTATACTTACTCCAGTTGCATCGCAATTAGTACTTTTTTGGTTACGTTGTTAAATTTCTAGAATCATTTTCACATAAAAATTTTCCCTTCCCGACTATACACATTCGCTCTGAAATATGCAACAGATTATGGGAATGGAGAAGTTTAGCACTGATTCTGTCAACGGGAGCGAGTTTCTGCATGCCAGTTCCAAAACTGACAATACTTCCATAGATATCGACAATTTCAAGTCTGAAAATTTCAAACCTGAAAACTACAAACCCGAAAAGTATAAGTCTGACATCCTGAAAACCGACCCGGAATACAACACCTCCCAGTACATGTACAGTCTGCCAAAATACTTCAATGCTAATGACGAGGAGTATGTGGAGCCACTAGATGCCACTGTGACGGAATTTTCCGTTGCCCAAGAGGAAAGCGAAGAGGAAGATGAGGACGACGAGGAAGACAGCGACGAAGATAGCGACGAAGACAGCGAAGAAGACAGCGACGAAAGTGAGACAGAACAACAAGAGCAATGGAGACAATACTACCAGAGCATGTATAGAAATTCTATGTATATGAACTGGATGATGATGAACCAGATGAACATGGGCCAGATGAATCCCATGATGAACCCGATGATGAACCAGTATATGATGATGAACCAGATGAATCAGAATCAAATGAATTCCATGAATGAGGAAGGTAATAGAGGCAGCTTTTATCCTATGAATGGTATGAACATGAACGGTATGAACATGAACGGTATGAATATGAACGGTATGAACATGAACGGCATGAACATGAATAATATGAACATGAACAATATGAACATGAATGGAGGTGGAAGCATGAATGATATGAACTCGAATACTATGAATATGAGTATGAATGGAATCAAAAACATGCCTTCCAACGAAGAAGAATCAAGAGAAGAGGTTCTCTCCAAAACCTTGTCAAAGCTTTCTTCAAACTCCAAGAAAGAAAAATTGACTAGAAGCAACACGGTCAAATCCATTAGGTATTCTTCAGTTTCAAACAGTCTTTTGGACCAAATCAACAACGTCGAGGCTGAGCTTAACAATTTTAGCATCGCTTCCAAGAAAGAACAAAAAGAAGTGTCTCCTACTTCAGACTACAACTTTGACAAATACTACAATGACGATGACAAAGAAAACAGAGAGTCCAAAGATGAAGAGAACAAATTGAATCGTCAGGAATCTTCAGCTTCAACTACTTCATATAATTCTATCGAAAGTGGAGCCTCTTCCAAGTTCCAAACAAAGTCTGTATACTCTTCTGCAACCTCAAGCAAGCAGCCAGATTCCAGAAGCCGTTCTCCTGACACTCCAAAGAAAGATAAAAAGAAGAGAAAGTCAAAGATTCCTAGAATGTCATCTCAAAGTCATCTTCTGATGGGTATGATGAGTCCAAACATGAGTCCTAGTATGAATTCTCCCCAAGCAATGGGTCAAGCTATGAATATGAGTCCTTTGACTCCAAACATGGGAATGCCTATGGGAATGGGTATGATGAATGGAATGCCAATAAATCCGATGAATGGTATGCACGGAATGAACCCAATACATCCAATGATGATGAACCAAGGTGTCCGTCACATGAGCAGTCTGAACTTGAACCAGTTGGCTTTCAAGCTTGAGCCTGATATCAGTGAAAAGATAGACAACTTTAAAAAATTAAGAAAAATTATTTCTCAGGGTAACAAGTCAATTGAATACAGATACAAATGGGTCAAGATGTTGATAATGGCTACCAACTATAAGTTATATTCCTACATCAACATCAAAGGTGAATACATCAACCAGGATCAAGTACCTCATAACAAGTCCTTATTCATTAAGTCAGCTTACCAACATATCTTGAAGTTGGTGAGAGACGTTGAAAAGTCCGACAACTACGACATCAATTCAGAAATATGCTCTACTTTTGCTAATTTGTTGAAGAACAACTATTTGGTTTATGGCCAAACCTTCAATATCGAAAGAAACGTAGAAAAGGCTATTTCATATTACGAAATGTCATTGAACTACAACAACTACAATTACAAAACCTTGTACAACTTGGGTGATATTTATGAGTTTGAATTTGAAGATCAATTCGAAACTGCCTTAAACTATTATCAGCAGCTGGCCAAATTGGGCTACTATAAGGCTATTTACAAAATGGGGTTATTATATCTTAACGTTCCACACATCAGGTGTGTAAAATTCATGAAGATCTTTAGTGACTTGTCGTTGATTGATGTGTCCAGAACTGAGTTGGTCGATGAAGACAAAGAAGAATTGAATGAAATCGTAGGATATGCCAACTACGAATTAGGTAAGATCTACGAGGGTATTTATCCAGGCGATTTGAATGTTAACGATGAATTCCTTGTGAAATGCTTGGAAATCTCGCCTGTCAACTATTCTAAAGCCTTGAGTTACTACAACAAGTCTGCCAAGTTGAACTGCTTGTTGGCACAGGTGAAGTTGGGCAAGGTTTATGAATTTGGGGAGTTGAACAGACAATTGAACCCCAACAAGTCCATCCAGTGGTACTTGAAGGCTGTAAACAGTCCCTTGATGTTCAAACGCCATCCTGATGCTATGGTTGGTTTGAGTAGATGGTGTGTTGTAGGTTCCAACGGATTATCCAAGCATATTCCGGTACAGAACCTTGAAAAAGCAGTTAAATGGTGTGACAGAGCTTTGAAGGAATACAAGACTCCTGAAAGTTTCTTTCAGATGGGTAAGTTGGCTGAATTGGGTTTGAGCTCCAGACCATCCAACTACTGGTATCAAAAGGCAGCCGAATTGGGTTCTGCCGAAGCTATGGCTTTATTAAATAGGGAAAACGAAAACGTGGAAAACGCTGAAAATATTGAAAGCGTAATTGGGTAGGTCATCAAAACAATATGCATAATCTTAATAATATAGAACTTTTTAACTTGTTCTCTGCTATTATTGTCTCACATTACTCTTTTTGGATCAGTTTTGCAACTGTTTCGCACTTCAAAATTACTTGTTCTTTGATTTCTCCTTATCGCTATTTCGGAGTTTCGTATAGAGTGTCACTTTAGTCATTGCTATAGAAAATTGATAGTTCACCTTGAGCTTGAGTGAGTTTATTGGTGCTGTCTTATTGAGAACCATCACTTTAACTGATAGTTTTGTATTATCCGCTGACTCTTTTGTGTGTTGTTATTCCAGTGTTACAAATAGTTGCTTTTGAAACTGGTTTAGGTCTTTACATATTCCTAGGATTCCGTTAATATTTGATTCATAATTGCATTTGAAGGTATTAAAATGTCACTGCCGCAAACCATCGACGTATCCCGCCGAAGAAGTATTATCAAGCTTACCAGATCTCCAATGCTGTCATCGCCAATTCCATCGCCAAGATTCAATTCAAAGAGCAATTCGTTCTCTAATAACCAATTTATGAAGCGTTTTCAGGATGCAAACTCCAGCTCCGATTCGTCTAACAATGTTTTCGTCGACGATGAAGATATCCAAGAGGTTGGTAAATACTTACATGAAGATGATCCCATCCAACATGAGGGTGGTGATATCACCAGAGAAATCTACAAATTCGTTGATGATAGCAGTAGTGGAAACCTAAAACCTCCTAATTCTGGAGCCCCTCCAGGTAGACTTTCACTTGGTGGTAGAAGTAGAAGCTTGTCGTCTTCAGAACTAGGAAGTAGAAGAGGGTCGACTGCTAGCTCCATTAATGTACCCGGAGGGTTTAGAAGAGAATTCATCCAGTCCAAAATCCAAAAGAAGAACCCTGACTTTTTGACGAAGAATTTTATTGAGTTCTTGAGTATTTATGGTCATTTTGCAGGTGAAAACTTGGAAGATGACGAAGATATTGCCTGTCATTATAAATCACTTACACCTGATTTCAAACTAGGAATCCATGACGAAAACACGCCGTTATTGAATGGTGAGGGTTCGGATCCGTTTGACTACGCATTAGTTAATCCAAAAGGTACAGCAACCGATTCAAAGGTATATTTTTTATTAGTGAAAGCTTTTGTTGGTACTGGAGTTCTATTTTTACCGAAAGGTTTTAGCAACGGTGGGTTGGTATTTCTGGTTTTATTATTAGCATTCTTTGGTGTATTGTCATACTGGTGCTACTTACTTTTAGTTTTTAGTAAACAGCAGACTGGCGTTTCCAGTTTTGGTGAAATTGGTCTCAAATTGTATGGTAAGTGGTTACAGCAGTTAATTTTCACCTCAATTGTCATTTCCCAAATCGGTTTCATCGCAACATACATGGTATTTACTTCTACAAACATTCAAGCATTCTTGGCCAATGCTTTCCATATTAATAATATTGATGTCAGCTGGTTTGTTGTTGGTCAATTGTTTATTTTAATTCCTTTATCCTTGATTAGAGATATCACTAGATTATCATTGGTTGCTGTTTTGGCTAATTTTATGATCTTGTTTGGATTGGTAACCATAGTTTACTTTATCTTGATTGATTTGTTTATTGGAAACAATGGAGCCCTTGGAGATGGAATCAACTTCTTTTTCAATAAAAAGGAATTTTCGGTTTTCATTGGTATTGCAATCTTCGCTTTTGAAGGTATCGGATTAATTATCCCTATCCAAGAATCCATGATATTTCCAAATCATTTTCCAAAAGTATTAGGGATGGTTATTCTTACTATTTCAATCATTATGATTGCAATTGGTTCTTTAGGTTACATGACCTATGGTGAACACATTGAAACTGTTATTTTGTTGAACTTGCCCCAAGATAGTCCTTGGATTGTACTAATTCAATTGCTATACTCTTTGGCAATCTTATTATCTACCCCAATTCAGATTTTCCCTGCAATAAGATTGATCGAATCAAAATTATTCACAAGAACGGGAAAGACCTCTACTTCTGTTAAATGGGGTAAAAACATATTCAGAGCGTCCTTTGTTTTAGCCACTGCTGTCATCGCTTTATACGGAGGAAAAAATTTGGACAAGTTTGTTTCGTTCGTGGGTTGTTTTGCTTGTATCCCATTGGTTTACATGTACCCTCCAATGTTGCATTTGAGAAGTTGTTGTGATTATTCCATCATATCAGACTCCAAAATCGTGAGAAAAAAGTACTTTTTGTCTCTTTTGAACTATGTGTTGATAGTCATTGGTTTTGTTGCGTTGGTCTACACGACATACGATCTCTTAACAAGTTAGTGGACTTGGTTTTACATTTATAAAGCACGACTATTTAGATTATTCGAAAAGTTTACTTAAATAGATTCTAGCATCATGGACCTTTACCTTTATATCTTTGTTTAGGGTTTTGATTTCTTCCTTTGTGTTTTCTTTGTAGGTGCTAAGTTGTTTCAAGATGTCTGATTGTTGTGAGTACAATTCTGGGAAGTTTTCTGATTCGTACTTGAGTATTCTATCTCTAGTGAATTCATATGACTTTGGCATGGTGTAGCTGTAGGTGGCCAAACCAAAAATAGTTGGGGTCAAGAATCTAATTGGCAATGATCTTCTTGCAGTTACTATTGATCCTGTTAAAGTGAAGGTTAATATGTAAATCAAGTTTGGTAACACTGGCTCCTTGATAGTCTCCTTGATGTTAGCATTTAATGTGTTCAATTCATTGGAAGCAGCACTGATTTGGGTGCTTATTTCGCTGCCGTAGATGGATAACTTATCATGTAAATACAACCTGATGGAGTTCATTTGCTTTTCCAAAAAAGGGACTGTTCTGATAGCCATTCCTTGCACAAACGAAACTTCTCCATGAGATGACTCCTGCTCTTTCAATTCCTTAGAAATTGAAGTGTTGTAACCTGGTTTTGTTATCACTATTTCGTCATCTTCATAAAAGTTTCTACCCATGGTTGAATGAGAAATATAATTCGTCCATCTCACTCGCGATTTGGATATAAGCACAGGGAACTGCGGACGTAAATTTAGTGCGAGAAATGGCGGTAGTTTGTGCAAGTGAGGGTGCCAATGTTGACGGTGTCTCGTCATGACAGTTAAAGTCTATCAGCTACTCCAGCGACCTACAGCACTGAAATTACTACCATTCTAAACGAGAAAGTACTTACCAGTAAATATCTACATGTATTGGACTACTTACATGATTCATTAAATTTATTCGACTTCATCAAATTTTTGACCTTCAGTCAAGTCTGGAATCTCTTCGTCGTTGGCACCTTCAGTTGGCATTTGTGGAGCCTTACCAGCTTGGATTTGCTTGGCTAATTGAGACAAGATTTCCAAGTTTTCAGCACCCAATTGTGGCAAGATGTCTGGAATCAACTTGGTGACATCAACTTCTTGTGGGTAACCAGTGAAAGCAAAAGTGTTGTGCTCATTAGCACCTTGAACACCGACTCTCTTGAAGTGCAAAACCTTACCGTCTTCCTTGAAGAAGTTGGCTTCAGTAACATTTGGAATCTTTTGAGCCTTCAACTTAACCAAGGTATCGATTAATTTGGTGTCATCTTGTTCTTTGACGACCTTCTTGGCCTTGATTCTGGAACCAGCAACCTTCTTGGAGGATGACTTTTGTAATTTGGCTAACTTTTCTGGATCAATTGGCATTTTTGCAAAGCTTTATCCTATATTCTACTATATGATCTCGTCGAAAACTTTTCTCAGATTCAATTTTGAGAAAATTTTGCAAACTTTTCAGTCGCGGCACGACCCGGTATTTTTGCTGCAGTGGTGCGTGTGTCGCGCGACATCTTGATATGTCTAAATGTACATGAGGAAGGATTTTGAAGCTAATATCAAACAGTAGTGACAATGAGGATAATTCATGATTCAATGGTTTTCGTTAACCGTTATCTTCCACCAACTAATCACTACCTAATTTTGGTCAATTCAATTCCTGTTGCTTTGGCCTGTGGGACTATCTTTGCTTATTCGGTATATGCTACTCAGCTAGCAGAACAATGTGATTTAACCACAAGTGATTCTGCTAATATAAGTATCAGTACTGTGGTTGGTTCTGCTATTGGAGGCTTGTTTGGGGGATTGGTTACAGATTACTATGGGACCCAATTGCCGATGTTGATCAGTTGTGTTACCATCTTCGCCGGATATAAATGGCTTTACGAGTTGTACTTACAGGGCCCTGAAAGTTCGATTATGCTGATTGCACTGTCGATGTTTCTTGTTGGAATAGGCTCTAGTGCTGGCTACTTCAGTGCTATCAAGGCTGTGACTATGGAATTTCCAACTTACAAAGGCACTGCCCAAAGCATCACTATTGCTTCATTTGCTATCTCAGGTTTGTTGTTTTCAACTATTGCAACTACTGTATTCAGCGACACCAAAGACTTCCTCAACTTCTTGCATATATGCTGTGGGGTCATGCTTTTGTTTGGGTTCTTATTTATCAGAGTAGATGGTCATTATAAGCCTAGGATCGAAGGTGAAACTATTGAGCAAGAAAGAATCGAAGATAACGTCAATGAAGCAGATGCATTGCTCTACCCTACACATTCTCATAACGTGAAACTTTCTAAGACCTTAAAGCACTTGGAATTGAAGGAATCTTTACTACACCCCGTATTGTGGTATCATTACTTTATACTAGCAATCATCCAAGGCTTGGGCCAAATGTACATTTTTGGTGTGGGTTTTATTATCAAAGGAGTTTACTATTATTACCCTGATCCTGCTAATAGCTCATCTACTTTACAAAAATTGCAGGCATTGCACGTTTCTTTGATTGCAGTGTTTTCGTTCTTGGGTAGATTGTCTTCGGGCCCAATTTCGGATTACATGGTCAATATCTTGAATTATCAAAGACACTGGAACTTGATAATCGGGCTTCTGATAATGCTTGTGGGCCATTTTTTGAACACCTTGAACTTGGATTGGTTTGCTTCTAATTTATCTGGTATAAATGTGTACTTATCCATCGTTTCGTGTTTGATTGGTTATGCTTACGGTTTTAGTTTTACTTGTTACCCAGCCATCATTTCTGACATTTTCAACATGAAAAACTATAGTTTTATCTGGGGTATTATGTACTCTTCTACTGCTATTGGTTTAACCTTCATGACGAAATTATTTGGTTACATTTATGATTTGAATTCTGGTTGGAATGCAAATGGAGAATATGTTTGCAATAAGGGAAGTGGATGTTATAGCCAAACCTTTCAAATAACTACTGGCATGTGCGTTTTCGTCATGTTTTTAGTCTTATCTTATATTTACTATAGAAAATAGATAGGCAAGTTTTATAACTTTTGATTCCACTTGAGTAAATGCGAAATCTTCAGTAATGACTAGACCCATCTCTGTACAAGATTTAGTGGCACAGGCTAAGCCAAAGTTCATCAAAAAGGCGAACAGAGTCTCCAAGACTCAAGATATGAAGGTGGTGAAGAAATCCCAGAAACTCAAAACTTTTGACAAGGAAGAAGAAACTAAACCAGAACCAGAAGCAAAGAAACGCAAACTTATCAAAACAAAATTTCAGTTCAATTGGGACGAAAAAGAGGACACTACTCAGGGGTTTGTGCCATTCATAGACTTAGAAAGTGATGACGCTGATGATATAGTACTTGACAGAAGTTGGAAAGAAAAAGCATTAAAAGAAATGACTTCAAGAGATTGGAGGTCTTTCAAAGAACAGTTCAATATGATAATTAAGAATAGTAATGTTTTGCCCATAAGAAGTTGGAATGAATCACAGCTCAACAGCAAATTGATCAATATACTACAAAAGTTGGGATTTTCAGACCCTACACCCATTCAAAAGTGTTCCATTCCAATAGCCTTGAACAAAAATGATATCATAGGAATTGCGGAAACTGGATCTGGGAAAACATTAGCTTACGTTATTCCATTGCTTAACTACATTCTAAACATTGACCAAAACTATTTCAAGTATGAACACGCTGAAGAAAGAAATTTGAATAAGCCTTTGGGTTTGGTTTTAGCACCTACAAGAGAATTGGCAAACCAGATAACAAACGAACTAGGAAAATTCTGTAGCGAATTAAGCATAAACTCCATCAGTATCATCGGTGGACATCAGTACGAAGATAGTGCAAGAGCTATCAGAAAAGGGGTTCATATTGTAGTAGCTACACCTGGTAGATTAATAGACTCGATAGAGAAGAAAATGATCAACATGAACCATTGTCATTACTTGATATTTGATGAGGCTGATAGAATGATAGATATGGGGTTTGAAAAGGACTTGGAGAAGTTGTACCTGTATTTGCCTGGTCCTGAGGAAGTTGACACTTCAATATTTAAAATCAACAGAAGAATTTCTTTGATGTTCACTGCAACCTTTTCTAGCTCAATTAATGAAATGACTAAGAAGTATCTCAATGATCCTGTTCAATTGGTAATTGGAACCATAGGTGAAAAGGTTGATAACATCGTTCAAAACTTTGAGTATCTTGGTAATAACTTGGAAGAAGATTCAGAGTATAAATTAAGGAAAATGTTTGATACTATCAATTTTCATATTTCTAAAAACCGCCACAACTATTCAATTATCATATTTGCCAACTTTATCAAAGTTGTTGAGAAGTTATCAGACTTTTTGCAAGACAAAGGCTTAACAAACGTTACTATTCATGGTTCAAAAAACCAAGCAACAAGAGAGAAAGCTATCGATGACTTTAGCAGCAAAAGGATTCGAATTCTCATTGCAACAGATGTGGCAGCAAGAGGTATTGATATTGCCAACGTTTCGATGGTTGTTAACTACCAAATGACCAAGAAACTCGAAGAATACATTCATAGAATAGGTAGAACAGGTAGAGCAGGTAATATGGGATGGAGTTATACATTTATTAATAATAATGATCAACCTTTGTTTAATGACCTAAAGAAGTTTTTGAAGAAAAATGTTCCAAGTTGGTTGGCTAATAATACAAGTCAACAGTTGATCAGAGATTAGTCTGAATCGCTAGAATATCCTAGGAGATCTGAAATATTGCTCTGAGGTTCAAGTTCCGCTTGAACTTTTGGATGTTCCTTCTTTTTCTTCTGTATTTTGGATAGTATACTTAATGATTCGTTATTAAACATAGACTGATGGGAAGTGTCTTGTAGATGTTTCTGTTGTGGTTGCTCTATTCCCTCTGTCTCCTCAGTTGGCTCTTCTATAGTAGGTTCGGACTGAGGTGGTTCTATTTCGATGGGTTGTATTCTCATTAGTTTTTTCACTGTTTCTATAGTCCTCTCCTCGAGTTTTCTTTTATTTTCCTTTTGTGCAATTGGGTTGGGGTCTTCATTAGCCCACTTAACATTCAATACCTCGTTGTTATCCAACGACTGGTTCTGCATGGCTTCTTTTGCAAACTGGCATTCGAATTCTGTGGAGTATGTTAAGAAAGCACAATTCAAGCTCGTTACTACTTTAACCTTGTCGATGTTTCCAAACTCCGAAAAATGCTTGGATAATATTCCTTGAGTCTTATCGGTGATCTGGAGCCCACTTATATATAAGGTTGTGTTGTAATGGTTCAAAGAGCCCACGCCGCTCATGTCATCTCTGTAGTTTGGGGTTTTGTCTCTACCAAAACAATCCTTTGTTGGAGGAAAATAATCAGCTTCAGTAGGAAGTCTGTGTAAGTATTTGCAGTTTTTACCGTTGACACAACAGCCCTTACTAAAATAAATGCATATCGTGGAATTATTGAATTTGTCACCTTTTGTTAACCCGGAATCCTTCTTGATATTTACTCTGAATTTCAGTTTAATGTTAACTTTCGAGCCATCTCCACCGGACCATCTCAAGTACCATACATTGAAAATGTTACCGGTCTGAGGAGGTCTTTCATCGGGTAGCTCACTTGGGTCCACCTGTTGTCTGGCTGGTTTAGTTGCCATTTTTTGACTGAGAAAACATCGCAGGCTGCAAAAAATGTCCAGTTTTTATGAAGACTATTTGTTCGCATGTTAGTGGAACTTAATAAAGTATGAAGAGTGTGTGCTAATGTGTAATGCAGTATTGTTTAGGAGTAACTAGAGTAATCGTAGTCACAAAAATCCATGGCAGTCAAAATCTCAAGCCTTTATTCTACCTACATAACTACTTTTATTTCCATAATTCATCAATCTTACAAGGCATTGAAGACAAAACTGAATCCAATGATACCTGCAATAGCACTAACCTTTTTCCAACTGTTACCTTCGTATTGACCAACAGCAGGACTTCTGGAGCTGGTAGCTGAAGAGGAACTGGAAGCTTTGGAACCAGAACTGGTAGCAGATGTAGTAAGTGATCTTGGAGTAACAGTATGAGAAGCAGCAGAAACATCTGAAGAAATGTTCAAGGTATGGGATGGACCACCTTGGGCCGTGGAGATATCAGATACTAAGCCACTTGCGTCAGTAGTTCTGGCAGCACTGTTAGCAGGAGGAGTGGTGGTTGGAGTGGTTTGAACAAGCGAGTCAACTCTACTGGCAACAACACCTGCAACTGAAGCAACGTCGGCAGTAGCAGTCTTGAAAACGCCATCTGCAAAAGAACCAACTACACCTGCAACAGAAACTGCACCATCAGTAGCAGTGTTAAATGCACCATCGACGGCGCCACCAACTACACCAGCAACAGAAGCTGCACCAGCAGTAGCAGTATTAAATGCACCATCGACGGCGCCACCAACTACACCAGCAACAGAAGCTGCACCAGCAGTAGCAGTATTAAATGCACCATCGACGGCGCCACCAACTACACCAGCAACAGAAGCTGCACCAGCAGTAGCAGTATTAAATGCACCATCGACGGCGCCACCAACTACACCAGCCACTGAGGCTGCTCCGTTAACAGCGGTGTCTAAAGCACCAACAACAGCTGAGTCAATTGCGTTCATTGTATTAATTATATTTAGTTATGGGAATTTTTCGGGAATACCTGGAATTTATAAAAAATATCACCATGAAAAATATGGCAGGTTGAGCTCTTTATATGCCAGATCATCCACGAGTGCCGAATTTCAAAATAGAAGGCTGAGATTATGATCACGAATGACAAGCACACGGTTTATATTTTTCCCCATGAATTGGTTATAGTTGAGACAAAGTGGGATAACGAAGGAAGGTTTCAGATCATCACTAAATGGGAAATGTGATTGATGATGTGTGCAGGATCGGTTGTGGACAACGTCGTTTGAATACCACCAATACAAATAGTCAGCCAGCTGACGATTTGGCTGTGGGTTTTGGCTAGTATTAACAATCGTGGGTGGTAATGTGGGATGTGCAGTGCAATATGCATTGCAGTTTAGGACATGAATCGGCTGGTCTCTATTTTTAGAACGTGAAATTGATGACTGTAGACAGTACTGCAAGCACTACTGAGTGATTTCCGTGGCTGTGCTTTCTTAGTTTCCGTATATTTAGCCGAGCTTCAAGATACAGAACAATCTATGTGGTAAGTGGACCCTAGTAAGTCAGCTTAGCGTATGCAAGATCAAATTTGAAGATCATGTGACTTTTCACGTGCATAGAATAAAATCAATCTGTACGATTGTTGGCACACGCCAATCACTAAGGTACTTAAACCATGTATCGTACCATTTTGCCTGCAACTCCAACAATACACCACTAGATCCCGCTAAATGCTAGTTTTAGTATGGCGCATCAAACTTCCAAAACAGGAATTTATTTCCTGAAGATAGCAAATTTTGCGGTTGTATCTACGATTCTCAGTATTTATATAGCCACTTCTTTTCACTAAATCGAGATAATTTTTATATCCAAATTACAAGAGAATTAATATGTGTGGTAAAAACAGTTCATGTGCTAGCTCCAAGCCTGCCAGCACCGTTAGTGCAGCAACCAAGATTTCCAAAGGTACCAAGGCATGTTGTGGTGCCTCATGCAAATGTGGTTCTGGTTGCGAATGTCCCTCATGTAACACCACCAAGTTATAATCACGTCAGGCATATGTAGTTAATATAGGAAATGGGTTAGAAGATGTAGTTGTCATAGGAAAGCGTCCAGAAGATGTAGTTATCATTTTAGGAGAGTTAAACCTTGTAGATCACTACCTAATGAGTCATGGTAACTTAAAGTTACGACACTCTGCGAGATACGATAAGTCTAAATAGAAAAACTTGAATTATTAGCCTGCTTCGTTATACATTCAACAATAAATAGTTTACTTTCTTGGGCTCAATTGCAACACTTCCTTCTTGATCAAGTTAGCCAAGTCTGAGTGAACTTTAGCAAACATTTCAAACACTCTATCTTGAATGTGAGCATCTGCACCAGCCACATGAACAGCAAGGTTGTGGGCCAAGTGAGCTTGTTGGTTTGGATACCTAGCCAAAGTCTTCCATAAGGCTTGAGGTTGGATGAAATCCTTTTCGTCGTATTTCCAGTGGAATGGACAAGCAGCACCTTCCCAAACTTCTTGTTCTTCTTGCAAGCTGAAATTCTTGAATTCAACTGGATTGGAAGTAGCCAAGTAGTTTGGAGTGTTACCCAAGTTACCGTTAACGTTCATTGCACCATCTCTCATGTGAGGGTTGTAGACAGCGCCAGTCACAGGACAGTTAACTGGGATTTGAGTGTAGTTGACACCCAATCTGTGTCTGTGAGTATCAGCGTAAGAGAACAATCTAGACTGCAACACTGGGTCTGCACTTGCTTCCATGTATGGAACGGTGTGAGCTGGGGAGAACGCAGCTTGTTCAACTTCAGCAAAGTAGTTCTTTGGGTTTTCGTTCAAAACAAACTTCCCGAACTTTCTCATTGGGTAGTCCTTGTGTGGCCAAACCTTGGTCAAGTCAAACACGGAGAATGGGGCCTTCTTGGCTTGTTCTTGAGTCATGGTTTGCACGTAACAGTCCCATTCTGGGTAGTTACCAGCAGCAATGTTCTTGAACAAATCTTCTTGAGCGTAATCTGGGTTAGAACCAGCCAATTCACCAGCCTCTTCGTTGTTCAAGGTCTTACATCCACCTTTGACGATAAAGTGGACTTGGACGTAGAACCATTCACCCTTCTTGTTGGACCACTTGTATGTGTGACCAGAGTAACCGTTCATTTCTCTGTAGGATTTTGGAGTACCACGGTCAGAGAACAAGATCATGACTTGGTGGGTAGCTTCTTGGTTGGTAGTCAAGTAGTCCCAGAACATGTTAGCATCCTTCAAGTGGGTTTCAGGATTTCTCTTTTGGGTGTGGATAAAGTGTGGAAACTTAGATGGATCTCTTAAGAAAAAGATTGGGGTGTTGTTGTATACCAAGTCCAAGTTACCTTCTTCGGTGTAGAACTTGGTAGCAAAACCTCTTGGGTCTCTGGCGGTATCGGCACTTCCCAATTCACCACCAACAGTGGAAAATCTGGTGAAAATCTTGGTCTTCTTACCAATGGTATCTAAGAACTTAGCACCACAGACATCAGTGATGTCATCGGTAACTTCGAAGTAACCGTAGGCACCAGAACCCTTAGCGTGAACAACTCTTTCTGGAATTCTTTCTCTATCAAAATGAGCCAAAGAATCAATCAAGTTGAAGTCTTGTAATAATAATGGACCGTGTTTACCAACTCTTTGAGTGGCAAATGGTTCTGGAATTGGGCAACCGTTGGAATTGGTGAAAACTGGAGCCATAGTGTATGTGAGAGTATTGATTTTTCACTGCGGAGATGGGTTTATATATGTGAAATCCAAGAGGGGATGTAGGAAGGATAAACCAAAGGTGCGACATTACTATCTGTGCGACACTTTAATAATAAAATCTGTCTCATTGGTTTATTTCGAGGTACCGAGGGAATCAAGAAGGTAGAAGGGAAGAGATGTAGATACAAAGGTGACGCCATAAACCAATATGGCTAGAGTCTTGTCACTATGATATCAATTAAAGGCATTGCTGTGTGCAGCAAACTTCGTTTACATGGTGCCACTTTTTTGTCCGAGGATGTTCTATTTCTTCACTCTGTATCATCTGCAATGCTAATACCGGAGACATTTCCAAGCGAAAAATTCATATGAAATCTGGGGAAGCTGAACTCGATGGTGGCCAAAAAAGCAGTTGGTAAAGGGCCACAGTTGATTGGCGAATTGGCGAAGAGTTTTCAGGATTAGAGGATGTCTTTTGGTTCTATTACACCATTTATTTCTGTTTGGTGCTGCACAGGCTGTAAACTGACGGACGTGTCCGAGTATTAGGGTTTTCTGTCCCAAATAGGTATATGGACACGACGGTGCACTTATTAATTGTGAGCAGAGTCTAGAATAAATATTGTATGCTTCCTATTCCTATTCATATGCCGTCATAATTCCAATTCATCTTTTTCGAAGTTGATGAGTGAGTAGTTTTTGTCGTTGTATTTCAAGTTCAATTCCTTGATATTATGATCCACATTTTTTACGAGCTTCTCCAAGTTTGATGTCTCTTTGAATTTTCTAGACCTGAGAATCTTCTTATTGATTTTGCAAAAGAGTGCATCGCTATTCTGCTTGAAGTTCTTAATCAAGAAGTGAATACTGTTCAATTTGTTAAATCCTTTTTCATCCTTGATTAATATCAAGATGGAAATCTTTTTCAATTTGTTGATCTTGTTCTGATCGGTTTGATACTCATTCTGCAATACACTGATAAGTTGTAAAATTTCATTCAATTGACCTTGAAGCTCTTGAGAGTGACTCTGTTCTTTGCTGATGACCTTTCCTATGTAAACTTTTAGCTTGTAAAGAAGGTTTGTCAACTTGATTTCAAAAATTAAGTCTATTCCTTCGTCACTGGTAAAAAGCTGCTTATAATTCTTTTCAATCAAGTCTAATATTTTCATGTATTCAAAGTGCTTGAAATGACTTTTGATAACATTTCGGTTGAATCCGTCCGATTGAACTATAACTTCGTCGTCAAAAACCTGGTCCTTGTTTAGGATCTCATTAAGCTTGTTGAGGTCGTTGTTCAAAGATTTGAATGTATCAATATAACCCTCGTGATTCAAGTAATCTTGGATTAGTTCGTTGAGATTGTTGAAGTCTTTATCTTTCTTCTCGCTGTTTTCCTTGATGAACTCTAAAATAGACAAATTTAACTTCTTGCTGTTCTGACTTTTGAAATCTTTAATGTAGTTCTCAATGTTGAACTTAAACTCTTTGAATCCCAAATTGGTCTTGACTCTTAGTTTAGTTGGGTCGAAATTATTATTCACTTTGATATCATTCATCATAAAACCAATCATTGGGTAAACGTCATTGTTACAAGCCGAGGTTCCGTTGTTATTTGAGCTTGTACCAAACAAATTGTCGCTTAATGGGTTAGTACTTTGCAATTCCTCCTTCTTAATCGTACGAATTAATATACCATTCAAAGTTAGAAAAATACATCTATCAATGTAATTGATTCCAACACCAATAACATCGCTGCTCAAGTTCTTTTTCTTACTCAAGAGCCTAACATTAGTTGAAAACTCAATTTCGGTGTCGATTTTTGAATTGGTTTCTTCAAACTGTCTAGTTATGGAAGATAATCTTCTATTCATATTTAAAATTGAGGTTCTTGGTTCCTCATATTTCACAGAATTATTGAAACTTGAATCGCTTAAATCAATTGCAAAACTACCTTTGAACTCACCAGGTTTGGAATCTAACAAAGTCTCGAAACTCACGTTCAAAGGTCTATTTATAATGTTATCCTGGTTGAACACTAATTCATTTTTGACTTCTTCAAGGTCTATTTTGAAGTTACTTGGTTGTGGGCTAGTGCTAGTTCCCATACTTGAAGTTCTTCCGCCTTCATAATTTATGTACCTCTTTACAAACCCAACATTACACTGAGGTGCCTGACTACTGGAAATTGATGCATCTTGAATAGACATCAAAGGAATAAAGCTTGTGGCTTCTGTACATTCTTGGATAATCTCCACTTCGTAATAAAAAATCCCGGTTGACGAAGGAATTGATCTGTTGGAAATGAAATTGAAATACTTAGAGTTAGGAGTAATACCCTGGTCTACTTGATCTAGTTCTTCATTCAAAGTTTTTAGATCAATATTGCAATATCCATCATCGTGGTTTGTAGATAGTTCAATCTTATGATTAACAGCACCTAATATTGAGGATGGGATTAAAGATACCCAAGAAGATGGCAACGAGTAGTCAAAATAGTCTTCATTCTCATTCTTACCACCATATTCAGCTTCAGTGCCATAGTTAAGCTTAACAAAGCTGGGTTTGGTACTGATTTTGCTATTGGATTCTAACTTAGAAATCAATAGAAGTTGCTTCAATGTATATGAAAGGTATTTTTCGTATTTCTGTGGTACTGAAGAGCTCTGGTTGATAACAACTTCGCCAAATTTATCCACGTCATTAAGCAGAGATTCGTCCTCCTTCTTGACCTTTTCCTCAGCCAATAGTCTATGTTTGAAGATTTCAAATAACTCGAAGATTTCATCGTCACCAAATTCAACCAGTGGTTTTGGATTCGTTCCCAATATAGATAGAATGCCTAACTTATACACAAGTTTATCCTTGATAATAGAATTAATGATAGGGTCGCTTGAAAAGCAGTTATGGGGGATTTCAGGAATTCTGGGTTTGGATTCGAACATTTCAGACGACAACGATAACTGGTTCTTTTGGGCTAATTCAGGGTCTCTAAGACATAAATCTCCCTGAAGTTGAGCACCAATGCTTGTATTTAACAAGTATGGCGGTATCACATACACAGAATCCAAGTCTCTTGCCATAGTTAAAGGAGAAGTCTGAGTGCGAAAACTTTATTCATAGATTATGACTGAGAAGCTGATAAGTGACTTCGAGAGACATGTCCCTGGGATTGCTGCTGCTGTTGTGTCACAGGGAGCTGAAGCAGTGGTTTTTGAATGCGATACTCATCCTTATTATTCCCGTCCAGCGTTGAAAAATAAGAAATACATAGCAAAATACAGACCATCGAAAAGCTATAGACATCCCAAGATCGATGCAAGCATCACGAAATCCAGAACGGTGGGGGAAGTTAAATTCATGTACAAATTGATGAAGGTGGGCATAAATGCCCCATCAATTATTCTGGCGGATTATGGTAATGGTATTATATGGATGGAGAAGGTAGGTACAGCATTGCCTAACGGAGAACCTAGCACCTTGAAAAACTACTTATGGTATCTTGAGAAAAATGACAAAGATTGTTTGAGTAACGAAGTGAAGGAAATTCTTACCAAGACGGGGGAGTTAATAGGAAAGTTACATATAAATGATATGATTCATGGAGACTTAACATCCTCAAATGTGATGTTAGATGATAGTGTTCCTTATTTAATTGATTTTGGTTTGAGTTCACAAGGTTTAATGCCTGAAGATAAGGCTGTAGATGTGTATGTTTTGGAAAGAGCAATCCAAAGTACTCACTCAGTACATGCTGATAAATATAATGAGTGGTTGTTGGAAGGATATAAGAAAGGATACAACAATAAGAAGTACTTGGAAGTAATAAAGAGGCTAGATGATGTTAGACAGAGAGGAAGAAAGAGAAGTATGCTAGGTTAATATTTGTGAGTTAACTTGTATCTTTAGTTAAGAGACTACTTTTAGAAATAAATAGAATTTCAAACGTGAAAAAATCGTTCAAAGCCATGTTGAAGTAAATACATATAATATTTAATTCTATGACTAGTATTAGACTGGAAAGATAATAGTTTTATGAATCGCCATGTCATTTACTAAATCAAGCACTAAAGGTCTTCAATATTTCAAGTGCCAACAAATGATCTTGATCTTGAGCCAATCCACTAACTGTCAAAGTACCTACCAAGTTGGAGACGTTTTTCACTTTGATTGGAACACATCCACCGTGTGATGCATATTCTGAGGAAGGAATCATCAATGATTGTTCAATAGTTTGGTTTCTGATCCTTAACTTTTGACCTACCTGGAAACTAGATCTTCCTACTCTGTTGACCAAATTCTTTTTTCTTTGAACCCACAGATCATTGTCTAATTGTGTAAAAGTACCGGTACATGTACGGAACAAGACATGACCTGAACTCAATGCAATGTCAATAACAACAGAGCTACCTGGGTGTTTCTTGTTTGCCAATTCCCTGGCGTGGTTACCTAACTTCCATGCCACTTCGTTGTTTAATTGTTCCAATAACAATTTTGGGTCATTTTCCAATTCATCCAATTGTTCTAATGAGTATTTGAAGATATCGGCCATTGAGTGTTAATTTTATTATTTGGTTGACGGTAAAACTCGCAGTAATAAATCCGAAGATATTCCGGTGCACGTGATTACATTTGTTTTTGTACGCAATTGATAGTCCATGTTCCACCGTTCGGTGTGGGGGTGCACTTTAAATTGGATGCTATCTTTATCTCTGCTATTGTTGCTTTATTTCCTTAAAATATTCGCTCGAGAGGATACGTATTCCAACAATTGATTTCCCCCACCGCACTTTTAAGATATTCTACATCGTAAGAGTCTATTCACTACCATCCACCAAATTCCGCGTTCCTCCCCCCACGATCTTACGACATTTCGTTTTGAAAAATGGCTGCAAACGACTTAATTTTTCACATTTATTGAAACTAAAATTATTCTTTTTCTAAACTTACCAAATAACGACAATTAACGAATCCACTATTCCAGCCGGTGTTTACACTCCTATGACTACTTTCTTCAAGCCAGATTTTTCGTTGGACTTGGAAAGTCAGGTTAAGTATGCTAAATTTTTGTACCTGAAAGGAATCAAAGGTTTGGTAGTTGCAGGATCTATGGGAGAAGCAGCTCATATGACTCAAAATGAAAGACATGACTTGGTTAAGACTCTTAGACAAGTAATTCCAGACGTGGGATTCAAAATAATTGCAGGTGCTCCTCCAGTGAACATTGAAGATTCAATCAAAGAGTCAGAATCAGCAAAAGAGGCTGGGGTTGATTTCATCATTTTGTTGGTCTCTGGCTATTTTGGTACTCATTTAACATCTCAGGAGGGAATTATTGACTATTTTGAAAAAATTACTGATTCATCTGCTTTGCCAGTCATGATTTACAATTATCCTAGTGTCAGTAACAATGTTCTGTTGACGATTGAATCATTCAGAGTTCTTTCCAAGCATCCTAATATTGCAGGTGTTAAATTAACCCATTTCAATTTGGATACCTATGCAATGATAGGAAAAGACCAAGAGATGTGAAACAGAACAATTTCAGACCTTTCACTGGTTTAGGTCAAATTTTGGTTCCAGCATTATCTGTTGGTCTTTTTGGTGCAATTGATGGTTTGTCTGGGATTTTCACCAAAACAATGGTCAAGATTTACGATTTATTTCAGGAAGGTAAGCTAAAAGAAGCTTCAGAGTTGCAGTATTTAGTAACTAGAGCCGATCAAATGTTGGCTGATTTCAACTTGGTAGGTACTAAAATGGCGATCAATAAGTTCCATGGTTTTGGTAGCCATTTTACTGGCAGACCACCTTTAAGCAAACCAGTTGATGCAAAGCAATTCGGTAAGTACCAAGCTGAACTCGATGCTGTTTTTGAATTTGAAAAGTCTTCATAAAAAATACATATATATTGATCTGTGAATTTATTAGAGCAAGAGTAGATAAAAGATATGTTTGACCGAATAACCAATTGAGGTTAAGAAATATTCTAGATACCAAGCTAAACTTGATGTTGTTTCGAATACGAAGGCTTCACAAGAAATGTATATTTTGATCTTCTAATTATAACAATAAGAGTTAATAAGGGAAAGGGCCCAGGTCTTTTATGTTCTACCAACCCCTGAAAGGGACCCAAATATCAACAACTTTGTTGTCTTCCATAATATAATACCATGGATACGCAGCAGCAGTGATACAACTATGTTGTGGAATAATAGAAACTCTAGTTCCTAAAGGAATAAAAGAAGTTTCCTTGTCTTCCATTGCGGTCAAAATACCATGTTCCTGACTGAGTCTACCAACAATCCAGTTTTCGAATCCCTTTGGTTCTACAACACGACCGTGTCCTGGAGTGGGGCCAAATTCTCTGGCTAATGCTATTACACCAGCATTGACCAACTGTTCACCAGGACCTTTGCTACCTCTACCTTTGTAGGTTGATAATACCTCAGCGATGACCTTACATGAGACATCATCGTGTGTAACACAGCCAGTTGCCACTTGTTGTAAGTCACAGAATGGGTAGTTACCAGCATGCAATTCTAAGTTACCAAATAGCTTACCAATTTTTGACTCTACTTCTTGCAAAGTAAGAATTTCCGATGCATGTGCTGTAGGAGTAGCTCCAACTGAAATTTGCAACTTAAGAGTTGGGATAACCTTTAATGCTGCTTCTGCGGCGAAATTAGCATGTCTGATCTCCTCTAAAAGAAAATCTTTGGCTTTTGATTCAGAGTTGGAGCCATAAGAATGACCAGCATGACAATAAAATCCGTAGAGATCGATTGCAGCTTGAACATCTTCCTTGCCCAATTTGTTTAAAGTTTCGGTTAAATATTCACTGTCATTAACCAAACCAGCTCTGTTGGTTCCCATGTTGATCTTGACGAAGATAGACCATTTCTTGCAGTCATTTTCTTTGAAGTACTTGGTAAGAACGTCTATCTGATCTGCACTGTCCAACATCAACCTTAATTTGGGCACTTTTTTAGATAAATCAGCCAATTCGTCCAATCTTGATTTTACCACTGGCAAACTGAACAAGATGTCAGTAACTAAGCCTTCTTCCACCAAAGGTAACAACTTCCATGCTTCTACCAAGGTGGAAACAACTATCTTATCAGTTTTGTTTTCAGCGCTGCCCAATTGGTATCTAGTACCTTCTATGGTCTTATGTGTTTTGACATGGGCTCTAAAATCAGCACTCAAATTGGCGGCATTTTTGAGCATCTTTTCGCTGTTTTTGATAAATCTAGGTCTGTCGACTAGAAAACTTGGGGTAGGTAATTCTTCAATCCCCTTCCCCTTCCATGAAGCAAGAACTTCGTTTTTGTTGGCTAATGGTGCAAAATCAGCTGGATGCATGTTGTTGAAAATAACAAGGAGAGCCTAGACACTATTTATCAAGCATGGTAGTGTCCGCGACTTGTTTTTAATCGCTCTACGTCGCCCCCACTGATGATTCCATTTACCTGGTGGGTGGCAGCGACATTTTGGGTCCAAATGGTTTTTAAATATCAGCTTGCCAACTTTGATTTCCACTTAACAAAAAATGGTAGCCAAAAAGATCGAATGAGGTTCAATTGATGGACAAGAACACCCAACTTTGGGCCCTGCTTATGTTTCCAATGGGCACGTCTATACTTCAGAAATTATCGGTCAAAACTATTCCAAAGGATTCATTCCAGAGTCCTTAGCCGAACAAGAACATTTGGCTATGGAAAATGTCAAGAAGGTGTTGGAAGCTAGTGGTTCTTCGATGGATAAGGTATTCAAGGTCACTGCTTTTATTTCTCATGCAGAGTATGCTAAAGAAATGAATGAGATCTATGCTACTTATTTCCCACAAAGACCAGCAAGATCATGTGTAATTGCTGCCTTTATGGATGCCAGAGTCAAGTTTGAACTTGAGGTGATTGCCACAACAGATTGAATCAGGTGCATCTCAAATAATAATAGATAAGTTGGGCTTTACCTTTCACATTTTGCATTATTTACTTTCATGTATTTCTCTTGCATTTCAGTATCTCTGTTAGTGGTATTCAATACACCATATTAATTTCGATTGTTTTGGTGTTTTATGTATAAATTGTAGTGTTACTCCAGAGCAGTTGGTAGAGGACCTCGCTACTTAATTATTGATTTATTTTAATACTAAACCATATAATTCTAATAGTATCATAAATTTCAATAATAGAAGAATTGCATTTCTAGAATATAAAGAGCACAATATTTACTATTTAATCATCTCTTATGTTTACGTAACTCGATTGTTGCAGGTTTCAAAATCTCACAAATTTCAAATCCCCATAGTACATATCATATTTGATATGGAACCACATAAGAAAAGAAAGAGGTCATATGGGTCGTATGAGTGTGACTATTTCAACTGTACAAAGTCATTCACCCGTATAGATCACTTGCAACGTCACAAAAGAAACCATGATCCAGAAAAAAGACTTCAGTGCACTTGGAATGGCTGCAACCAAACGTTTGCAAGATCTGATATAAGAGAAAAGCAACTCAAAAGGCATTTAAAGACCAGTTGTATGCTGCCTCAGAGAGAGGAAATCGAAATCCGTGAGCCTATAGAATATACAGGGCCTGTGCAAATGCCACAAAGCACAAGATCACCTTCAGAGTTGATTGACTGGCTATTTCAATCGGATCCAAATAATCCACCACAAAGTGATACATACTTTCCCACTGAATTCCCTAATGATGTCTCCCCGATAGCACCACTTGATCTGATGTTCAACATCTCACCTAACTTTCCGAATTCCACCAACAGAAAAAGTGTAGATGAATCATTGAGACAGAAACTTATAAAACTCATACCAACCTTGGACATCAATATCGACTTTGGGATAATTCAGATAGAGAGAAGCTTGGAAATATACTGGTTATTGTTCCACCCACAGTACCCATTACTTCACAGACCTTCTTTTTCCAATGAAGAAGCCCCGCCATTACTTCTCTTAGCTATGATTATGTTGGGTGCCAGCTTGTCTCCAGCAACAGGTTTTAACGAAAAGCCTATCTTCAGGAATCCACAAGCTCTTGCTATGGAAATTGCTGAACCACTTCGGTGTAAATATTTGCACATAAGGCTTGTGGGCCGCCTGCCACAGTAGGAGTAATTCAAAGTCTTTTATTATTGGAAGTATTTGAAATTACCAGTTCCAGTAGATCGTTACATGTGAGAAGCTATCTACATCATGGTGCCAAGATTCAACTCCTTAGACGGCCTCCTGTGCTAGTTGGTGATCCCTTAAAAGACGAAAATGCTGATGCTGCTTATATTCCACCAAACCACGTCTGGAAAAAATGGGTTGAAGTTGAAAGTATGAAACGGGCAACATTAATGGCTTTCTATTTAGATACTGTTAATGCTATTGTTTATGGACACCTGATTATATTATATGCACATCAAATCAAAATCTCGTTACCTTGTGAAGATGAAGTTTGGGAATTTGACAACTCCAAAGAAATTGATAATAGAAGCATTAATGACAAACCTCCTAAGTTTCTATTCGCATTGAAGAAGTTACTCCATAGAGAAAAGGTCAAAACCAGTTCCTTTGGAAAGAAGATATTATTAGCTGGCTTGTTGACAATCATGTTTCAGATGCAGCAAAAGGATATACACTTGTCTTTCCTAGAATGGAACAAGATTAAAGATTCCTGGAAGGACACAATCTCATTAGCCATTGATGTATGGAGAACCGAAATATGTGAGAGTTGTTGTCACAATACCATCCACTTTCCAGTCGAGGAAATGATGATATTGCCTAAAATGCTAAGAAATGATGATACCAGATGCAAATTTAGTTTGTATCATGTCTCCCAGATATATATGAGAATCACACATTATGATTATATTATATATGCTGGGGCTCCTAGTCGAATGAACTTTACCGCTGGAACTTCAGAATATGCTGTAGTGAGTAAGAGGGTGTCCAACTGGGTGGATACCTTGAACGGGAAAGTTTCGTTGATACAAGCTTATCTTTTCTTGTTTGAAATGATTTTGTCCCCTAAAACAGAGCAATTGGCTTTTTCTTACGATCCGAACGTGGATCCATTCTTACATCGTAAGAATATTGTTGCTAGTGCTGTTTTGGTACTTTTCGCATATAACTATTCATTGCATGGACCTGAAAGCAATTCCTATTCTGAAGGCGCAGAAATTATAGGTAAAGAAGAAGGAGTGTCTTATCTAAGGAGAATAAGGTCTGAGTTGGTTAGTCGAACCGGACTTGACGTGAGATTTCATGGCTTAACAAGTACTCAATTTCATAATAGCATCTATTTATTAGCATCAAAACTCCAGGAAATACCTGACAAGAACAATCTTGTTGGATTACTACAAATGTTTCATCGGTTCTATAAGACTTCAAACTGGGAAATTGGGGTTGAGTACGCCAAGTTGTTCAGAAACTGCGCAGAAAGAAGTTTGGGAAGAAACAAGGTAACGTGTGATGATATGTACTTGTAGTTTTACTGTAAGCTATTTACTTATAGAATGAGTTATACAAAGCAGTGGTGGTGTCTTTAACCAACTGCTTTCCTTGTTCTAGTGCATCATCCATAACCATTGTAGCATGTGGCACACCCTTGTAAATAACAATTTTGGTGTCAACTCCGTTTTTTTTCAATTTTGCAGCGTATGCTTCAGCTTCTGATCTCAAAACATCGCATTCCAAAGCAGCAATAAAGCAGGGTGGAAGCCAAAATAGACACCTTCAGTACAATTCTGGGAATTTATGGTAGATATTGGTTTTTAATGTCGGGTGTCATTCTGGTTAGTTACAAGTTACTCGAGGCGTAATTAGATTGTTTCCAATTCCCTATGAAGTCTCCCTTTGTAATAGTTAATATCAGGAGTTCCTGTATTCATTTCAATCATGTTTATAGTCGATTAATTCTAAAGAGTATCTGGCTCGGACCTTAATTATTCTCTAAAATTGTCTAAAATTGACAACTTTCCATTGAGAGATTAAAGCTGTGATTATTTTACTTGACAATGATTTGCTTTCTTTTAAACATCTTGGAACCTCCCAGCTTCTGCACTTGCGTTTTGCAGCCATCACAAGACAGCGCGACACCCGGGGGAAATAGGCGAGGATTTTTTATTTAAGTCGTGCGATGTCTTGTCCAATAATAATTAACGAATTGATAATTTGCAAAATCATTTAACCGGGGTTCTCGCTGTAAAGATTTTTTTCCCATTCTACAATACAATGTTTAGATCTGTAAGCCGTTTGAATTTTGGTTTAAGAAGAACCTTGGCCACTGCCGCCAAGGAGCAAAGATTAAAGACATTCCAAATCTATAGATGGAATCCAGATACTCCTGAAGTGGAGCCAAAAATGCAATCCTATGAAATTGACTTGAACCAATGTGGACCTATGGTTTTGGATGCTATATTAAAGATCAAAAACGAACAAGATGCCACATTGACCTTCAGAAGAAGTTGTAGAGAAGGTATATGTGGTTCTTGTGCCATGAACATTGGAGGTACCAACACCTTGGCTTGTTTGTGTAAGATTGATCAAGACAACACCAAAGACTTGAAAATCTACCCATTACCTCACATGTACGTTGTTAGAGACTTGGTGCCTGATTTGACTCACTTCTACAAGCAATATAAATCCATCCAACCATACTTGCAAAGAGAAACTGCCCCAGCAGATGGTAGAGAAAACTTGCAAAGTATTGAAGACAGAGCAAAATTGGATGGTTTGTACGAATGTATCTTGTGTGCATGTTGTTCTACTTCCTGTCCATCATACTGGTGGAATCAACAAGAATATTTGGGTCCTGCTGTTTTGATGCAAGCTTACAGATGGTTAATTGACTCCAGAGATGAAGCTACTAAGTTGAGAAAGGAAATGTTACAAAACTCCATGTCCTTGTACAGATGTCACACCATTATGAACTGTGCTAGAACCTGTCCAAAGGGTTTGAATCCAGGTAGAGCCATTGCTGAAATCAAGAAACAATTAGCTTTTGATTAAGTTATCAACATTTGAATCAGCAATTGAGAACAAATTATAAATTAAAAGGCCCTGTATTCCCTCTGGGTTTGAAGACGTATTGCATGAATTTTTTTACTTGTTAATTATATTTATTTCATATCATTAGCAGAATATATATTTATCATTATCTTTGGGTCCCGAGTCGATTTTGTATTTCTTCGACCTAGTAAGACTGCTATTGGCTATTCTGGTCGTGTGAAATACGATTTTGTGAAGTTATCTCTATCAAGTATGTCCACAGGACACCAGGTTATACACTATCTATGGTTGAGTAACCATAATAGCCATTAAAATCGTCAGGGGGGGGGGGGTTAATGTGGGGAGATTGCTGTTAATACTATAGCCATTACTTGCTTCCGTTAGCGTGTACTAATTTTTGGGGTTGTTACCCTGGTAGGGGGTCATGGACAAAAAGTTACTCTATCAAAAGCCCCGCTGCTAAGTATGTTGCTTTTGGCTTTGATTGTCATGTATACATGCAATAAATCGAGCAGTACATGTAAGGTAACTCAACCTACCTTATAAGTTAAAATTGTCTTACTAGAGCTATTACTACTATATTATTGTTACATCAACTTTCTACTCAAATTTTGTGCATGTGGGGATATTCTAGGGGTCAAAGTTGGAGTGATTATTCATATTCCGATGTTAATTCTAACCGTAGACTACTCGCTCCAATAAGCATTAAAAAAGTGCTGCAATAATTTTAATAACTCGGAATAGAATGCGAGATTCTGAATTGTGGAGTAATACCCACAAGATGGTTAAGGTACGCCTGTTATGTTTGGGATTAAAATAAGGTTACATATGTACGTGAATCCAGACTTGAAAGTTCTATAAATACTGCCTGAATCTCCGTTAATTGTCTAGACATCATTTCTTGATTTCTATCAATTACTTACATTTCAAATATTTCAACTAGGACAATTATAACATGGCAAAAAAAGTTTTATTAGTTTTATACAAGGGTGGTAAGCATGCTGTTGAGCAAAAGAGAATGTTGGGTTGTGCCGAGAATGAATTGGGTATCAGAGAGTTCGTTGAACAAAATGGCTACACCTTGGTTACTACTACTGATAAAGATGGTGAATCATCTGCTTTCGATAGGGAAATTGTTGATGCCGAAATTGTCATCACCACTCCTTTCTTCCCTGCCTACATCAGTAAAGAAAGAATTGCCAAAGCTAAAAGCTTGAAAATCTGCATTACCGCAGGTGTTGGTTCAGATCATATTGACTTGACAGCTGCTAACGAGAGAAAAATCACTGTTATTGAATGTACTGGTTCTAATGTTCAATCAGTTGCTGAGCACGCCATGATGCTTATCTTGAATTTGGTAAGAAACTTCGTCGATTCTCATGAAGTTGCTTTAGAAGGCACTTGGGATATTGCAAGAGCTGCCAAAAACGAGTACGACTTGGAAGACAAAGTCATAGGAACTGTTGCAGCTGGTAGAATTGGGTACAAGATTTTAGAAAGGTTGGTTGCCTTTAATCCAAAGAAGCTATACTACTTTGATTACCAAAAGTTGCCTCAAAAAGCAGTAGACAACATCAATGCAGTTTCAAAGATCATAAATGGAAAAGATAACATTTTGGAGAAAGTGGAAAGCTTAGAAGAAATGGTTGGTATGTGTGACGTTGTTACCATCAATGCCCCATTGCATGAAGGTACTCTTGGATTATTTGATAAGAAATTGATTTCCAAGATGAAAGATGGTGCTATATTAGTCAACACTGCAAGAGGTGCTATTTGCAATGCTCAGGATGTTGCTGATGCAGTAAATTCCGGTAAATTACTGGGATATGGGGGAGATGTTTGGTATCCACAACCTCCTCCAAAAGATCACCCATGGATTTCAATGAGAAAAGCTGGTAATGCAATGACTCCACACTGTCTGGGTACATCTATTGACGCTCAACAGCGCTATAGTAATGGCACTAAAGGGATCTTGCAAAGTTACTTCACTGGTAAGCATGACTACAAGCTGCAAGATCTTATTGTAATTGATGGTGACTATGCCACTAAATCTTATGGTGAAAGAAATTCCAAAAAATAGATGGGTTGAGTGTTCCCATTTTGTTTTGGGGGATAAATCATTGTTTCTAAATATATGCTTCGTTGGTATTCTCTGGTTTCAAGATATATCCCGTACTTTGGATCATTAGCCACTGTTTGTAGTTAGAAGACACGTTTAATGCAGTAAACATTAGACTCTACAAACCTTCTTTGAGATATTTATTATATATACAAGACTATCGTAATTCGTTTATTCAGAAATGGCATCTTTAATTGCCAATTTTCTTGAGTGTGAGTCGAAGTATTCACTTAATTCAACAAAAGTGATCTTTTCTGGGTCAACATCCATCTTATGTTTGTCCTTAAAGACAACCTCAATAATTGGCTTTTCTTTTGTAATGTCAGTTAAAATTTTGTAGTCTATGGCACATTGTGGTTTAATGGCAGATGGTAGTCTGGATAAAAATAATCTAGCTGGCTTGGCCCCAGGAGTGAATGGGTTAAACTTAACCGTCACCTTAGTAAAGTATTTAATAATCATATCAATAACCTATCTCTGAAAAATTTTTCACCTATTTTGAACTTGGTGAGAGTGCGAAATATTACGTTTACTGTGAGAGGTACAATTGCATGTCATCCTAAATCATGGCATTATAAACAGTTAAAGAAGTATTTATTGTCCTATTTGATAGTCAATTGTTTGTCTGTGATTTTTTCGTGATTTTTTACTAGCTTTTAAAAGTTTTTACAAATTTTTGGAAAGTACAGTCAGGTTTCAGCGATTCAGTCAAATTTGCAACTTTTTGTCAAAAACAATCACAATAAAAAAAGTACCAAAAAAATTATATTGATTAAAGAAAGGACTGATGCATGCAATACCTTGAAACGAAGAAAAGAGAAATGTACCAAAATACAATTTATAAGCAGTTTACTAAAACAGCAGAAGTGAGCCAAGTTTGAGAGTACCAATATTTCAGCTCTACAAGGATATGAAATTCACACAGCACTCTAGATCCTTATTTCCTTTTGCGTGTCATCGTCTAAGAAACGGGTTGTTTGCAAACAAAAAATATCTCATTATAGTCTTTTCATTGATCATTTAATCAAATTTCAACAAAGAATCAATGACCTGGTTATTGTTCTTCTAACCTTAATGAGAAAAGTCAGAAATGTATGTCTAGATTTTAGTTCTAGAGTTGAATTACATTCTCTTCAGTAGTAAAGTATAGGACCTAATACGGAATGCTTGAGCTATCAGATACTATCAATCATAGGAATCCTGTATTCCCAAATTAGGCAGGAATATTTTAAGAATACTTAACCGTGGGAAACAAATACAAGATCCTCAGGCTAATACCGGTTTAAGAGCCAATAAATTCCAACAAAGTAAGTCAGATATTATATTCAGGGTCGGAAAACACACAATACACATGACGTATGTTCTCAAAAGAAACTGCCTTGATCTAAAGTATCGTGTAAGTTAGATTTACAACTCATTCAAGGAAGTTAAAGTCACACCTAGCTTAGTTGAAAGCACCTCGTCTCAAAGTATGGAGTTAGGTGACAAAGCCCAAAGAATGGTTAGTCTTATCGATAGTCTTATTGTTTGCATGGTAAGAACAAGAGGTTCTTTTGTCTTCAATTCCCGCACAAATTACTGCTTTCAGATCTGGAATTACTTTCTTCAGAACAAAGACTTTCCTTTGCAACACGAAGAGTAATGTCAATAGGAATTGGTTATTCACCAGAGATAGCTTGAATATTGTTTAAAAATTTATTGCACACCTTGTATGCAAACCTGGTACTGTTATCAATAAATGAATAAGCTAATTGTTTTTGAACCCTACAAGTGAATCCCGACAATTGTTTCCATAGTGGTGTCGACCAACAATGTAATTTTTTGAAATATCAACAACATTGCGGGAGACGAAGTAAAGAAAGCACAATAATGCTGTTATCTTTCAAACGTGTGGTGTTAACTTCATAATTTTATTGACTATTTAAAACCCTTGAAAGTCCCTTCAAAGAAGCCATTAACAAATTAAAAAGATTTTTGTTCAATTTGAAGATTTATTATAAGTTTCATTAAGAGAAACAGCAGTACTTCGAATTAGGTTAAACTTATTTTGTTATATTATTTCAATCCCTATCTATATTAAAAAATGTTGTTCAACAAACAAGTTAGTATTTCAGTCGCTTTACTTAACCTATCATTCTTTAACAATGCTAGTGCTGAAATTAGTGCTGGTATCCATGGTGATGCAGATATCAATGTCTTGGGCGCTGAAGCAAGTGCTTATGTTGGTGCCGATGTAGATCTTTTAGGTGATCATCTTGCTGAGGCCTTAGCTTCCGCTGGTATTGGCGCCGACATTCCAGGTATTGCATCTGGAAGTGCTGATGCTGAAATTGCTGGTTCTATTTTGAAGAGAAACGACGAAGCAGAAATTTTTAAGAGATTCGTTCTTGAATCTGGCATGAAATCTGTTGGACAACTTGCTTCTGTTATCAGAAGAAAAGATCAAGAGTCCGAGGTCTTGAAAAGACAACTCTTGGCCGCTTTTGGTTCAAATTTAGCTAGCAAGATTGTTGAAGAGCAAAAGAGAGATGAATTACCAACTGCTAACAGGGTTGCAATGGTAAAGAGAGCTTTGATTTCTGGTGGAATACATGGTGATGCTGACATTAGTGTATTGGGCGCTGAAGCTACTGCTTATGTTGGTGCCGATATAGATGTTTTAGGTGATCATCTTGCTGATGCCTCAGCTTCCGCTGGTATTGGGGCCGATATTCCAGGTATTGCATCTGGAAGCGTTGATGCTGACGCTGATGCTGATATTTTAAAAAGAGCTTTAGCTGAAGCTGGAATTACAGGTGAAGTTGCTGCTAACATCTTAGGAGCCTCTGCTGCTGCCTACGGAGGTCTCGGAGCTGAGGTTGGGGGTTCAGATTTAGTTGCTGCTACTGCCTCAGCAGGCATTGACGCAGGAATCTTAGACTTAATCGATGTTGGTATCCACGCAGATGCTGGTGCTTCAATTTTGTAAGAAAAAAACCCGAGGGCTTTACCCCAAATTTTAGTTCTTATCGTCGTTTGTGCAATGCCTAAAATTGACAGATTTCGTAATATCCGAGACAGACTTTGATCTTTGTATCTATAGTTGAAAGGATTATCATTTAGAGAAAATTTGACTTCAATAATAATCATAGTTAATATATAACAAAAGAATCCTATATTTTCTAATCTTTGTTAATATTGACTTTTTTCCAGTGCAGTAGTTCAAGTCTTTATTTTATTTGCAATATTTCTAAGCTCAATATCTTGATTTGATATATCAATAGAATCTGCAGCAGTAACAGACGAAGAGGAGGGTGGATGTAGATTTGAAGATCTAGATATCTCCATTTTTGCTTGAAGTTGTTTGAACCTTTCGATCCTAACTTTACTTATGTATTCCCATTGGAAAAAACAGACTGGGATATATGCTAAAATAGTAACTTTTATGGCAGATTCTAACCACAGCCCTTCCTCCACAAAACCCAAGGAAAGAAACACTAGCACCATTTCTGATATCATTGACAAAGGAAACGTAAAGTAGTAGCCGTGGAAATTCAACCAGAACAATATTTTAGGAGCTCTTCTGGTTTTCACCCTGAATCCGTAGTAAGCATAGTGAATCAAGTTCTTGATGCACCATGATAGTATTAACAATGAGTATGAAGTATGTCTTGCGATTTTTGGATGGGGAAAAACTATTCCATAACATAACCACACCAGCTTTACTGCATCCAAAAATGGCCAAATATCATTACAGGAGAATGTTTGTTTCAAGCAAAGTTTTACCAAAAAGAATTCAAACAAAGGAAGCATCGAAACTATGTGAAAGAAGTCAGCTACACCACCAGGTAAAAACTTTCTCCCAACTAAGAAAAGCAAGGAGAGGAAACGCAACAAGCAGCAAAACCATAATGTGAATGAACAAGTATTAAAGAAGAACATGACCTTTTGAGCCATTGGTAATGGATATAGTTGAGCCATGATCTCTTGCTATATTTAAATACAAATAGTAAAACGCGCACATTAAAATTTTCGCCGTACTATGAAGATAGCATTTGTTGTAGCTCTATTGGCTACCATAGTCTCTGTGATAGCAGCTAGTTGGTCACCAGAAGATTACGAAATATTCAAACTAAGAGATAACATAATAAAGGACTTAGGAGAAAAAGTCACTTTTTATGATTGGTTAAAACTTCCAAACGGGCCAAAGTCCACCTATGAAGAAATCAATAAAGCTTACAGAAAAACTTCTCGTAAGTTACATCCAGATAAGTTTCACAAAGCCAGCAGATCTGTCAAGAAAGAGGCAGAAGCAAGATTTCAAAGGTTGTCGTTAGTGGGAAACATCTTAAGAGATGGATCGTTAAAAACGAGGTATGATTACTTTTTGAAGAACGGCTTTCCAACTTTGAGAGGCTCATCGTATTTGTATTCAAGATTTCGTCCTGGTCTTATTGGAACATTTGTGTTCTTGTATGTGTTAATTGGGATTTTTCATTATGTTTCAATAAGAATTGGAAGAAGACTGGACTACAATAGAATTGTGGCATTGAAAGAAGATATTAAGCAACAAGCCTGGAACGGGTCTTCCATTCCACCATTGGATGGATCAGACAGGAAAGTGCTGTTACCAAATGGTAAGGAATTCATTGTTCATTCCACAGGAGAAATAAGTTTATTAGAAAAGGATGAGAAAGACGAAAGACTCTTGCATTTACTTGACGAGAATGAGATAGAGGTGAATATTGGCTTCAAAGACACCATTTTTTATAAATTCCCCGTGTTCATGTACAATAAAGCTTTTGGGAAAATATTTGGGGAGATAACACCTGTCGAAGTAATTAAAATTAATCCTGAAAAACCAAAACCTAAGACAAAGAAAAACTCAAACAAAGGTGACAAAATAGAATTACCAAATGGTAAGGTTATTTATGGTAGATCCAACATGAAAAAAAGAAAATAAGGTCTTAATAGAGTCGATATGTATAATAAATATTTGTTATATGTAAACCTAACCACATTTTGGCTTTCTACCTAAAAAAAGGCTAGTGCAGGAAAAATTGAAATAATTATTAGTCGTCTAAACTTTGCTTCTGTTATGCCATTCGATACACACTACGCATTATGCTTTCTAACTCTAGTTAGCTTATTATCATCAGCGCCTCCTTCGTCATTATTTTCATCATCATCAGAAGAGCTTGATTCAGATAGATTTTCTAAGAATCCTTCCTGAGAAAAGTTCTCTACTTCATCGTCATAATCATCACTTAATACACCTTCTCCTTCAGCCAAATCATCAGGTTTTGGCGACATGTCTTGAATTCTAACATTTGACATGGTGGATACCATGCTATCTTCATCATCATCTTCAAAGTAATTAGTGTTCTGAAAATCCTTGTTTTCATGTAAAACAGATTTATCTTTTCCTTTTGTATTATATGGAGAATCCATATCTAATTGCCCAACAATATCAGCATCGAAACCAAACGAATCCAGATCGTTTTTTGCATTATGTCCATGTATCACATTATCATCATAGTCTTCATCGTCATTATCCCTATCTTCTGTTTCAGCACCCAAAACTACGTTATATACTTCCCTTGTTTTGAGAAGGATATCACTTACAAACCAATGCCACTCTTTGGAATTTATGGAATCAACAATCAATGGTGAAATTAGGTCTGGTTTGTAAAGGGAAGTGAACTTGACAACCTCTTCACTTATTAATATGAGATGTCCGAGATAACCTGGACGTAAATCAAAATCAGATTTATAAGATTCCACAATGATCTTGCTTAAATTATATCCATCCTCTGTAAATAAGTTTGATATTAAAAACGAATTATAAGAATTGAGTTTTCCATTAAATATCTGCTGGATCAAGTCAAACACAACATTATGAAAAAAATTGTGCCATGGATACTCAGTGAATTTGGAAATAATATTGATTAAAATCTTCAGGTCGATCAACTTAATCTTGAAGTAGTCTCCAATACATGGATTCGATCTTATCAAGGCATCACGTGAGGTGCACACAAACGGATTTTCTGTCGATATACTTGGTTCTTCGTCATCACTTTCGTCATCCATATTTAAGCTATCCACCAATTTATTGAACTCATCATTTTCACCAATTATTAGACTTTCAAATAGCAGATCCTCAGGTATAGAACGATCATTCTTGTCTCCTTCTGACCATATAATATCATTGATTGTTAATTCCTCAGATTCCACTGCTTTGTTATTCAGAGTTAATTCTTCTTCGCCAACCAAACTTTCATTCAAAGCATTTTGTAGTCTCGAAGCTTGTTTATCACGAATACAATCACGAATTTCATTCATTTTCCTTATCTTTTTGGAGTTGATTAAAATCATGTTTGAGCAGTGTAGCAATTCAGCTATGAGTTCAGAAATTCTAAACTTGGTGAAACCTAAATTTTTTGAATCCACATTCGATGGTGGTACTAGTTCAAGGTTCATCAATTGGTTAAATTTCTCTAAATTGTCAGAAAATATGGATAGCATTTCTCCAAGAAAAATTGGATCCCTAGAATTTGGTGTGTTTTGTTCAAAGTCTTTTAACCACTGAAACATGACGTATGAGTTTACCTCAGCGGCTTCACCATTTTGATTCGGCAACAACGCACTGTAAGACCCACAGTTCAAATCATAATCACTATTATTTTTTCTAATTAGTTCAATTACTATCCCCACACAGTTATTTATGCCATGTTTATTTGATAACCTTAAGCCACTCTTCTCATCTTCAACTGTATATAACATAATTTCATTGACCATTTTCAGAACTATTGGCTTTGAAACTAACTGTCTCGTAAGCTGGTTGGGGCCTATATTTGCTTCTATTACAACAGCCAATGCAGTATTGGAAGAGATTGTGACCAAAGCCTTTATAAAATCCGTAGCAGCAGTTTGTTTGAAAAAAAGTTGGTGGTTGGGAATTTTTGTATTGCTCGTCTCAAATTGTGTTTCATCTGGTTTCAATATATCGATCAACTTAGGAATCAAATCTTGATAGTACAAGGTATCTAATATACCAGTAGGATTATCGGGTTTGTCACTTTGAATAACTCTCAAGAAAAAATCCATCAACATTGGCACCTCAACTTTATTGATAAACGTATCAACTAAATCAGTCCTGCTTCTTATAAAATTTAACAATTCTATGCTATTAGTGTCCATCAACTGATCCAAGATATGTACCAAGTGAGTAACACTTGGTGAAGCCTCTTTGAGGTTGTCTAGGTAAAGAATCAGCCACACTTTATTGATTATGGCAGGTGTCTCCAAAATTCTGTTCGAAATTAGCCATAAATCCACTGAGAGTATTTCAGCAGATAATTGTATACAACGGCGCATTCTTTCCTCGTGAGTCTCTTCCTTGGTTTCAATCTCTTCACTTTCCTCTTCATCGACTTCATCGATCGCATTTTCTTGTTTATCAGAATCAAGCTGAAATTCTTGGGCACCATTGCTTTGTTCAACCGATTGCTGCATGTTAGAATCAGAAACTTCATTATTAGGTAACTTCTCTAACTCTTGGCTTTCCTTATCTGCTAACTCATGGAAAAAATCCACACTTTTTACTATGTAGTCCAAGAATCCATTAAGTATATGTGGCTGAATCAATAACTCTATCAACTTCATACCTCTAGGATCTTTTATGTTGGTATTGAAATCTGTATTTGACGAGGCAATTGACGTGGCATCATTTTCAACTTGTATAATTGGATTCTCAGACGGGTTTGAGCTGCTAGACTGACTTTGCTGCTGTAGTTGCAGAAATTGAAGCCCCGAAGGGTTGTTATAACTACCTTTGATAGAATGAAGTTCGTTCAACAACTCCTGCAGTAAATTTATGTTTTCTAAGATGTTATCCACAGTGATCTGTGAATAGTCCTGATTAGCATCTAGGAACTTTTGCAACTGAGTGTTACTACTAAATGTATTAGTGAAGGGCCAGAAAGACATCAGGCTGTTCTATTATGGAGTATGTGTGGTATCTGGCGAATTGTGAATGATTTGGACTGTCTGGTTCCTTGGGTTTGTCAATTGGGTATGGGTTAAGGAAATTAACTATCTCTATTTAATGATTATTTCACAAGAAATACGCCTACTTTCACTCAGGTTCAATTGTATAAAGCACTAATTGAAATCCTTATTTTTATTGTCTTGGTTTAATCCTTATTTTAGGTTCTCTTATGGATCGTTGATTTTTGACGCTGCGAAACCCATCCTCCAAAAGACGTGAAGCGTGCGATGCAATTACATTGATATATTACACTATCCTACACTATCTTACACTATATATACACCGACTATATCATTAATCGATAGTTTGAAGACTTTCTACGAGTTGAATGGCGAAATCGTAATCTTCTTGAACCGAATTGATCATCTCGTCAAAAAGATCTTTGATGAGCTTTTTACAGTTGTTACCACTATGTTCAATCCACTGTTTAATAGTCATATTTTCCTCTTCTTCTGGCATTTGCGAAATAAAGTTTGTCAATTCTCCTTCGATATCATCTCTTAAAGTGTATTGTATTCCTGTTATCTGATGCAAGTAGTCCAAAGCACTTTCCATATAACTTAATTTTTGTTCTATTGCCTCCATTTCCTTCTTTCGCCAGAATTGATCGAAGGAGCCAAACTTTCCGTCGCTGCTATTGTTCTTTATTGTCGAATTTTCTTTCTCTTGTTGCTTGAGTTCTGGTCTCATTGCAAATGACTGCCTTCGGGAAGGCACTGTTTCGCTCTTTGTTACAATAGAAGATCTATTCGAAATTGATTGTGCAAAAGATCTTCTAGGAGGTGCTATACCAATTATGAAGCTCCCATCCCTTTCATATTTCGAATAACTGTCTTCCCGAGGGGCTAATATAGGAGATATCACTGATTTTCTCTCCGGAATATGTTGTTTGGCACCAACAACATCAGCAATATTGGATTCTGTTGTATCAATCAGGTTAACAACTCTAGTAGGAGAACCTTCAGATTTGTCTGTTGCAGTTGTATTGTCACTCTTGTTGTCGATGACTAGAGTAATCAGTTGATCTGGAACAATTTGCTTAATTGTACCCTCAATATCCACCCTAAAGTCCTCTGTTAACCTTTTTTGTTCAAAAGACCTTCGATCTAGAACCCCTTCACGATCAATATTTTCTTTCTCGAATTGCTCTTTAATTGTTTCTCCTAAAAAGACTCCTTCATGTTCTTCAACAGGACTACTATCTGCTTCAAAAATAGCTTTGCTTAGATCAGTCAACAAGTTTTCTTTGGCATCATCTTCCAAATGATCTGCTTCTATATTTTCAGTATCTTTATCGGTCTCAAAAAGCTCTGAATACTCCCTAACTGATAGTTCAGCCTTTTTATTTATCTCAATAAGCTGAAGAATGTCATTACGATAAGCATCTGCCATATCGCTTTCAGAATCATTGATCTCGTATTCACTGTCAGCTCCATTTGGTGCATCATCTCCGTCAGAATTTGCTTTTGAGAGCGATTCCTTTCTTGAATTTTCCATTTTAACTTTGTTGTCAGGCCTCTCAATCTTTGGATCGGACTGAGTATTATAGTTATTCTCGTCATCATTTGAACTGTTTGCTTCAGGAGGCCCCAAATCATTTAAAATTTGGTGCTCAGGTTGGCTTTTCTTGGGTGTTGAAGTTCCTAATTCGTTAATTGCACTGTCAGAGAAATTTAATGGTTCTTCTTGAACATCCAAACTTTTCCTTGTGGTTGGGGATGCAACAACACTGTTAGATTTTAAAACAGAAGTTGATGCAATCAAATCAGGTATTTTGTCAATATCACCTAAAACATCCAAATCGATTCTCTGAACCTTTGATTTTGCTTTGAGCCGTTTTGGAGATCTATAGATATTGTTGGTATTCAGCTCAAGGAGTCTTAGATTGTCCTCGTCGTAGTTTCCAATGTCATGATTGGAAGTATCCAAAAATGCCATGGGACTTGGGGACTTAGATTTGCCTTTCATACTACTTTTTAGATTGAGCTTGACCTTTTTTCCTTTTGAAGGTGATTCCTTCAATACCTTTTGAAACCGAAATTCATTAAATACATTATCGTCATTACCTTTAATATTTTCTAAAGCCTTCTTCTGTACTCTCCCTGTGTTCTTGATAGTATTTGAAGGATCGACCGATGGTTCAAAGGAATCATCACTATCTTCTATCATATCAGATACCTCAGACTCATCCTCCAAAAGATTTGGGGTCCTGAATTTATTATCTTTCTTAGACAATGAAGAACTATGCTTAATAGTTGAAGAATGTCTTTGGTGGTCATCAGAGTCCGAATCTGCAAACAGTACTTCCTCTTTTGAGTAGCTCTTAAACTGATCTAACTGCTCTATGGTATCAGTTTTAGGAGCATTTCTAATTCTCTTGCTTCGTCTTAACGGAATGTTTGCATCAAAATCACTCCTAGATTTTTTGCTATCGTTGGATGAGAAGTGATTTTCACGCCTAATTGGAGACAAATCGTTGCTAGTTTTAATAGAATTATTCTCAGGGAAGCTATTGGATCTCGAATTATTTTTCCGTTTCCTTTTATTATCTTGGGAGTTAAAGCTACCTTGCTTTTTTGATTGTATGGGATGTGAAAACTCGCTTCCTTGTGCATTGGCATTTCCCTTGAATGGTGACAAATTCGGCGGATCGACAAGCTTGTTCTCTTTAATCTCGTGTACAGTATTGACATCAGACTGATGTAAGGCATCATTTAGATCATCTGCATTATCTCCATCATCAACAACATCAACAACATCAACAACATCAACTAAATCAATATCGTGCAAACCAATACCACTATCGCTCAGGTGAATGCTTTCAATTTCTTTCAGGTCATGACTGTCAGAAGAATTAATGCTTTCAATATTTTCACTCATTTGACTATCTTCATCGTAAAGTGCATTCATTTGTCGTCTTTCTTTAAGCAACTCCTGATATCTTCTAGTAGACTTGCTTAACTTGTTCTGATCCTCATTATCGGATGTGACGTAGTCTGATTGAGAATTATCCAAAATTTCTGACTCCGTCCCTTCAAATGCTTCTATATCTTGTTCCTGTGATGAAAATTTACTGTACTGGGACTCCTGGGTCTTATTTTGCAGTATCTTTCTTGCATTAGACCTTGAAAGCTGAGGCTGAGATTGGGTTTGTGACAAAAAGGATTGGGTTGAAATCAATGACCCTTCTGAGTCCTGAATAAAGTCATTATCTTCAAATGAATCATCTTCTGACGAGAAAATATGGTCTTGGACAATTTGAGAGGCTATTTTAGTAGTTTCTGAAATCCCTGGAATATCAATTTTAGTACCATCCATGAGTTTGCTTTGCTTTTTTCTCTCGGCTGAAGATGCAGTTCCATTTAACTTCTGCATCCTTGCTATAATCCGTGCAGAAATGCTTGGTTCAGATTCTTCAACCAATTTTTGGTACTTTTCCAAGAATAAGCATGGTTTTTCATTGGAATTTATATGCTCAACAATAGGGTTATCACTCTTATCCCAAGACTCCAAAGCAGCACCACAATATAGACAGCGGACTCTATCTTTGACACCCTCAACCTCTAATTCCAAGTAAAACCCTGCTTCTGATAACTCCTTGGAACTGATAGGGGCACTTTGATCCCAAAACTTTTTGTAGGTGTCAAGTCGTATCTTGAGCGCTTCTTTACTTACTGGATCATCCAAGGGTTTTACCAACTCCTTCACTTCATCACTTATATCTGGATGTAGGAACGATAGTATATATCCACAAAGTAACGAGAACGAACACTTTGGGTGACGTAGTAAATGGTCCTCATGAACGTAGTTGGTACCTTCTACATTAGTCTCACTCCCATTGCAATGAAAACACACAATTCTATCAGGGTACCTTTTATTAGGGGCAAAGTAGAATCCTGTATCTACTAGTGTGTCTATGCTAGGAACTGAGTACATCCACCGGCGTTTTCCCGAGTCAAACGTCTGCCGCCTGCTTTGTTTGTACTCCATAGACTTCATAGTCTAATTTTATTTGCGCGTTGTTAATAGTGTAGATAGAGAAGGAATTTAATATGTTTTGAATTGAAAAGGTTCTAATTGAGACAGTATGAATGATCTAATCTAAAAGCTATGACCCACTAACAATTGTACAGTTTTCAAAGCCTGGTATTTCAACTCGTTATCACTGTTATTGTCCAACAATTGCATGATCAACAACTTGTAGTTCTTATTGTCACTGATGAAGTTGATCAAATCCTGACCCAAATTGTCAATCAAGAACTGTAAGTCGTTCAATATGATGATTTTAGACAAGTTGGAGTAGTTCTTAGAATCTAAGATTTCGAAAAATTTGGTAACCAACTTGAAGTTGTTATTCTTAAATTTGCTGGAGTTTTCTAACCAGAAGTCTGAAGACTTGTGAGTTGGAGAGTTCCAATTAATCAAGTTTGGGTTTTCCAATTCTGTCAAGTATTCATCAAAAGAAGTCAACTTGTTTTCGACAATTTCTGTCAAGTGATCGTGTAAATCGTTCAAATCATTTGTAAGCTCTTCATCAGAACCGTTGGTTGAAAACTTTCTTTCTTTCAAGTTAGAAATAATGTTCAAACCATCATTGAACAATACAAGCTTTGAGAATTTGAAGCAGTCCACATTGCTGTCATAAATTGTGACAAAGTTTTTCAAAATGGACACTGACAATCTAATTATTTTTGGCTTGATTGCATTCTTTGAAATGATTAATAAGTTACCAACCAACTCTGGGAACTTAGTTAAGACCTTCTTGTTAAATTTAGCATTGAAAGACAAAATCCAAATATTCAACAAGGTGTTATAAACCATTTGCAAGTTAGATGAGTTAATGGAATCTCTATTGAATTTTTCGACTAACGTATTGATCTTCTTGAAATCAATGTTTTCGATAAAAATCGACTTATAATCCTTCAAGATAATCAACTTAGTCAAAAACTGGGTGGTAATAAACTTGTAATTGAAATCGTTTGAGTCAAGTAACGATGTAATGGTCTTAAAAGTTTTAATTATTATGGACTTTTCAACATTTGTGGAGCTACCGAGTAAGATAATCAAGTTGTATAAGCTTAAGGTTTTGATTATTAAGTCATTGCTGAGCAAGTGTTTCAAGAATGGCTCGTATGGCAATTTTTCATCAACCTGACTCAAGGCAATTAATTCAGTACCGAACTCCAGAACCTGTAACAACAAATCATTAATCAACACCAATAGGTTCTTAATGGCGTCATCTCTTGAATTGACGTCTAATTTGTTCAACAAATTCAATAAGGTGTTGGCATAAAGTTTAAGGTGACTAGACACAGTTGTGATTTTGTTCTCTGGGCTCTGCTTTTCTAAAGTCTTGATCAAATTGGACTCATCTTCAGAGATAATGTTGGCACGAGACAAGCCTTCCCATGGGATGATTCTTTCTCTGATAATCTTTTTTTGATCGTTCAAAAATTGACTTTCAATCTTCAAAGTTAGTATTAATTGAACTATCTCTTATTTTACAACCAAGGAACTTGCCATTGAAATATGAGCTTGAAAACATATAAAATATTAGGTAGCTATTTAAAGAATAATAAGCAGGTCTTGGCTATACCGTTAGGAATTGTGCTGTTATACATACTTCTTCTACCGCCATGTTTAATTAGCTAAAGGGGCTCCTTCCAATTCTCATTTTTCGGTGAATACCATCAACAAAGTCGTGCACTAACCACCATGATAGATGTAGATTGAAATATTGAATGGTCGTTAGAAATAGTCAGGATGATCCAGCTGAGTTTACAGACAGTCAGGAATTTAGAACGATACATGATTTGTTTGGGCTAATTTCTGAGGCTCTTTTGCAAAGAGTGAAAGATTTTGCTAACCAAGAATTAAACTACAGAAACAGAACTTCTTTTATTCCTTCACAATATCTGTATGAAGAAACAGCAATGTTCACATGGTTCTAAGGGATTGATAAAGCTGAATTATAAAAAAATTACCTGTTTTGAACTATTTTGAGCTAACAAGTAGAGGTTTTAAATCAAAATTATTTACTTTAACAGATGTGGTTTCTTAACTAAAACAGATTGACCGACATCCCAGCAAAACATTTCTGTCCAACGACACACCAACCCCCAAAATTCCCAAAGATAAGCACGAGCCAACGCATTCTGATAAGATAAGCTAAGCTGAGCGACGATATTGAAAGAGGATAGACAATCAAATCAGATTTGAAGATTACAGAGTAAACGACACACAACTACAATATATTCAATTCGATTTTTTAGCTGGATTCTCTAGCAAATTCTTTAGACATGTCAGCATCTGGGATAGAACCACAGATGGTTTCGATCATAATACCAGTGACCAAGTATGGGTCAATGTTAGAGGCTGGTCTTCTGTCCTCGAAGTAACCGTAACCTTCCTTAGCAACAGATCTTGGGATTCTGACAGAAGCACCTCTGTTAGCAACACCAGAAGAGAAGGTTTCCATGGAGGCAGTTTCATGTCTACCAGTCAATCTTTGGTCGTTGTCAGCACCGTACAACAACAAGTGTTCCTTGTGTCTAGTAGCCAACTTGGAGATAGCTTCCTCAATGTATTTCATACCACCTTCATTTCTCATGGCTTCAGTGGAGACGTTGGTGTGACAACCAGCACCATTCCAGTCACCGGCCAAAGGTTTTGGATGGAAGGAGATCTTAGCACCGAATTCTTCAGCAACCTTGGTCAACAAGTATCTAGCGATCCATAATTCGTCACCCATGGTAATACCTTCACATGGACCGACTTGGAATTCCCATTGAGATGGCATGACTTCAGCATTAATACCAGAGATATTAACACCAGCGTAAAGACAAGCTCTGTAGTGAGCTTCAACGATATCTCTGGCAAAAACCTTACCAGTACCAACACCACAGTAGTATGGACCTTGAGGAGCTGGGAAACCACCCTTTGGCCAAGCGTAAACTTGGTCGAATTGGTCGAACAAGGTGTATTCTTGTTCGATACCGAACCAGGTCTTTTCGGACTCGTGAGCCTTCATCAACTTGGCACATTCGTGTCTGTGGTTGTATTTGTTTGGAGTACCATCGTTGTTCCAACATTCAGCCAAAACAATGATGTTGTCACCTCTTCTGAAAGGATCTGGGTAGAAAGCAGAAGGTCTCAAGTAGACATCAGAGTCGTGACCTGGAGCTTGACCAGTGGAAGAACCATCGAAGTTCCATTCTGGCAAGTCATCAACAGAAGATGGCTTCTTGTTCAAGGTCTTACATTTGGATCTGGTGTTACCTTCAGCATCAATCCAGACGTATTCAGCCAAAACCTTACCTCTTTGATCTAAGTCAAAGTATTTCGATAATATAGCAGTTTGTTCAATAATTCCAACCATTTTAGTGTGAATTAAGTATTAAGACAAGAAATAAATAGCGGTTTTGTTTATCCAGTTCTGACGTATCAAGAAAAGAAAAAGGCTATCTTTGATAAGGGAATAAAAAAGATGGAAGTCCAAAAATTTGAGCGAAGTCAGATTCATTTAAATTGTTTTTTATGAGAGGTTACAAACTGGTAATCGTGCGACATAAATCCCGATAATTTCTTTTTAGAGTCGTGAACACGACGAAAAAGGTTTCAGCCAATCAATCTGAGATAGATAACCCGATAAGACAGGTAAAAATTTTCAGTACGATTAGTTTCCTTTTATGGGAGTTTGAGGGTGGTGTGAATTTGTCTAGACCATTTACAGGGGAGGGATAATATGCATATAGGGGTGAACTGTTATTACTCCAGTCAACTATAATTGCATTTGTGAAACGTATCTTTGTGTTTAAGCGTCTTGTGAACTTAGCAATGACTCAGTTCAATGTCGGGTTGGGTGGTGCGAACAGTTTCTAGGGCCAATGGAACCAAAATCTAGGACTTATACTTCCTTCCGCCCTACAGTCACCAGACATTACCCAGATGAGCAATTGATGGAGAGAGTCAAACGTGAAAAAGGAATTCTATCCATTTCTTCTATGTGGTGTCAAAAATTGTACCAACGTTCAGAATTTTGAAGGAATAAGAATGATAGAGATACCAATTTACTGGCTCCGGTTTGCAAAGGCGTACACTCTGACCAAGTCAATTTGCGACACTACATTGCGAACCAGGCCAATTGGAAGCGGAATAAGTAATAGAGCCTATTATATTGGCTGGAATCAGCAAAGGGTGTTTCAAACCTGGGGATCTTTTATCTTTGTACTGCATTGTGCTTTGATATCTGAACTTCAGGATTGTAAAAATATTTTCGTTCCCAAATAATCGACATTCTCTTATCAGTAGTTTAATTGTCAAATAGAAAACCACTCAACAAAATATTTCGATAAAGCTTGTGGGTAGACAAAAGTTCGGGGAAATCCTTTTAAACTCCTGCCTATTCAACCGTAGTGCACAATGCAGATGGAAGTGAAATTATATTGTTGTACAAGCGGGCTGATCGTAAATGACTGCTGCTGTGTTATAGTTGTAGGATAATTGATTGTAGTTGTTAATTGTAGCTAGATTGGTGGTAGTGTTGATTTTAGCTCAATTGATAGTAGCTCAATTGATAGTAGCTCCACTGATAGCAGCTCTACTGATTATAGTTTGAGAGTGTATTCTACGTTTGCAGCACAAGAGTTGGTTAGCAGGAAACACTTGCTTTTTTAGGATACTCAAACCTCATGTTGTCTACTTATAGGATGTCCCGAAACGAGCTCCGAACCCGAACGGAGTTACAATTAATTGTTCGAGAACGGAGTATATTACCCTTTTCATACTTCACTGTGTATCCATACTTCAGCCATGCATATGGTTCCAAATAGTAAAACTATGCATTGATCAAATTTAACCACTCCTAACTACCTATGGGGTTTACCTCTTATATGGGTTTACATCATAATGAATTATTTGTACCATTTCTTTTTCACCACACTTCTACTACAAAGAATTTGTCACAAAAATCACACCCGTACACCTCCTCACCCAAAAGTGCGATGTGATTTCAGAACACGGTTATCAACAAATGTGGATTCACATTATAGCGCCAGTTGTTTTTGTGACGAGCTATGTTGCGTTTTTCCAACACAGCATATGTTCCAATTTGCCATACTTTAAGACAAATCTCCCATTTCCCTTTCCGCTTTCCAATTATGAGTACGATTTGTCTGCTATAGAACCCTTTCTCACTTCTAATTGCAGGGTCATAAATGAGATCAATCATGATAATGCCAATGCTATTTTCGAGGACTTGGAATTCAAGTATAAGATCTTTGTTCAGCCTAAGATTAATTACATTAACATGTTCTACTTGCCGGTTGTAAGACTAAAACTCAAATTGTTTTACCAGTCAGCGAGTTTGTTTGTTGATAAAAACATTGCTCCTTATGTAAATGCTGCATATTATAAGGCTTACCACAGCTTTGGGATTTTGCTGCAGATTATTTCCATAAAGCTTAACGAGTTCAAGTTGTGGATAATCAATTCATCTTTCTATAAAAACTTTGTTGCCGAAAAAATCAACAACTTTAACATCCTCCTCGCTAAGTTTGCAAGAAGCTCCAACTTTCAAAAGTTCAACAGCCGTAAAAAGTTTTTGATTAAGGAATTCAAGAATTTAATCAACTATAAGCTGGCTAAAAAACACAGAAAGCACAAAAAGAAACCTATTATTGATCATATGAATGTTGCTGATGTTGCCAAAGGAATTTTGGATGACACTGGTTACTACGATTACGGATCTGATTCTGGCTCGGGTTCTGAAGGTGAAGTTGGTGGTGAGAAATTTGCGTACGATAGCGACGAGGAACCTCTTACTATTAGTCTCACATCAACGATTTATGAGGTGATGAAGCCAGAAGCAACCATGTTGCCTATTGAAAAACAGATCAACGAATTGTTAACACATTTTGAGACAAAGATTAATAAAACCATGGATTTGGCCGTGATTAACATTTCAAATGAAATTAATCCTGTTATCAATAAAACGATCGAAACCTTGAAACCTGAGTTGACTGAAATCTTTAAATTCATGCAAACCGAGAATTACAAGTACTACAAGGAAGCCCACGAGATGATTTCCTCAATTGATAAAGATTTGTCTAATTTGAAGGAATTGAAACTTGAAGGTTACAAAGAAACCATATCAAGACAAGACATGAGAGATTTAATTGAAACGATCAGATTCTTTAACTCTAATCAATTCAGCAAAATTGAAAGCAAAGTAAATGAAAGTTTTGAAAATCTCATTAACAAGTACTTAGCAATCATCCAGGATACCATCGATATCTTAGAATCATACGCTGATTCAAGTTTCCAAAACTTTGCAAATGAATTTTCATTAGTTGTTGATAAGTCCGACAATGAAGAGTTCAATTGGAAGTCTTGGAAATTCTTCCATAACTTGAAGAACTTGTTATTTGACAAACGTGATTTCATTTTCGATCAGGCAGACTTCTTGAGAAACAAAAGCTTCTCAAGCTTGGCCTTGGATAATGATTTTGCAAACTGGTTAAAGTTCTTGAGTGAAATCAACATGCATTTAAATTTCTTGGAACAGGACAACAATGAATATTTGCAATTAATTAGAGCCAAAGCCAATGTCAGCTATCAATTGAGAGAAGAAGAGGAAGACATACAACTGGCTATGGCAGAAGCTGCCGAAGAAACAGAGGTGTTAAGCAGTGAAGGCGATCATGGGGAAGATAATGACGCTCAAGAAGCGTCTAACGAAGAAAACAAGATTGAGGTTGACGAATTTGAAGAAGAAGTCGAAGAAGAAGTTGAAGAAGAAGTTGAAGAAGAAGTTGAAGAAGAGAAAGTTGAAGAAGAGAAGGATGACGATGAAGAAGATGAAGAAGAAGATGAAGAAGAAGATGATGAAGAAGATGAAGAAGATGAAGAAGGTGATAATGATGATGAAGATGAAGAAGAAGAATATATCTCCGAAGTGCAAAAAGAGAACGAGTCAAACAACGAAGACCAAATCGAAGTTGATGACGTGGAGGTGGATCAAGATCCAGACCTGGACTCTAGCTAATGTAATATAGGGATAGAAATAAACCTTACTTTCCGAACTCGATATATAATATATTCACACTACGTAAAATACAAAGGTATAAAAGCAAGCTCCGCAACCTGTACAAAGTTGTTGAAATTCGATAGGTAGGTCAGGTTTAGCATGTTTAAGCAAAGTTAGTCCTATAAAGTTCCACAGCCTTGTTGTACAACTCCACAGCATATTCATACACGTTAATTTCCACTATTTCAATAATCTCAAATATCTTGAAAGCAACTGGGTGGACAAGTTGAATACCGTGGTTGTAAATGTCAACCAAGTGCTCGTGAATCTGGTACTTCTTGAAGAAGTCAGTGGAATGGACATTATCATCCAAGAATTTGCTTGCTTGTTTACCGTATGGAGTAACAAATTGTTCTACCTTTGCCACTTCACCGCACATGGCTTTGTGGTGATGATTGAGTGGGTGCAAGATAGCATCCAAAGCACTGACACTTTCACACTTGTAGAAAAACAAGTAAGAAGTGTACACGGTGAATAAAGTAATAACAAGTAATTTGAAAGAGATACCCATCATTTAAAGTTGATATGTTTTGGTAATTTTCAGAAGCAATGGGGTTTTATGGTTTGCGACTCATGTGATCTCAAGTGTTTGATGCGACCTGTTTGGAAAATACCCGAATTAGGCAGTCTACTCAACAAATCGAAACCAACGTTTTCCGTCAATGCTGTGGAACATTCTACAATCGTTTCCCACGAGATAAATCTTGGGAGCACCAGCGTCCTTTTACGTAATAAACTGGCCCCAGAGCTACAATTGGTCACAACCGAACCAGGGTCATGTGTACATTAAATCTGGGGTCAAAGCTTGACTTATACAGATCTATCTTCGTCATCTAACCAATCCTTAGCTCTATCAACTGCTTTTTCCCATCTCTTCCAAACCCTTCTTCTTTCATCATCGGGTAACTTAGCCTTAAACAAGTTATCATCTCTTTGATTTCCAGTAATTTTTTCAACAACGTCGTCTAAGCTCTTCCAGATTCTGTCTTCTGGGTCCTTCATACCCAATCCTGCAGCAATTGCGGCACCCAAAGCGGTACATTCAGAAATTGGAGCTCTTTTAACCGTCACACATGGACCTAAGATGTCGGCTTGAATCTGTAACACTTCGTTGGCTTTAGACATACCACCATCTACAGCCAAAGTGCTCAACGGTGTGGATTCGTGTTGTGTGGACAATGCAGTTTCTAAGAAATCTTCACTTGCGCCAGCATCTCCAGCCATAGCTCTTAAGATAGCTCTAACTTGGAAACAAACACCTTCCAATGCAGCTCTAGCAATATGACCGGAAGAGGTGTATTGGGTCATACCAAAAATAGTACCTCTAGAACCACCGTTCCAGTATGGAGCATAGAGCCCAGAAAAAGCAGGAATAAATACCACTCCTCCACTATTTGGTACCTGGGAAGCTAAAGGACCAATATCCTTAGCAGTTTCAATCAACTTCAAGTTATCTCTCAACCATTGAATAATGGAACCTGCTACGGCAATCGAACCTTCCAAGGCAAAATGTGGTTTACTGGCTGTTTCGTCTTCTAAATTAGGAAACCAATAACCAATAGTAGTCAAGGCGCCATGTTGACTAATCAACTTTTGAGTTCCAGTGTTGTACAATAAGAACGCACCAGTACCATAAGTACATTTAGCACTCCCGCTCTTGAATGCCAACTGACCAACCAATGAAGCAGACTGGTCTCCTAAGCAACCACAAATTGGAACCCCAGTGATAGTCTTCAAGATTTCATAGGCTTCAGGAGTGATCTTGTTATGGAAACCCAAGGCAGAAAAGTTTGGCGAAGCAAAACTACCATAGAATTCGGAAGAAGAAACGATTTTAGGTAATCTAATCTTGGAGGGATCAATACCCCAGAAATCCAACAACTCGTCATCGTATTCACCGGTTTCGATGTCCATAAAATAAGTTCTTGAAGCATTAGAGATATCTGTTAAGAAGGACTTTTCTTTAGTCATGTGGTAGATCAACCAGGTATCCACGGTTCCAAACATCAAGTTACCATCTCCCTTTTCGTATTCTTCCCTGATATCGTCATCATTATCCAACAACCATCTCAATTTGGCAGCACTGAAGTAAGTAGACAATGGCAACCCAGTTCTCTGTCTCAACTCTTCTTTCTTTTCATCATCAATCAACTTTTCCAAGTGTTGAACAATTTCAGCGGTTCTGGTATCTGTCCAAACAATACCATTACTCAAAGGCTTACCGGTTTTTCTGGACCACACAATGGTGGTTTCTCTCATATTGGCAATACCAATGCATTTGACCTTGTACTTGGTTTGCAAGTTAGGATTCTGGTTTATTTTCCTTAATGTGATCAAACAAGCTATCAAACATTGAACGGCATTAGCTAAGATATGGACCGGCATACACTCAACCCAACCAGGCTGGGGAAATCTCAAGGTAGGACCAACACTGGCTTGGTTATTTTCGATTTCAATATCATCGTTTATACTGATTGCTATACCTTCTGCAGTAAAAATAGGTTGATTATGCCTAATTAATGAAGACCTTCTTCTGAACTGGTCTGTATTTGAACTCTCATTTGGTGCTTCGGAAGCACTGGTACTGTATTCAATCTGGTGCTTTGCTAATTCTTCCCCCTTGTCATTAAACAAGATAGCTCTAGCTGAAGTTGTACCGATATCTATGGTACCGATGACAGGATGAGTTGGCGCTTGGCTGTTACGACGAACCATATTTTAAGTGAGAAATATCAATAAAAAAACAGCAGAAATTGTCAATATCGGTTCAATTCAATGCTACACACCTACACAGTAGTTGATCTGATTCTTTCTCTCCCCTTGTTTGGAAAATTCAATAATTTCAAACTAAACTTTCTAAACCGGGTTTTGTCTCAGTTTTAGCAATGTGACAATTCTCGGAGCATCCCTCGAAACTGGAACAGTTAACTATTGGATGCCGTGGTTCGAAATTAAATGGCGGGGGAATTCGAACAACCTGTGTTGTTATGAGAGAGAATACAATAGGAGTTTCGGTTTCGCTGGCAATTGTCCGTCACAGTAGGTATTCAGAGTAGAAAGGAGTCAACCATTTTGCATGAGTTTTGTGCGATGCAGAGTTGGGGGAGTATAGTTTTCAGGATGTGGCATTTAAATGGTGGTATTGCTTCAAAATGGGCCTAAATGTCACGTTGCAACTATGATATAGGTGGGGCGGAATTTTTCAAATTCTAGCCTCAAAATAAGTTGCTGTACTTGAAAACCGGTTCTTTGTTTAAGCGAATTATCTTACATGCATCAAGTTATGCTCCTAACTAAAGGTCTACTTTTATACCGTACATTGAATCAACCATTAAATAACTTCACCATTCTTAAAATGCTTACCCCTTACGAATTCCAACCCTTCACCGTTATAACTAGTCAAACTATTCACCTCCACCAATCCATCTTCTTCAACAATACCACCGTTTTCTTTCACCCACTTAGTTCCTAATTCAAGGTAGTCTCTCTTACAGGTGATTGGGTTATCGTTGGCAGCATTCTTAGAGTTCTTCAATGGTGAAAATTCTCCACTTCTTTCCACTTCTAAACAACCGAACTTGCTCAACTCAATAGATGTGAACACATCGAAAATGAATTGTTCCAATTTGATTCCATTTGGCTCCGAGGGCTTATAGAACTTGCCTTCTTCATCAATGCAGCCAATTTTCTTTTTGGCAATGTGGAATGGCAAGTATTCTTGCGAAGATACCCAGGTTGGTACCATGTTCTTCAATAAATCAACAGAATAGTAATGGTTGACAATGTTGGCAGCTCTCAAGAATAACTTTGACTCGTCAGCTGGGTCCTTTCTGTTGGCCAACTCTTCAGGTATTTCACTGTATTCAATCACACACGGCTTCTGGGTAGCTTCGTCCATACCTATCAAACCCACACTTTCACTAGCATCTCTCTTTCTGACCACTTTGGTTCCCAAATCAATCTTTCTGTCAATAGCAAATCCAATGAAAGTTGGGTCAGCAACCTTCACTAAGATGTTATCAACACAGTACATGTGCAAGTGTTTAAGGTTTCTCTTTTGGAAATCTTCGATTAACCCATTCAAGGCCAAGGCTTTGTACAAACCACCATTACCATCTGGACTTTCACAGATCTTGCGATCACTCTCCAACAAGATCTTGTTTCCTTCCAAGTTGAAGCATGGTAAGGTGCCTTGGTTGAAAAATGTGATTTGAGATTGTTGCAATCCAAAGTACTGACTTTGCCTAAAGAAATCTTCAGTAGGTTGTCTAGTAGGCTTACTGGTCATGACATACCATTGAATAGTTGGGTTTGAGCCGGGATATTTTTCTTTAGCCAAAGTTTGGATCTTCAAGATCTTTTCAGCCTGAATCTGGAAAAGCGACTTTTCTGAAGGTAAATGAATGTTGTAACAACCTTTGGGATCATTTGAACCTAATCTTGTACCCTGGCCACCTGCCATTAACAAAACACCAACTTCGTTTTTTGAGATTGCTTCTAGGCCCAAATTATACCAGTTGTCCTTAACTTCACCATCAATATCAATAGTGGAAGCGGTCTGTTGTGTTGGCAACTGAGAGTAAGTCTTTTCAGCACCGTTAGACTTACTAAAAGCCAATGCTTGCTTAACAGTGCTTATCAACTTCACTGGATCGTCGAGTTGAGATAACTGATCTAACATTTCCTGTTGCTGTTCAGCAGTTAAGTCACCAAAGTACTTGAACAAGTGGTTCTGTTTGGCCTGTTTAAAGGAATCAATGATGGTTTCAGTCATATTTGATCCGTTTCTATAAGATGGTTCTAGATCTGAAGGATGCAGCAACTTGAGCACGCTGGTTGTACAAAATCCGAGAAGTTGTGTAGAAGAACAGAATACTAATATTCAAAGTCAATCCGAAGGTATACAGAACGAACGAACACGGGTAACAATAGTTTCAAACAATATTCCCTCTGTGAAAATCAAAAGTTTTATACACTTCTTTAGTGCGCGGTCATTTAACCAAATAGGCAAAAACGTAAATACCAGGAATTTTCAAGTGAACAAATTTTCTGATTTCATTCCTTAAAATAGAATTGTCGTGGACACACAATAAAAGAGGCGTAAACTAGTGCAAGAACCGTAGAAGGGGTGTAGTTTCGTGTTACAGGGAAGTAGAACTCGAGAGTTATAGTTGCTCCCACAGGAAGTATTGCTTTGTGAAATATCATTAAGCAAATTTTTTAATTAGGTTTAGTTGTTGTAATTGTACGTGGAAGTATTTTCCTGTGTTTAGTGAAGTTCTAGATTATGGTATGTAATTAGAAAGTCTAGTAACAGAAAGCCTGAACGGGTGTTTATACTTGTAAGTCATTAAGCATCAAGAAAATGTAACAAATGTAAATATCTATAAACTAAATTAAAAGAGACAATAAGGACGTGAAAATAACCATGAAAACACTGCTTCCTACAACAAGCCCTGTACCTGTAGATCTAGAGCTACTGGAAGAGTGGCTTCTGCTGCTGTTGTCGTCTGATGAAGAAGTACCAGAAGCACTGAAGGTTTCAGTTTTCATAGCATTGGAGGCACTAGCACTCTTATCTGGAGCAATACACTTGAAGTTGTGACCTTGAATCTTGTTGTTACTTTGCAAAGTCTTGAATGCTTTACAGTCAAAGTTTTCGTTATCGGATTCGACAGTAAAATCACCATCAACCTCTTCCAAATTGGCCATAGAGAAGTTTCCAAATGAACCCTTGATGTTGACAGCACCCTTGATAGTCTTCAAGGCGGCAAAAGACTCGCTCATATCTTCTAATTGAGAGTTGTTGAATACTCTAACTTCACCACCAACATCAGTCAAGTTAGCCAAGTCAAAGGAGGTCAAATCATCGTTTGCAAAAATCTGAACTGCACCACCAACTTTCTTAACTGGAAGATCGAAAGTCTCAAACTTGTTGTAGCCAATAATCAAAGAACCATTGACAGCAGACAAGTTTGCAGCAGAAACGGCACCGACATCTTGAATGGTCAAGTTGGAAGCCCATTGCAAGGAATCCAACTTGATATCACAGTTATCACCGTTGAAACTCAAAATCAAATTTTCACCCACGGTTTCCAAGCTATCCAAGTCTAATTGAGTAATGTTTTTGTTATTGTTGACATTCAATTGGCCAACAGATGAAATGGTAGATACTAATCCGTGTAAGCTACTTAAAGCGGTATCACTAACCTGCAAATTGGTTAACTTAGAAACACCAGAGTTCAAGTTCAAGTTAGCCAAAGATGGCAAGGAAATCAAGCTCAAGTCTTCAGCTTCAGTCAACTTGGTGAAGTCAACCACTCTTAACTGGGTCAAAGCATCAAGACTTAAAGAACCACTAATCTTAGCCAATTGGTTGAAGTTGATGTTGGTAATGGAAGATGCATTGAAAATGTGGATTTTTCCCTTGATTTCTTTAACAGATCCAAAATCAAGTGGGCCAATACCATCACCATTGATTTCTAAAGTACCATCCAAGGTAGGACAAGCTTGCAATTGACTGACTGAAGCTGCAGCAGTCATTGTGACATCGTCAAAAGAACAGCCTGAAGCAACTGAATCTGAGGCTGTCACTGAGCTAGAAGAAGAGCCAGCTGCAAGGGCAACCGACAACAAGGAAATGACAGGTAAAAACGATGTGGAAACCATCTCTAGAAAAACGAATGAGAGCTAATTCAAATTGAGTATTTTTCCTGGACTCGTCAACCTATATATTTAAACTCCACGGTAGCAAGTTTGCATGTTAGTGTGAAATTTTCTAGAGCTCCTGAATTTTGTTATGCAACTTGCAGCAATGCAGGTACCGAATCTTTACCAACGCGTTTCTGTTGCCATTTTGAGACGTATTTTTCGGTCACACACAGAAAAATCAAGATTTCAGTGTTTGTAAAAGCTAGCATGTACTGCCAAGAGTTCAAAATGGTTCAATTATGGTGTGAGTTGCACCTTTGTAGATTCAGAGCTCAGAAAGGGGGCGATGAGTACACGGGTCGTGTGAAAAGTGCCTTTTCTATTATGAAACAAGCTCTGTTGCAGCTATCGTGTCTTACTCATAATTCGGGTAATTATTTTTTCTTGCCCAAGTCGCGTTTCCTTGTTCGAGAGAAAACAAAAACATAAACAATCATCTAAAGAGATCCTTTTCTAGCAGCCATTAAGCTACACAAATATTGAAACATTATAGAACTATAATGTCTGAAAGTAATCATGCTGCTACAGCAATTCGTATGTACCCTATTTCTGCAGTTGCAGTTTATTTCTGCAGTTGCAATATTGAATGTTTACAATAACATAATTCACGAGCTGAGAATGAGTCTAACTTAGTCGGAGATTGTTATTTCCAGTTTGCTTAGACGAATCCAATCTCTATTGTGGATTTTTAGCTGATACTCATCAGTTTTTGTTGCTTGGTACCCTTGTTTACTAGATGAAAAGAAAACATTACTAACCTAAATAAAAGAAACAAATCCAAACCCTGTAGAGCAACCTATGCAAATCAAAGAATACAACTCCAGTTCCGACACTTGCATAAGTGAGATAGATCCCGACCGCAAGATGAATTCCTTTGACAGAAACTTTGAAATAAACGATGACCAGGTTACAAACGCCATTCAAACTGTTACCATCGATGAAAACGAGTTTTCGTTTATACCCAGCCCAAGAGAAAACTCCAACAACACTATCAAGAACTTGTTAATGCACAAGTCTAAATCATTATCCGACCTAGAACTTGATTCCAAAACAACTGAGCAACCAAAGGCATCTCCAGGAAAGTCAATAATGAAAAAACCCTATAACTCGTCCCCAAAGAAAAATGTTGTGTTCGAAAGCAGAATACCTGAAATAATACATTACCATGAGAAAAGTTTTGATTCTGAAATAGGTGAAGAAGATGTCCTTAACAATGAAACGTTTGCTGACAAGATAGAAAATACATTGGATCATCATTGGAACTTGGTAAATAACCACTCCATATCTTCAGATGACACTACCCCTCCTCCTATTCCTCCACCGCATGGAATCAACTTGAATCAATTGAACATGACTTACCAAGACACCTTGAAAGAAAACGACTTGAACACGGAAAAAGACGAAGAATTCAAGGACATGAATACACAAGAAGCCAGAAATAGATTCCAACTTAATCTGGAAAAGATCACATTGAACGAAAAGTTGGACTTCTTCTTGAACAAAAGCCAAGAGTCCATAAACCAAGTAAAGCCAAATAATTCTGGAGACGAGTTGGATCAACATTTACAGGACTTGGGAAGTCTAGCCAAATATCAGACTGAAGCCAATATCCAAAATTTGTCACTAAGTTTGAAGGATTATGAATCGAAAATCGACAGCCCTTTGAATTCTTTGTCCAAATCTAACCCAATCCCTTTAAGATCGGCCGGTTCATCACAGTCATCTTTACAATCTTTGATGGAAAGTAACAGGGTGTTAGAAGTGGATAGCTTGCATAAGGGTGGTAATGGTATCGAGTTGAACGATGGAATCCATGGATTTTCGAATGATTTGGTTGAACAATTATTACCTGGTGACCAAGTAGTAACACAAAAAGAGTACACTAAGAATTTCGATTCTGATGAATCCCAACTATTAAAATTTGGAGCTGATCCAAGACTTTTGTTGCATTCAGCTGGCTCTGAGGAGTTTCATGATTCTTTTGATAAAGATTACAATAATACAGAACAGTCAATCATGCATCTACTTTCAACGACGAAAGATGTGCTTGTCCAGGAGCCAGCAAATGGAGATGGGGTACAAATAGAAACATTGGCACAAGAGGTGGAAGTTAAACAGGAATTCCCTGAAAGTGACTTAGAAATTAAGAAATTGCCTAGTAAAGACGTGGCCATCATTAAACAAGAATCCCTGGAAGATATCGATCAACCTCAAGAAGAAGTACCCACAAACCCTGTAGAAAATGCAATCAAGCATGAAATTGCAAAACCAGTCCTTAAATCACCTGTTTCAGAGGAAGAAGATTTCAATGAATCATCAAGTTCTGTAGAAGATGCCCATGTTCGCAGGATAGATATACGAGAGCACATAAATAATGACTGGAAATTGGAATATTCGGAGGATGGAGATAGAGAAGACAATGACATCTACACAAACAATGATTTCACCAACTTAAGTAATGACACTGAGGAATCAATCAAAGAACCTTTGGAAGTTAACTTTTCTCCAAATTCTTCACAAGACATTGAAGAATCACCAGTTAGGTCGTTGGCACCTCCAAGAGGTGAAGATTCTCCAATAAAGTCGCCAAGCAGGACTCCAGCTCCAATAAGAATCGATTCAGATACACAACATGAGATTAGCACACCATCCAAGCTTGGGATTGGAACCGGTGCTACAGACCCACAAAGTCCAGTGGGACCGGGAAGAGATGGTAACGCCTCAAGTTCTCAATTAAATTCAACTAAGAAAGAACTTGATTTTGATTCTGTGACTCCATTATGGACGAATGACTTGGGAGCTCATAAACCATTAAGCTCTTCACATACAAACTCAGATGATATTCAGACGTCTGATGCTACTGGTTCGAGGGCTGAATCTACTCCGAATATGCAATCCAATTTTGTGGAGACAAGCAGTAAAAATGAAATGCTTCGAAATGAAATGCTTCAAAATGCTGCAGGTGCCATTGAAAATAAGCCGGTTGTCCTTGAAGAATCAAGATCGGAAGTGGATGAAGGTGAAAAATCAAAGCGTTCCATTCCAGCACTTGATGACGAATTTCAAGAAAATGGAACCGTAATTCATCACTCAATAAGACTTATGGATGATGAAAATGAAATATTGGCTAATTCTACCAATATTGCTCCTCCTGAAGAAATCACGTTACCTCCAATCGAACCTTCCAATTATTCCTCATTCGAAGAAATCACCAAGCATATGGATAAAAGCAGGAGTTCCGAAGATGAGTTTGAGAGGTCTTTGTCTGCAGAATTCGATGAAGAAAAACCCACCAAGGCTAATGATTTCTTATCAATCTGGCACTCACAGAACAGGAACAGGCACACAAGTATTTCTAGGCAGCTTGAAAGTAGTAAGAGACCTGTTAACGCTAGTAATATTAGCATTTATGACCCTGCTTCGAATAACTTCAAGTTGCCAACTAACGTGTTGAATAAGAAATTTAAAGAAGTTAATGTTGTTTCTAGAAGAGTGGTGAGCTCTAATGACATTAGCATGAATGTGACTGATTTCCTACCTGAATTGTCTCAAGATTCAGGTTTTGAGAACCACTTCAAGAATTTGGTCAACGATTCAAATATCTCTAACGTAAGCGGAAATCGCTTGAGTCACACACCTTTAAGTCCAAGCAATTTGTTGCTTAACGAGGAAAAGAGTCCCGCTAGCTATGGAGAACGTCTACTTGATGATTCGTTACATGCTTCAACATATGAGCTGCTGCAAGGAAGTCTGAGAAATTTGTCTCCTGAGGCTCCTGAAGAAAATAAAGAGAACAAGGGAATTAAAATTGAATACTTGCAGTCAAAAGATTCATATAAGTCATTGAAACCTGAAGCTGCAACAAGAGATGTTCCAAAATCAACAAGAAATTCCAAGTTTAGAGTTCCTTCAGTAGAAATTAAGAGAACTAATTCAAAATTGAGAACTAGAGACAAGTATAACGATATTTTTGACGACTCGTTTAGCAAAAACTCCGCCACCATCAAGAGTCGTGGAATGAAGACCCTACCAAGTATGGACCGAGATGATGTTCAAAAGATTTTGAATACCAAGAGAATAATAAGTCATGAAGAATACTCTCAATTAAAACTCGTTCCTAGGAAGCCAAGTCTTATACTTGACAACGACGACAAGTTTGATAATTTCCTGCAAAAAGCTTCTATCCATAATGCCGATATTTCTATCGAATCATCACCTGCAATTGATACTGACATCTTGCCCCACTTGGCTTCCGAATTGTTGAAAAATCCAACTGCGTTACTTTCAAAAGATCAAATCTTCACTGACTCTGATTTTATGACAGAGACCCCAAATAATGGAAGTAGGCAGTCATCTGGTGTTGATTCGGTAATCATATACCAAAGGTTCAATGGGGGGGATGACACCGTTCAAGAGGAGTTGGTATCAGAATACCCTGATCCAGACCCTGAAATTCTCAATTCAGCCACTGTTAACAATGTCTTCAAAATTCCATCGACAACTAAGAAAGATGTTGCTGTTGCCAACGGCAGACCGGGAAGTCCAATCAAAATCACTTCACCAATTCGATTGGTGAAGAACGGTTCTACTGTGACCTCTGTCATGTTGAACTCCAAGGATCCTAGCCCCAAGTCACAGCAGAGTCAAAATAGAGAACCTATGGAAGAATTGGTGAATAATAAGGTGAGAGGAGATAGACTAGAGGCCATCAGTGACCTGAGTGTGAAGAATCCAACTCATTCTGAAAATAAACCGAGTGTAGTGTCAGTGCCAACAATAACATCCGATATCACTCAGCCTTCGTCTTCGTCTCATACTTTGTTAGACCATTCTAAGAATCCAAGCACTGCAACTTGGAAACAACACTCAGTCCAGGAAAGTGTAGTTAGAGAGAGAGGCCGCCGTGCAAGTAATGGTTTACCTCTTGAAAGAGGACGTTTGTTTTTCAGAGTTATTGGCTTCAAGAATATTAACTTACCAGACATCGAAGAACATAATGGTGAGTTTTCTGTAACCTTGGATAACGGTGTACATTGCATCAAAACTCCAAGCTATAAAGTAACAGGACCAAGCGTCTGGATTGGTAAAGAATTTGAATTGATGGTTGGCGAGAGCTTGGAGTTTATCATGACTATGAAAATGGACTACGAGAAACCAAAGGGAACTTTGAGAGAAGTCCAGGAAAGGAAAATTGTAAAGTCAAAGAATAGATTGAGCAGACTTTTCGGCTCCAAGGACATCATCACCACTACCAAATTTGTTCCTGCCGATCCTGTTGACTCTTGGAAGGACATTTTCGCAACAGATGGCTCGTTTGCAAGATGCTACGTTGACTTGGAACAGTATGAGAACAAAATCACATATCAAGCTAATAGTTTTGATATTCCTTGCTTTAACGAATGGAAAACTATTCCAACAAAGTCAGATACCATTAAAGCTAAACCATATATAGTAGGTAAGTTGGAAGTGAAAATGTTATTTATACCAAGAAACGAATTGCATGAATCGTTACCCACAAGTATTAAATCCGCCCATGAGGTCATAGATCAAATTTTGCAAGAGAAGAATTATTCGTTCGAAGGTTACATGAATCAAGATGGAGGAGACTGCGATAGCTGGAAGAGAAGATACTTCAGATTGAAGGGATCTTCGTTAATTGCATATAGCGAGTTCAATCATAAAACTAGAGCAAAGATTAATTTGTCAAAGATGCAGGAGGTTATTTATATTGATAAGGGAGATGACCCCCAATCTATTGATATGGCCAAAAAAGTCAGTAGAAATTTCAGCGATGTGTTGTTGGTACCTGAAAGTTTCAAAATTAAATTTTTTAATGGTGAAATCATTGATTTTGGGGCACCCAGCATGAAGGAAAAATTTCAATGGATTGAAGTATTTGAAAAAATCTGCCAGCTCAATAAATACCGCAGACTTCCATGGGTCAAGGTGATGTTAGATAATGTGGAAAAGAAAAGTAACAACCCTTTCTTTAATGCTGAAACTAAACAGTTCCAGTGAATACGGACTTTATGATGCTTTGTATTATTATAATATCAGAATAAACGACTATTAGAATGTTTACATTGTAGTTTAGTAGTTTGCTCCTTTAAATACTTGGTCGTACTGCATTCTAATGTCCAAATCGTTTGATTTTGATGATTCTAATTGTAGTTTCAATTTGTCCGTATAGTTCGTAAAATTATTTTCTAAACCATCAATATCATAATACTGATAAAAGAAAGGAATTTCTTCGTCTAATACCCTAGATACCAACAATAGTTTTTCCAGTCTGTAGTCAATGAAATCGCTTTCATGAATATAAATGGATTTGTTATTGGGTATTTCGTACCTATGATTATGCCCCAATATATCTAGCTTGCTTGCACCACCTTCCTTTCTATATTGATCAAAACATATACCATTAAATATTAAATCTTCTTTCAACTGTCTTTTGTACAAAATCGAAAGGAAATCGATCTTTATTTTAGGGTACAAACATAGCTGAAGTTGACTAACAAGTTGTCCCTCTTCACTGCAGCATCTTTCAAAACTATCAATGAAAAGTTCTGATGTGACCTCATCTTGAGATGCCAAAGGAAAAAATAGTGTAAGGTACGTTAAAGGTGGGAAATTGTAACCGTATTCATTCCTGGTTCGTTCTTCTATGGAAGGCATGTTCTAAATTTTGCAACCATTCGCAAACCACAAAATGGATCATTACGATCCATTCAAAGAAAAAGCAGAAGAACATGATTTATTGATGAAGGAACATGTCGAGATATATCTCGAAAGTGGTGTATTCACCAGTCACATAATGTCTCAAACAACCTTAACCTATCTTATTTTGAGAACAAACCTCACGTTTACTGATTCCCAGTATCAACGAGTGCTAGGACTAAAAGATGATCCAGTCCACCGACTAATATACTCAGGAATAGTCATCCATATTAGAATGGTCGTTAATGAATTGTATCAGTATTTCAAATTCAAGTCTTTGTTAATGTATCCTTTAACCAATCTTAAAGACATTACTTACCAGATAGGACTAAGCTTTAAAGAAATTTTCTTTGTTCCTGTCCCCTGTAACCCAACAAAATCATGGACAATTCCGGACAACAAATCCATAACTATAATAAAGTTCATAAGCAGATTCAATGAAATGTGGGTCATTACCTGCTTGTTGAACAGGGAGTATCAAAAGTTATTGTATAAGCAGCAAAAACCTTATGTACAGGATTGTTGATACTTTTTTTGAGATGAGAAGAGATTGAAAAAAAATTTCATACAGACTAAGGAAATACAATGAGAATCAAAAAGAAAGGAACCTCTGGTAATGCTAAGAACTTCATTACCAGAACTCAGGCAGTGAAGAGATTGCAGATTTCTTTAGCTGATTTCCGTAGATTATGTATCTTCAAAGGTATCTATCCTCGTGAACCTCGTAATAAGAAGAAGGCCAACAAAGGTTCTACAGCTCCTGTTACCTTTTACTACACCAAAGATATCCAATATTTGATGCATGAACCTGTGTTGATGAAGTTCAGAGAACACAAGACTTTTGCTAAGAAATTGCAAAGAGCTTTGGGTAGAGGAGAAATTGGAGATGCTGAGAGATTGGATGAAAACCGTCCCAAATATAAATTGGACCATGTCATCAAGGAAAGGTATCCAACCTTTTTGGATGCATTAAGAGACTTGGATGATCCTTTGAATATGTTATTTTTATTTGCTAACATGCCTGCCACTGATAAAGTCAGTACGAAGGTTACTAAAGAAGCTGAAAAGTTGACAAACCAATGGCTTGCTTATGTTGCAAGAGAAAGATTAATTAAAAAGGTTTTTGTTTCTATTAAGGGTGTTTACTACGAAGCCAGTGTTAAAGGTCAAGAGGTTAGATGGTTAGTTCCTTTTAAGTTCCCAACCATGATTCCAAACGATATTGACTTTAGAATAATGTTGACCTTTTTGGAATTCTACTCCACTTTGTTGCAGTTTGTTTTGTTCAGATTGTACAAGGAAGCCAACTTGGTTTACCCACCATTAATTGATATTAAGAAATTGAAGTCTGTCGGTGGTTTGTCATCCTACATTTTGAAAACTGATGATGGTAACGGATTGTTACCAAAGCAGATTGATGAAAGTGCAAATGTTGAAGGAAAGGTTTTGAGTAAAAAGGAAATATCCAGGGCATTGAAAGCTGATAAAGACGAGAATGAATCCGAAGAAAGTGAAGAAGAAGTCGAGTCCAATGAAGTTGCACAATTAGACGAATTCGAAGCAACTGCAGAGTCTGGAGATCTGTTGCAACAGCCTTCTAGATTTCAATCCCCTACTTCTCAATTATTCGAAAACTTTGTGTTCTATGTCGGTAGAGAAGTTCCATTGGACATTTTGGAGTTTTGTATATTATCTTGTGGTGGTAAGATTGTCAGTGAAGTTGCATTGGATGAATTGAGGTACAATGATAAAGCAAGCTTTGAAAAATTGGACTTATCAAACATAACTCATCAAATCGTTGATAGACCTAAGATCTTAGAAAAGGTTAGTGGTAGAACTTACACCCAACCACAATGGATCTTCGATTGTATAAATAAGAGTGAGTTACTTCCTGTTAACAAGTATGCTCCTGGTGAAATCTTGCCACCTCATTTATCACCATGGGGTGATGCTGGTGGATATGATCCTGAAGAAGCTGAAAAGCCAAAGGCTGAAGGTGAAGAGGACGAAGAAGAGGAAGAAGAAGAAGAAGAAGAAGAAGAAGAAGAAGGAGTAGAAGATGTTGAAGACGAACAAGAGGAAGAAGAAGTGATTGATGAAGATCTCGCTGCACAGAAGGAATTGGAAAAAGAAGCTGCTGGTATCTACGAAACTAAACAGGATGATTCCAAGAAGTCCAAGAAGAGAAAACAAGACACTGCTGAAGATGAAGAGAAGGAATTGAAGAAGATTATGATGACCAACAAACAACGTAAGTTGTACAACAAGATGCAATATGGTATTGAAAAGAAACAACAAAGACAGGAATTGTTGAGCAAAAAGAAAAAGAAGTTGCAGAAAACCAAAGATGAATTAAACAAATTAAACTAGGCTAAATAGGCTACCGTTACGATTAATACACTGATAAAATTTTTAAATCTTCTCTGAAAGTCAGTAACTTCTATGGAAAATAATTTCGCATCAATGTCAAGAATTGTCAGGTACAAAAGCACAGTTGGAAAACCAATAACGAGACAGGAAATCAATAGCTTACTTCAACCAACCTGGAGTGTCAACTCGATTTTGCATGCTTCCAAAAAAAGCAAGCTTTTAGATGAAAAAGTGGTGAAGAAGTTGATTAGGATGTCAGGATTGAAGGATGAAAAGGTTGAACACTTCCAGAAGTCTTTACAAATACAAATGTCAATCATAAACACTCTATATGAAGAGGAAAGTGATACAATTCGGGAAAAGAATAACACGTTGTTCAGACTCATCAAGTCGGATCACAGACCAGATAAACCATTGACCTTAAAGGCTATACAAGAAGAAATTGAAAAACAGAAACCTAGTGCAGAAAAAGGAGAGCTAGGATTCAGAATCAACAAATACTTCCAAATTAATGACAATAAACGAATAACGTTATAATACAAGTATATAGAAAATGCTTTAATAAACTATTTGCTTACTCTTGAGTCCATATAAATTCTATCTGGAATCTCAAACTTTACCAAATTCTTCAAAAATTCCTGTAACTTCAACAATTCTTTTGAACCCTGGTTTATCAAATCCAAATCTGTTGATTTAGGAACATTTATGAAAGCTTTTAATTGAAATCCATTGGATTCATCAAGTAATTTTAGCGGAATCTGGTTGCTGTTAGCATCATCGGCTGGTGGTTTATAATTGTCGTCTCTAACAAACACCTTTATTATTTCAATGACTATATCACCATGAAAAAACCTTATTCCCTTGATCCAGTACTGGTTCACCACATCGTATCCCAAGTCATCCAAGAATAACAAAAACGAGTCTTTCTTTGCAATACTTTGAATCTCAGGACTATCCTCGTGTTGATTAATATCTACCATGGCGTCAACGTCATTATCAGGCTTTGGAATCTTTGTTCTCATATCTTGCTGTATTCTTTCAACCAGCGAATAGTTATGAACAATTGTCAGTTCATAGATTGTTTGAGCTGAACAAACTTGGTTCTTACCAGCAATAGGAATATCAGATATCTGCAATGTCCATATTTTCTTGGTGGATTCACCTATGAATAACTTATTTGTAAATTTATTACCCATTATAGGTTCTGTAATTAGTATATCTTCTTCGTCCCACGTTGTAATAGCCTTCATATAGTACTGTTCTATTTGGTTGACCTTTCCAGGCTCGAATTTTGGTTTGAACACATTTGTGGGTTTACATAGTATAGTATATGTGGATATTGACTGGGGAGACGTAAGACCCGTGAATGCCTGGAGTGTTGAAACCGTCTGTACGAAGTTGTTATACGGAATAGTTGAAACTAAAGAAAGCTGGTGAACCATAGTGTGGAAAATTGTGCGAGAAGAAGTTAGTACATAAAGTATTTGAAATTCACCACAACGTCAATTTGTGAAACAGATAGAAGTTGCAGTCAAGTTATTATGATTTGGTAAATAAAATAGGTATATACATATATCACTGGTCTTTTTTCAGTTCTTCGCCATCCTTTGGAAGTTCTTCTGTAAATGCAACAACAATAAATCCAATCAATACAACATTGGCAACCAAAGCAGCAGAACCACCACTGATCAAAGTGCTTTCAAACAAGTATTGTAGGATGAAGAAACTAGTCAATGGCGCTATTATCATCGCAGCAGTAAAAAAGATCAACTTGTTGATGACAGTTTGGGGAATTTCGGCCATTTTGTATTTTAATTGTTTCCTTTCGATCTGGTTCTCTAGTGAAGTGTTATTGAGCTCTCCTTAGTTCAATAGTCTATATTTTCTCAATTTGCAATTGGGTGTTATTCTCACTACTGACTTTATACACTTGTAATTACCTCTCGAAAAAGTGCGACGAATTTCAAGGGATACACCGAACATGGTTAGAGCATTGGGTATTGCTAGCTTGGCCACCTTGGCCTTAGGATTTCTTGACACTGGATCTGTCTATGTCAACAGCGCAAAGGGATTGCCTTCGGACTATATTGTTCACAATAAGGATTTGATCCAATTCATCAATGAAAACTACTGTGACAAAGAATTACACATTGTGCAAACAGACTCTGAGGTTCAGTATTCTCAATATGGTATCAAGCACGTTCAATACGACACTCCGGAACAAGTTGACGACTTATTATCTGTCTGTGGTGGTAAGGCTGAAGTCCTGAAAACCTTGCCAACCGCTGAATTGAGTAAGGATGCTGTGGTTATTGTGCAAAGCATTCCTGGATTCAACAAGGAAAACGAAAGCTTCAAGGAATTGAAGGAGTTTATTAGCTCAATAGGTAAAACCAAGAAACACTTGGGTAGTCACGAACAAGCTGTTGACAAGAACGAAGTAATTGATGAAATTGAGGAAGATTTCAAATTGGCCGAATCTTTGATTGAAGGTGAAGATGAATATGTTCATATAATGGAACAAGAGGACACAATCAGCTCCAATTCGACAAAAGCTAACAACAGTTTGTTCAACAAGTACCAGTTCTTCAGTTCAGGCATTTTTATGTGCATGATTGTTTCATTTTTCTTGCTTTTCATTTTCTCCATCGCCTTAAGTTGGGTCAGTACCATTGAAATATCCTATAAGAGTTTCGACAAGCAGGTAGATTATGAAAGAAAGAATGAATAGATCTTTTATATATTGTTAGAATAAAAAATAATTCTCGTTTAGTATACATATGGAATGATTTTATAAGGAACCCTTCTCTTGTATTCCTCCCAGCTTTCTCCGTACTTTAAGGAACATTTTTCGTCATCTCTGACTTGTCTATGAATCAATAACGAGGCAAAATAGATAGCATAGAAGTAGGTAAACGGGGTGTTGAAGCCTGTGGTTAAACACCATGAAAATCCAACCATCCAGTCACCCATATAATTAATATGCTGACTTAACTTCCACCATCCGTCAATCAATAAGTTGGATCCTGTCTTCGTCTTCATTGACTTCAAGTGGTTCAACTTACCAGCCTTGAAGTCAGACTTTTGCTGATTGGCAGAACGGAAGATGTAGAAACCCAAACCTGACACGAGCACAATCAAGAAGCAGTTTATTTTTCCTAATTCGATATTGTTAACAGCCAAGTATCTGGCCTGTAAAGTGTATGACCATGGAACCAAGGCTAAGTCCCCAAAAGACAACATGAAACCAAATCCATCAGTGACGATATCCATCATAGTAATTAAACCTTGTTCGTTCAATACTCCATCAAAAATGTACCAACCTTGCAAAAGATTAACCAAAATCAAAGAATCGTTGATTTTACCTCTGTTTATGTACTGGTTGTATAAACAAGACAAGTTAATCAACAACCAAAGCAATAATCCAGGCTTCAATTCACAGAACAACTTGATGTCCCAAGTGCCAATTCTTGGGTTCAACTCACGACCTATGAACCAGTCGTAAATAATATTTCCAGTGTTACCTGGCAAGGCTAAGATTCTTTCATTGCTTCCAAGACCATTAGCACGAATGGTTGGAAGAAAAGAATACAAATAAACAAACACTGCTAAAAAGAATGAAAACATAGTGCAAACTAATGTTAATTGTAATTGATGTTCAAAGATAAAAATCAACTCAGGTAACTCAGGCAAGTAGTAAAATCTACTTAATCCGATTGGAACCAACACCAAAACTAAGTTCAATCCGTTTATTTTGTATTCTAATCTGGTTTTGTCTCTTAATTCAACACCTTTAACCATCTTACCTGGAATAATAGTGTCCAACAAAAGCAAGCCAAAAAACCAGCTCAAATAAAACCTCCACACATCGAAGTCAAAAGTTAAGTCATATAACTCACCTATACTTGGAAAATTAATTGGCAAAGTGTTAGCTAAAGGCTGTGTGGTTGAGTTCAAGATCAAACCAAATGCTGTAATCAAAACTGGCAACCCTACAGAAATCGCTAAAGCTCCAATTGGCCCGCTAAATTGTCTTTCTACTGTTGGAGGATTCAACATTGCGCTAGAATACTGTGACTTAAGTGAACAAAACCTTGTATCTTATAGTGTTTTCGGAAACTGGAAGACTTATGTAGCAATTGATTTCCGAGTATACGATCGTTTGTGTGCACCTAAAATTTTAGTGAGATGTGATTATGAGTGTCCGAATTGAAAACTATTTGCAATGAAATTGAAGCCATGTTAGGTTAGTTTTTGAGGTAGGAATCTTCAAAGATTCCAATGTATGAACTAAGCATTGATTATTTTTTTTTTTTTTTTGATTTTTTAAGCTGAATTCTAGACAATTTTGTGATTTCTACAGATTTGAAACTCCGGTTCAAATAGGCAAAAAAAAGAACCAAAAAAACAGAGCTCATATATTCAAACGTGTACTTCACTTAATAGCTCTAAAGGATTACGAATTGCAACAGCCTTGGAGAAAAGTTCTTGAAAATCAATAAATTCTATCTTTTACTTTTCTCTCATATGAATTATAACTAGGAAATAGCAAACTGTAGTAATGAAATAAATGAGTGTAATCCTGTAACTGTATTGTAAAAATGATTCCTAGTTAAAGACCGATTTTGTACTGAATTCTAGTCAAGATGCAATTTAATTGGTATTCATATTTATTCATGTTTGTTTTTCAGCATATGACCACAGAGACCTCATTTCAAAGTAGGTGGTAATAGAATATTTTATTGTTTGCCAGTTAAGCCATCACCTCACAATCAAAAGTTTTATGATGGATGATATATACATATGTACCTCCGTGGAGATATTTCCAGAGACTAATTGTTCAAGAAAACAGAAAAAAGATACCAACAGATTATTTTATAACTGAATACAGTGGGATAGAAACAGAGTTTGAGTAATAAATTACACTTTCGGCTACTTTCTATTTTCAAGAACAAATTCAAGATGGCCACAAACCCTGTTCAATTTAGTCAACAATTTCTAATCTTAAGAAGCAAGAAATGACTAGGCTAAGGTAAGCTCGCTACAATTATCCTTGCTACCCGAAGAGGTTGACTTATCATAACCTGGTAACTATTATCGAAAGAAGTTCTAAAAAAGCTTACTTCCGAAGTATTTGAAGGATAGAGGATACTACAGGTTAAATAAACTATATGCAATTGCTCATAATGTCTTATTATGACGAAATTGTATCTAAAATCTACAGATTTCTGCAACGCAGGTTACAACAATAGACTTTATGTCAGGACCAAAGATTTCAGGGGGAGAAGCTTATTTCTTTGATTATAGGATTGGTTGTTTGCCTGTGTTATATGGACAAAGCTTGCAAAGCTCTCGAGCCAATATTCAACCACGATAGACAAGGGTAGGTCATAAAGTTATGGGTCCAACTGATTTCTCAGGTTTGACTCTCCTTGAGCATTATTCAAGTTCGAACTTGTTCAACCGGACAGACTTTCTTGAAGCACAACCAATCATAATAATAGTTTAAAGCTGCAAACAAAGAGAAAAATGCTCCATAGTAGATAGGTGAAACCAATGCTTGTTACTTTAAAGCAGAAAGCGATGTCATTAATCATGTAGTTGAAATATCTGACAAAATATTGATAACAAGAAATCGAGAGAATAGGAGTTACCTAGAGTACTCAGCCTGAAACTATAAGAATGCTTGCAGATAAGTCCAGTTACTCAATGGCAAGTGTTAAAGATCTTGACCCAATATCCATGCATAACACCTCTTCAAACAGGAATTACAAGTTAGACCACCAGGTAAATCTCATAGTAGATCTTTTCAACTATCTTCTTTAACGCACTTGAATGATAAGCTCTGCAACATGGAACTGACGAATCCATCCATTGCCTTGAAAGAAAAGGATTATCTGCTATAAAAGTTGACGTTTTTCTTAAGACAGGTTTAATACTAAGTATTTTTAGATACTGCAAAGTACAAACTATTAGGGTACCAGTAAAAATTGGATAGGTATATATAATGTACACTAATTGATTGCTTTAAAGGTTTAATTAAGCTCTACTAGCATTTTCCACTCACATACCGACCTATTATTAGAGTTAAGCACTTAACTAAGTGTAATTACCAAGCGATCCTGCCCCTAAAAGTTGACAGGATCAGCAATAGAACCACAGTACACCTATACTAAAGACATGGTAAGTTAAAATCCAACTTTAAATACAGGGGAAAAGGATTAGTTGTATCTAACAACAATCTGCTAGGAATTTGCATTATTGCAGGTATAAAGCAAGTACCATTGAAGGTCCAACTGCTTTGCTCTATTAGCGAACCTAGCTAACGATGCGAAAAACGGAGCAAGATTGTTGAACAATAGAATGTAAGCTGAACACAGGGGTTTTAGGACTAATTAAGGGACCTTTCGATGGTTCACACGACTTTCTTTGACTTTGATTAATGTGCACACCGAGATGGGATAAGTCCCGATTGAGAATTTCAGGAACAACATAAAAATAACCTTTGTAGTAAGTACGAGTATGGAAAGTACTTCAGGCAAAGGGTGCAGAGATAAGCCGTAAAAGGAAACAGTAGTAGAGTAACTTAATGAGTTAAAAGATTATAAACGAAGTTAGACTTGCCCTTCAGATCTGGCTAATGGTTTATATCCCTTAAAGGGTAATATTCTTTTTAACGTTCTCTTAACCATAAGATTTGTAACCTCACTTACCCTCGAGTCTTATTCAAGATTTAGAATACCCTTAGGAACACTTCCTAATTTGGTAGTATATTTTGACGAGAATTCTAATTTTGAACATTGGTTCTAGCACCAACTAAATGACAGACAAAATGGTTTAAAGACTAGAAAACTACATGTTGCAAGGACTAAAAGTGAGTTTTCATCTCCTGTCATACTTACTATCAGTCTAGAATCTGCGCTGGCTAGCTGTCCATTTTATTGTAACCAATTGCGCTAGAGAAACTATCATATTGTTAGCTTAACAACTCAAATGTGATAGCCTCGATTGGAACTTCAGTTAATAGATGCAATGTGAAACAAATACTTTTTAGTTATAGTTTGATGATTACACGCTGTTATTGCAATTGGTTACATGTATTGAGGTTGACAAAAGAATCTGGCCGAATCCTGGTTTAGACAGGTGTCGCCGCAAAAGCACAGCGCTATATCTAATTATATTTTTTAGTTTTTTTTATTTTTCACTGGGTTTGCCTGTCGATTTGTAGCACGCTGGTATAACAATCGATCACAATTGTTAAAAACCTCTAAATACATTTATAAGCTCCAACAATAATAGAAAAGCCATTACTAGTAAGTGAAATTTAATCATTTAACTTGTTTGGTCAGACCCCGCGTACCATAAGGAAAACTATAAGTACAATGCAATCTGCTACAAATCTGATACTAAACCATTGAACACGCTAACACGCTATCTTTTGGCTGTTAGCATAATAATAAATATTGTTCACTTGGCGGTTACTTCAACATAGGAACTACCGTTTTCGTTTCCAAATTGCATTTGATTTCCAGCATTAAGCATCTGCATTTTCCTAGCTCAAGACAATTATTCACTTCAAATTTGCTTTTGTCTACCACTCACATTTAAAAGACTATACGCTTATCGGACAACTAGAATAAGTTTAATTTCTGTGCTCCACACAATAAACTTTCACAATCATTTTCCGAGGCGCTGGTATAAATTAAAAAGTGAGATTTAAGGAACAAATACTTTGTTTTGGTTACTACGGTTGCAACATACTTAACCTCATGAGCTCATCAAACTTACAGACTCCCAAGAGGAAAAGAGGCAGGCCTCCAAAGCCCAACAACCTCAGCAACAAGATTACCCAGACCATTAACATTTGCATCAACACTTCCCCATTATCCGGTTCTCCTACTGCTGAAAATAACTCCAACCAGATAGTCAAACGAGGTATTCCTGACATCTTTACTCCTACTATGAGAGTTTCGCCAACTATAAGATTCAAAAAGAAAACCAATAGGAGAAACGGCAGTATCAGTTCAATACACCTGGTAAGTCCTGTTAACGGTTCCAGATTGGCAAAAGATACCGTTAGTTCCAAACCCTTGGATATTATCTCCAATATTACCAAGACAGCCACTCAAGGATATAGTTCTTTAACACCCCCTCCAAGTGTTATAGGTGATAGAAGGAATTCTACGGAAAGAGCTTTGCTACCTCCAGCATGGATCAAAACTGAAAAAGAAGACGACTTTAACGACTTTAGCATGAAGTTAATGATTGATGAGCTGGGAAAAGCCTTGTTACAACCACCAGCATCTGTGGTGCCGAACCATCTTTCTGATAACCAGAATCTTGCGGTCTATAATGGGATCAGTCAGCAGCAACAGCAGATTCAGTCCCAACAGGCACAAGTCCAAGCACAGTTCCAGTACCAACACAGTTTGATGACTGCAAATAACTCTAGCAGAAGCTTATCCTACTCCGATCCCGTTGAAGAGAAGCCAAAATTGTTCCACTCCAATTCTGTGATTGGAATTGAAAACAACTACTTAGAAAACTCCATGAACGATTTTGATTTTGGTCTGGTAAATAATCTATACCGGCCAACAACAAAGCCCTACTCGGAAAGCCAGTCGATTGCCCCTGTTCATGTTGAGAATTCTGATGAAACTAATGAAGCTACTACATCTGCCAGTTCGTCTAGCACTCTCAGTTCATCCAACATTTTTAATGAAAACAACTTACCACTGACGCCTAAACCAAAGGATAACTACTCGTTAAGTTCCAATGGATTGACTCCATTGTCTTACAACTTGACACCACAATTCAATTCCATGATGAATTCCATTTTCAATTCTCCTAAGAAGTTTAACAACAACCAATTTTTGTGCAATCAAGATTTTTTCACAGGTAATCAAGGATTTGGTACCCCAAACAATGTCAACTTAACCTTGACACCCAATCTAAATCTGAATGCTCCGAACATGGGTAACGGAGCTCTGATGAATATACCCGGTACAATGAACAACCAATTCCAGAATTTTTTGAACGACTGTCAGTTCAATTACAACGATGATGGAGATGCTAGGTTGGCATTAAAAAAGATCATTCAAGTAAAGAGAAAATAAGAGGTAGCGTTAATCATAGTTATAATACTGGTATTATGTAATGAGAATATTGATATCTGTAATTGTAATGAATATTGTAGTCTGAGAGCACTTTAATACAAGATGTGTAATTCAGTGTCACCGAGAATTGTAACTATCGTTATGTAAGTATCAGAAGAGCTGAATGGAGCCCAGATTACTACCCTGAATAGGAAATCCTATCGAAGTATAAATGGGCAATCTGTTGTTGCATAAGCTCATCAAATGAAGTAAGCGAAGTAAGCTTACAGATGGTAAATTCTTCTTTAAAACTCCAATAAGCGTTTGCAATTTGAAAAGATTGCTTTGGTGATTTTCCAGGAGGGTTGATATCGTAAACCAATAAAATCACGAGGGCATCTTCAACGGCTATAGTAACTGAACTGTAATTAGTAGATTCATTTAAGATGAAAACTTAAATTTCATTTACGAAATGCAAAAAGTGAAACCAATCATAGTCTTGAAAGCTATTGCGCTTTATGGACACAACAAAGCACTTGAATTGGGAATATTTGTAGTTTCCAGTTTCAAAATGAAAAAAGTCAAAAATTGTGGTGATCTGCCTCGGTAATTTTGAAGTATCAAGTGCAATACTACATCAATATAGAGACATCCACATATTAAGTGAACAACATTCGAAGTTTTAAAGGAGATTTATAGCTCACTGCGTGCACCACCTACTTGAGCCAAATTTGTGATATAATCAACCTTCATGTAATAATCTGTTGAAAGATTCACAGCTATAGCTCTTTCACCTCTGACATCACTATGCTAACCATAATTATGCACCAAGCCAGGGTCAGCGATATGGGATAGTCCGCTTATTCTATTGGATTCAATACGTTAACCTAAAATGATAAATTGTTGTTCTAAATTGATATAAACGCAATTCTAGCGTTTGTCAACAAATGAAAATTATTCTCCTTCACTTCAGATAACAGTCAATGAACAATATGAGAGTTATCAATAAGAGTTAGGCAAATAGTATTTAGGATTTAAGATCCAGTTTCTAAACTTTAAATCTCTTCAAAGGTAACAATGCATATTTATTTAATCTGCAAACCTGACTAAATAGATAAGGGCCAATAACGCCAAAGTCTGTGTTAACAGGAGCAGGTTTTTTAACGAGGATGAAGGACTGTTAAATACGCCTATTCTACAAAATGTGCGTTCATACCAGTACGACACAAAATTTTCAAAATCGCGTGCACACGACCATGCATACACGACCTTTGAAGAATACTTTTTCACTCTTCTCATTTGAAAAATTTTTCAGTATTAACACATTTTAAAGTATGTCCCACAGAAAGTACGAACAACCAAGACACGGTTCCTTAGGTTTCTTGCCAAAGAAGAGAGCTGCTAAGCAAAGAGGTAGAGTTAAGTCCTTCCCAAAGGATGTTAAGTCTAAGCCAGTTTCCTTGACCGCTTTCTTGGGTTACAAGGCTGGTATGACCACCATCGTCAGAGACTTGGACAGACCAGGTTCCAAGATGCACAAGAGAGAAGTTGTCGAAGCTGCTACTATCGTTGATACTCCACCATTGGTTGTCGTTGGTGTTGTTGGTTACGTTGAAACCCCAAGAGGTTTGAGATCTTTGACCACTGTCTGGGCCGAACACTTGAGTGAAGAAGTTAGAAGAAGATTCTACAAGAACTGGTTCAAGTCTAAGAAGAAGGCTTTCACCAAGTACTCTGCTAAGTACGCTAAGGATGCTACCCAAGTCGAAAAGGAATTGGCTAGAATCACCAAGTACGCTTCTGTTGTCAGAGTTTTGGCTCACACCCAAATCAAGAAGACTCCATTGTCTCAAAAGAAGGCTCACTTGGCTGAAATCCAAATCAACGGTGGTTCCGTCGCTGACAAGGTTGCTTGGGCTCAAGAACACTTCGAAAAGACTGTTTCTGTTGACCAAGTTTTCGAACAAGATGAAATGATCGATGCTATTGCTGTCACCAAGGGTCACGGTTTCGAGGGTGTTACCCACAGATGGGGTACCAAGAAGTTGCCAAGAAAGACCCACAGAGGTTTGAGAAAGGTTGCTTGTATTGGTGCTTGGCATCCAGCTAACGTTAACTGGACTGTTGCCAGAGCCGGTCAAAACGGTTACCACCACAGAACTTCTATCAACCACAAGGTCTACAGAATTGGTAAGGCTGGTGATGAATCTTCTGGTGCTACTGAATACGACAGAACCGTCAAGACCATCAACCCAATGGGTGGTTTCGTCAGATACGGTATGGTCAACAACGACTTTGTCTTGTTGAAGGGTTCCATCCCAGGTACCAAGAAGAGAGTTATCACTTTGAGAAAGTCTTTGTACACTCCAACCACCAGAAAGGCCACCGAAAAGGTTCAATTGAAATGGATTGACACTGCTTCTAAATTCGGTAAGGGTAGATTCCAAACCCCAGCTGAAAAGCACGCTTTCATGGGTACTTTGAAGAAGGACTTGTAAATTCAGGGTGATTAAACATCCGTAGTTAATATACTAATTAATTACTATTTCACTGTAGTGTATTCTGCATATCTTTCTCTAGTTGTAGTGGCTTTATGTGATTGAATGTTCAATATCACTTGTCCTATCATACATTCATTTGGCGATTACCTAAGCGGCGCGATAAACCCAATGTGTCATCGTTAAAGGTGACAGCAACAAATTCTCACTGATAGTGGAAATGCAAACCATTTTGACGGCGACGGAGTCGAATTACATGTGTTGCGCCTTATCATATAACGGCTCACGCACGACATCATTTCTTTTCAATTGACATCATGAATGCAGCATTGAGCAAGCAAAGGAATTAACAGGGAATTGGTTATATTGCAATAGAACTCAACCAGTGTGACTATAGTCAATGGATTTAAAAGGCTATAACCATAAATAAAAATTTCACATATTCTAGTTTTGAGACAATGTTTCGCAGAGGTCGTCGGAACGGGTGTAAACATTGTTCCGTGCAGCAGTTTACACTCCACAGTGAATAATTTACTCTTAGACGCTGCTTTCCACACACCAATGATTAGACGTATACTACGAATATTTCTAACAAGATGTATGGATATCTGTAGCCTAGTTCCTACCTCAACTCCAGTGGCGAATAATCAACCTTGCAAATGTAAATGTCGCGAACGGGGTCAAGGGCTCAAATCAACGGTATGACATTTCAAGAACGGCAACATCATCTCCATATAAGTAGACGGTTTCTCCAATTGTTTGCCAATAAGCAAAACATGACGGCAGACTTGAGCTTGCAGAAACGTGCGTTCACGTTTCTCATGAATAAAAAGGTGCCTCCTATTCCTACAGAAGAGGAACGAAAGCCCTTCCCAGAGAAACAAGCTAACATAATATCGCAGGTGTTCTTTACATGGTTTATGCCTATATTAAATTCTGGATACAAAAGAACTTTACAGGAACAGGACTTGTTTTATCTTACTGATGATTTAAAAGTTAAAAGAATGGCCGAGGAGTTCAACAAGAACTTTGACTATTATCTACAGAAACATCAAGACCACCACATACAACAGAAGTTGAAGAACGGAGATAAAGACGCCACCACCGAAGAATTATTGAAGGACCTAGAAGTTCCTAAACTGATTATGGTCAAGAGTCTTGTTTATACGTTTAAAACAAGGTATGCGTTTGCTTGTATTTTCGTGTTATTGTCTAACATAGCACAAACATTAACGCCTTTGTTAACCAAAAAACTAATTAAATTTGTACTGCTTCATGTACTCGGCATTGAAACTAAAGTAGGAAAGGGTGTTGGTTATGCAATTGGATCTGTGCTTTTAGTTTTTTTCTCAGGTCTTTGTATGAACCACGGGTTCTATAGATCTATGTTTGTTGGTGCCCAAATGAAAGCAGTATTGACAAAGGCTATTTTAGACAAATCCTTTAAATTGAATGCCCAGTCAAAGCATGATTATCCTGCTTCAAAAATTACTTCCATGATGGGAACAGATGCATCCAGGATCGATTTTGCTGCTGGTTTTCAGCCATTTATAATTGTGTTTCCTGCTCCATTTATTATTATTATTGTGATTTTGGTTATTAATATTGGAGTAGCTGCCTTGGTTGGTATTGCTTTATTGATCGTATTTTTACTTGGGATTGGTATGGCTTCTAAGAAGTTGTTTTCCATGAGAACTAATGCCACCAAGTACACAGATTTGAGAGTCGACTACATTAAAGAAGTGTTGAATAACTTGAAGGTAATTAAGTTCTACAGTTGGGAAGATGCGTACTACAAGAACATCAGCGACGTAAGAGAAAAGGAAATGAATACCATTTTCACTATTCAGCTCATCAGAAACTTTATCACTGCTTCTGCTTTGAACTTGTCAATTTTGGGTTCAATGGCTGCATTTTTGGTTCTTTATGCTATTAATACTGATTCCAGCAAAAGAAGTCCTGCTAATATTTTCTCATCTATTTCATTGTTTAACATCTTCACCCTGTTGGTTTTCATGATTCCTATGGCAGCTGCCTCATTGTCAGATGCCTTGATTGGTATGGGTAGAATTGGTAACTTCTTGGCAGCAGGTGAAATTCAAGAAGAAGAAGGATTGGAAGCCGCAAGCGAACTCATTGTAAAGGAAATGCATGCAAACAACTTGGCCTTGAGAATCAACGATGCAACCTTCATCTGGGAAACATTTGAGCAGAATGATGATCAAATCATGAATGGCGACAAGAAGTCAAAGAAGGAACAGAAAAAGGCCTCTAAAGCAGCCAAAAAGGAAGCGAAAAAAGCCTCGAAGAAGTCTTCTTCTCCGGAATCAAGTAACAGTGAAGATAATACCAACGAAAAAGCTGAAAAATTAAACTCTCTGGATTCTTCTACATTGGATTCAGAGAAGTTTTCTGGTTTGAACAACATTAACTTGGAAGTCAAAAAAGGTGAGTTTATTGTTATTACCGGTTTGATTGGTTCAGGTAAGTCTTCTTTGTTGAATGGTATTTCCGGATTTATGAAAAGAATCGAAGGCTCAGTTGATATCGACGGTACTTTAGTTTTATGTGGCCAACCTTGGATCCAGAACGCAACAGTTAAGGAAAACATTTTGTTTGGTAGCGAGTATGATGAAGAAAAATATCGTGAGGTTGTTTATGCTTGTTCGTTAGAAAGTGATTTGGAGATTTTGCCTGCTGGTGATAGGACAGAGATCGGAGAAAGAGGTATTACATTATCAGGTGGCCAAAAGGCCCGTATAAACTTGGCTAGATCGGTATATGCTGACAAACAAATAGTGTTGTTAGACGATGTGTTATCTGCTGTCGATGCTAGAGTTGGTAAGCATATTATGGAACAATGTATCTTGGGTTTGTTGAAGGATAAAACCAGAATCTTGGCTACTCATCAGTTGTCTTTGATTGGAGCTGCCGATAGAGTGATTTTTTTGAATGGTGACGGATCGATTTCGGTGGGTACTTTTGAAGAGTTAAACACATCCAATAAGGGTTTTAATGACTTGATGGCATTTAATTCTAAAAAGGAGGCCGAAAATGAAGAAGAAGACGACGCGGAGGGAGAAGCCTTTGAGGACGATGAAAGAGCTGAAGAAATCGAGTTGGTTCAAAAGCAAGCTACCAGACAATCAATTGTTACTAAAAACACTGGTGTGGATGTCTTGGATGAAGAAGCCATTCATAAAGATTACAATTTGGATGAAAATGCCAACGGAAGAATCACATTGGATGAAATCAAAGCTACAAATGGGGTTGGCTTAAATGTTTATGCCAAATATGTCAAATTGGGTGAAGGTATTTTCAAGCACTACTCCAATGTTGTTTTGATTACATTCTTTTCAGCCCTTGCCACCTTCAGTACTCTTTTTACCAATACCTGGTTATCTTTTTGGACTGAATACAAGTTTCATGGAAAGAGTAACGGATTCTATATTGGATTCTATGTGATGTTTACAGCGCTTTCGTTCATTTTTGTTACAATTCAATTCAATTTAATGGGTTACTTGACAAACAATGCATCCAGAAAATTGAATATATTATCAATTAAAAAAGTGTTGCATTCACCAATGTCATTCTTAGATACTACTCCAATGGGTAGAATTTTGAATAGATTCACCAAAGACACCGATGTCTTAGATAATGAATTAGGAGACCAGATCAGATTCTTGAGTTTTATTTTTTGTAACGTTCTCGGTGTGATTGTGTTATGTATTATCTACTTGCCTTGGTTTGCTATTGCTATCCCACCAGTGTTTATCTTGTTTTTCTTGATTGCCGAATACTACCAAAGTTCTGCAAGAGAAATCAAAAGAATAGAGTCAGTGCAAAGATCATTTGTTTACAACAACTTCAACGAAACCTTGGTTGGAATGGATACTATAAAAGCCTATCATTCTGAAGATAGATTCTTGAAGAAAAACGAAGACTACATTGATAAGATGAACGAAGCTTACTACTTGACTATAGCAGCCCAACGTTGGGTAGGGGTTACCTTGGAATTTTTAGCCTGTTGTTTACCATTGATTGTTACCTTATTGGCTGTTTGCAGAGTGTTTAATATTGGAGCTTCGTCTACCGGTTTAATTGTATCTTACGTGTTGACTATCTCTGGTCAAACTGCTTTCCTTATCAGAATTTACACCCAGGTTGAAGTTGGTATGAACTCCACTGAAAGATTGTTTGACTTTGCATTTGACTTGGAAGAAGAAGCTGCTTACAGGATTCCGGAAACTGAACCTGCTGCTGCTTGGCCACAAAAAGGTGCTATCAAATTCAACGATGTCAGCTTAGCATACAGACCTGGGTTACCATTGGTATTGAAGAATTTGGATTTTGATGTGTTACCAGGTGAAAAAATCGGTATTTGTGGAAGAACTGGTGCAGGTAAGTCCTCTATCATGACAGCATTGTATAGGCTTTCGGAATTAGATGGTGGAAGTATCGAAATTGACGGAGTTAACACTAGCACCTTGGGTTTACAAACCTTAAGATCAAAGTTGTCAATTATACCTCAAGATCCAGTATTATTTCGTGGATCTATTCGCAAGAATTTGGACCCATTCAACGAAAGTAGTGATGCACAGTTGTGGAGTGCATTAAGAAGAGCCGGATTAATTGAGGAATCGAAATTGGAGCAGGTTTCCAGACAACAGAAGCTGGATGAAAACTTGCACAAATTCCATTTGGAACAATCAGTGGAAGATGACGGAAGCAACTTTTCATTGGGTGAGAGACAGTTAATTGCATTATCAAGAGCATTGGTGAGAGATTCTAAGATCTTGATTTTAGACGAAGCCACTTCTTCAGTTGATTATGAAACTGATTCTAAAATTCAAGAGACAATTGTAAGAGAATTTGGACATTGCACGATTTTATGTATTGCACACAGATTGAAGACGATTGTCAACTATGACAAAATATTGGTTCTTGATAAAGGTAAAATTAAGGAATTTGACACTCCATGGAAGTTGTTCAAGACGAATAACAGCATCTTTCAGCAGATGTGTAAAAAGTCTAAGATTGGAGAGGAGGACTTCCATACAAAAGTGTGAGTAGTACACAATTGTATATAAGGTATTAATATGAGCTAAGAACGGTATGTGTAGTGATTAGTAGAGAACGGGATGTGTAGTGATTAGTAGTCTGAACGGAACAAAGAAGTAATTGGAACGCCATACAAAAGATTAAGTCCTCATTAAAGGCAATAAAGAAATTATGTCAAAATGCACTAAAAAATCGTTAACTTTAAGCCTGGAAATAACACCAACTGATAAACGTAACAAAGCTACGATAGTCCAAATATACGCCTAATAATATTCTCTTATCAGCGTGGGGCTCCGACAAAACAACAGACCATGCTTGACTCCGATGAGATAACTAATTCAGCAACAAGTTCAAGAGCACCAGAGTACAAAATGAAAACCTGCAAGTGCACAAATTACTTGCTTTGAGTCACAGCAACTCCTCAATGAACAGAACTCTCCTTGTGCAATCTTTAGATATACTTTTCCAGAAGCAAGGCATTTGAAGATGTAACCTATTTCGGCAATGCGATGACGTTAGTTGCAGCCATAAGTATCCGAACTGTAAATAGTCAGAACACTCGCTACCTAGAAGAAGCTATAACGGCCTAGAAATAGAACAGTCAAGTCAGGCGGGAAATCGCCTTAAAAATGCACGGAAATCAGTATAGCTGGGTTGGTTCTTCTTTCTACATTGGCTATTTGGTTGCTTATATGTTGCAAAAATATCCTATTGGGAAGACTTTGAGTGTGTTTGTCGTCTTGAGGGGTGCAATTTTGGCATTGCATTCGGTTCCTAACTTTGGTGGTTTCTTGGTTTTAAGAACCATTCTTGGTATGTTAGAATCTGCTGTTACTCCTGGTTTTTCTATCATCACCATACAGTGGTACAAAAAAGAACCTTTTTGAACTCTGGAAGCTTATTTTCATTATCTCTGGTGTTTTAACTATATTTTTGGGTTTGGTAATGTTTTTCCACATTCCAGATTCACCTGCAACCGCATGTTTTTTGACCGAAGAAGAAAAGAAGTTAATGGTGGAAAGGGTAAGAGGTAATTCTCAAGGTTTTGGTAATAGACACATCAATACTAGATTACAGAAGTTGGTTGATTTTTGCTAGTATTTGTTGGTAACATTCCAAACGGAGGTGTCACCAACTTCGATCTTGATGAGCGAAACTTTGGTTGTTCCGTTACCGAATCTTTACTTTACCAGCTGATTGGCGGAGCGGTTGAACTCTCTGGAAGTGAACACTACAAGTCTAGATTCTTCTGGGCTTTTGCTGGTCAAATTATCGCTTTGATGGGAGTATTAATGGTAGTACCAAACAGAGTATCATGATGTTGGTAGGTTATTGCATGAGGAACTTGGTGGGAACGCAAGCTTTCGTTGCTAAAAAAGCTCCAGTGTATCAGATTGTTCTAAATACTATTGCATCTTGCATGTATTTCTGTTGCACTTTCATGTGCTTTGTGGTTATCATGCTACTCGGAAAACAAGCAGAGAGACAAGAAGGGAGAGGTACTCAACATCGTAAATGCCGAGTTTTTGGATCTTACAGATAAACAGAACTTAAATTTCCGTTACAATTTTTAGGTTGTGTAGATTATCTTAAAAGTAAACATATTTGGTCACCACAAACATTCAATATTAACCATGTATTATGAGTTTGTAGATACTATGAAAATGCAAAATGAAGAAGCACCTACTACACCAACCTGAAATATTCAACTTAACAACTAAGAGCAGCAACATCTAAGCTTTCAAGACTTAAAGCTAATTCCTAATGATAACGATGAACTAATCAAGCCGAAATTGAGATAAAAATAAGAATTTTTGAAAAATGCCAGGAAACTATAACAAGATTACAAAATGAAACTACAAATTCATAATTCAGAGACCTTTAGATATACTGGAACACCTGCTATGAGCTTTAAATCAAGAAAACTTACATTTAGAGCTAAAAATCACTTTTTTACTAGCACAAGAACGATTAACATTCAATAAAACCAATAACTTTCAAGTTAACTGGATCACAAGACTCATCAATCTGTTCATTGTACAAATTGTAAAAGTCCCCTGATGCACATTGGTAAAAAACGGCACTGTCTCCCAAATTCAAGTTACCGTCAGAATCAATAGACCAACCATTTGCATAGATAGTTCCATATTGAGGGGTTGGCCCATCAAACTGGAACTGATGGTTAGAAACTATAGTACCAATACGGTTACTGGAGTCTCTCAAGATCCCTCCTGTTAAAGTCATCAGCAATGTATTCTCAGTAACACAAGCAACGGCCTTGACAGGAGTAGACTCATAGCTTGCAACAGTTTCAATGGCACCAGAGTCTCCTTCTGGTCTTCTTTGGATCTGACCATCCTCAATTTGAAAGGTGTCAACCTTACCTAAAGATTGGTTTTCTGGCAATAACGAAACAACGATACCGAAATTAAACGGAACAGTTTGGACTCCATCGCCAAGAGATTCGGGTTTTAACATGGTCCAGTCGTCTCCATTTTCAGGGACGTAAAGGGACACAACTAAGTTAATAAAGTAAAGAAAGAACAACATGAAAATATACTTGATCCTTTTGCAACTTTCCACAAATGCGAATGTTTTGCAGCCAACAAGAAAATAAATTGTTCCTACAGCATATTCTGGACTGGTACAAAAATTACAATAATGAAAGTATTTTAACTGAGGTAGCAAATATAATGCTAGATCAACTGGTTTGTGGTCCAGAGTACTCACGTAACGAGTGAAATCGGAATCAGACTCTATGGACGAAGTTGCTTTGCCATAATTGACCACTTCCAACCTTTGGGTAAGAGAGCAACAGAAGAATAAATCAGCAGGATGTTTAAGCCGATAATAGCAGCATGCATTTGCAAAAAGTGGAGTCTGCTTTTTTTATGGCTTGTTCGGAATAACTTGAGAACCTCGAACATAAATTTCACGAAATAGTAACATATGATGCAATTTGGCTTTTTTTTTTTTTTCCCGCAACTCATCTAGTGCGACATGCAGCAATCCGGAAAAACAAATGATTCTTCCCAATACTACTTATCTTGCTTTTATTTGACTTTATTGTGCAGATTCTATAAAAAAACATCACAACCGGGGTAAAAAGATATGATTACGCCCTTAGTCACCTTCTAACGATAAATGTCGAAAAGAATAAAATAGGAATTATTGTAGTGCATAGACTAATCTTTGAATCCTAGGTTTTCAAATAGATTCAAGCTTATTTTTGAACAGTTGATGATCGTTAAATGTAGACAGCATGAATCTTGATAGCTACTATAAAGTTTCAAAACGGTTTTACTTGCAAATTATTTAGAGAATTTGTAATCAACAGTAGGATATGTTATTGGTGTAACCTTTCATTATAAGTTTGCCCATTCTTTTCATATGAAGAAATGGTAATACACTCGTTGCCATTCTCTGGGCTACGACCTCTAAGAAAATATTAATTACTAGTCTTTATTGTACTTCACAACCCTACAACTCTACTAAGCAATTCCAAAGCCAACATAGACTGCATCCATTCTTATTAAAAGCAAGAGTTTGTAGAGATGCTGATCCAAAATTCTAAGATTACTCACCTATGCTAATTGCATTTCCATCACAAGATTATGTCGCAAATAAACATCCTGCAGGAACTATGAAATTTCGGAAAAATGTCAGTCAGAAAATCCGAAAGGTGAATCTCGGATAAATATCACGCAACAGTTATTTGTTCGACATCAGCTAATCAGTTTTTTTGTGCAGAAAAAAGGGACAAAAAGGTGATGTATTAGATCTAATTAGATTTTAACTTGAATATTCTTTTAGTATTCTCCGCCTTACTCTGCAATTATCATTCGATTCATGAACTAGTATTCTTTGATATGAGCTTTATTCCGACATATGGTGCATGAACTACCCTCGTTTTGCTATCCACCAATAATGTTGGGGTTGAGTAAAGATAGAGATGAAAACAATAGCTTAAGCCTGGAACAAACAACATTACGTAGAGCTACCAGAGAAAAAGTGCTCCGTCAATACCTGATTGGGTGGAAAACCAGAAGACCGACACGTACGGAATAAAATTAATCCGAAGACAGATTTTTTGCGACTTTTATTTTTTATTTTTTAATGTTTTTCCGCCCACTTTTATCCCCAAACACACCATACTGGAGATTTGTGGGTTGACAGTTCTATTACAGATAATATGGCTTGATACTTTACTTAAATCTTAACTAATGTTGTAAGCCTTTACCGTGTATCCGGTTATCCCAGTAATTTCTTTTGAATCAATCTTATCACAGATAGAGAATAAGGGCATCAATATCGGATTAATTTAAAAATTGGTTCTCCAACTACCACCCCACCTATTTTCGTGTAGTTGGCCAGCTTTGTAGAATTGCTGTATATATGGGAGTACAAGCAAAGCCAATAGTTTCTATGCCCTGTATAGGTCTTAAATAATTCACAGGGAACTTCCAAAGTACAAAAGCAGTTGACATAGTATTCGTGACTCTTGCTTAAGACCATCTCCTTAGAATCTCCCCATTTGTAAAAGATTTCCATTATAACATCCCATGGGGATTTTATTGGGTGATATTCCTGCATCGACACGGGAAAACTACATCTGGTGATTTTGCCGCATAGATTTTCCGACGAGAAAAATTTCTTTTAGCGACATTTTTGACTATAAATACTGAACAAATACCAGGTTTATTTCATTACTTACAAATACAACAAAGTTTAGTAAAACAGATTTTATATAATGTCTGATAGTCAATTTCCTAGTGGGGCTCAGACCCCAGTCGACAATACTCTGGTTGTCGAACAAAAATATGAAGAAAAACACGATGAGTTGCCAGCATTGGCCAACCAGGAAAAAGGTTTAAAGGATTACATGTCCATTTCCATTTACTGTTTATTGGTTGCTTTTGGTGGTTTTGTTTTCGGTTTTGATACCGGTACTATTTCTGGATTTGTTAACATGCCAGATTTCAAAGCCAGATTTGGTCAATTAAATAGTCAAGGTGAGTACTACTTGTCCAACGTCAGAGTTGGTTTAATGGTTTCTATTTTTAACGTTGGATGTGCAGTTGGTGGTATTCTTCTTTCCAAGTCTGCTGATATGTACGGAAGAAGAATCGCTTTGATGTTTGCAATGGCCATCTACGTTGTTGGTATTATTGTTCAAATTGCTTCGCAGCACGCTTGGTACCAATATTTCATTGGTAGATTGATTACTGGTTTAGCTGTTGGTATTGTTTCAGTTGTGTCTCCAATGATGATTTCTGAAACTTCTCCAAAAGCTGTTAGAGGTACATTGGTTGTTTGTTTCCAATTGTTTATCACTTTAGGTATCTTTTTGGGTTACTGTACTACTTACGGTACTAAACAATACACTGATTCCAGACAATGGAGAATCCCATTGGGTTTGTGTTTCGCCTGGGCCTTGTTCTTAGTTGCTGGTATGGTTTTGATGCCAGAATCTCCAAGATACTTGGTTGAAAAGGACAAAATTGAAGACGCTAAGAACTCTATTGCCAGAGCCAACAAGCTTTCCCCAGAAGATCCTATGGTTTACAATGAAGTTCACTTGATTCAAGCTGGTGTTGAAAGAGAAAGATTAGCTGGTAATGCTTCTTGGGGTGAATTGTTCACTGGTAAGCCAAAGATTTTCCAAAGATTGGTTTTGGGTGTCATGTTGCAATCGTTACAACAATTAACTGGTAACAACTACTTCTTTTACTACGGTACCACCATTTTCAAGGCTGTTGGTTTGCAAGATTCTTTCCAAACTTCTATTATTTTGGGTGTCGTCAACTTTGCTTCCACGTTTGTAGGTATCTGGGCTATTGAAAGATTCGGTAGAAGAACTTGTTTATTGGTTGGTTCCATCTGTATGTTTGTTGCTTTCATCATCTACGCTGCCTTGGGTGCCGTCAAGTTGTACGTCAATGGTTACGATGGTCCAACTGATAAACCAGTGGGTAACGCTATGATTTTCCTTACCTGTGTGTTTATCTTCTTCTTTGCTTCTACCTGGGCTGGTGGTGTCTACACCATTGTTTCCGAAACTTACCCATTGAGAATTAGAGCCAAGGGTATGTCCATTGCCACTGCTGCCAACTGGATGTGGGGTTTCTTGATTTCCTTCTTCACTCCATTTATCACCGCTAAGATCCACTTCTACTACGGTTTTGTTTTCAGTGGATGCATTTTGTTCTCCATCTTCTACGTTTACTTCTTTGTTAGCGAAACCAAGGGATTGACTTTGGAAGAAGTTGACGAGTTGTACAGACAAAACATCAAGCCATGGAAGTCTGGTTCTTGGGTTCCACCTCCAGTTGAAGAATTAGCTACTACTTCTGGATACCAAAAAAACGATGAAGAAGAAGCTGCCTAAGTGATGGGATGATATGACCTGAAGAAAATGCCTAAGTTATGGCCTGATATGACGTGAAGAAGAATCTGCCTGATGGCATGATATGACGTGTTTATAGAGATACATGATTAATGAACGTTGTTTAGTGACAATTGTAGGTATGAAACCATTCTGTAGTACCAATCTCGAGTAAACCAGTATTGTTACTTCGAAGGCACTTATGACTCGGTAAACCAAATCACTACCAGCTTATGACTCGGCGGCAAACTTATACTTACAATAACTACCAGCTTATGACTCGGTAAACTTATACTTACAATCATCAGCACTTATGACTCGGTAAACTTATACTTACAATAACTACCAGCTTATTATCCAAGCCCACTGTAATACTGCCCACTTAAAACTATTTCATCAACCCTCATCCTGAAACAAATTTCGCAATCAACTTCTCAATCAACTTCTCAAATGGACACAACCGATTTCTACACTCCACTAAAACAACTACCGAATAGGCCGGCCAACTTCAAAACAGCAGCCATAGCTGAAACAACCGTAAGAAGAGCACCCCCAATAGAAGATGAAAAGTTGATTCCCTTGAACAAGCTATCCATAAAACTTTCACAAACAAAACATCTCACCCAAACCGATTTATTTCAGAAATCTGCCACTCCAAAAGTCATATACTACAAGCCACCGCCTTCTTCCACCGATAAGATGTTTGGAATCAAAGAAATCCCCAAGGTGAACCCATTAATGCGTTTGAAACAGCTGAGATTTGAGGTTACTCAAAACAAACAAGATGAGCTAGACGCTACTGCAAGTGGAGAATGGACGAATCCATATATGAAGAAAGCACTCGAGAGACAATTAAACAAGGAAATGATTGTTAAAAGTGTTATGAGAAATGTATTATACGCAATATTCTTCAAGTTGTTGGACAGAATTATAGGCATCAAGTATGATGTTTCCAGAGTAGCAAATGGGGTGATATTAGTGCTAGCAGCTTCAATAGTGTTTAATTTATTCAGGTTGGTCAAGGGCCAGGATCAATGCTACGACTTGCCCTTAAGTAATAGACAGAGGATGTTGATTGGATTGAAGCCTGCAGAAATAGAGGACATGAAGAGTGTCAAACGTCCAAAGTATAGAAAAAGCCGGATATAGTTAGGAAATTGAGTTAGTTATTGCATTCATTGTGTTTCAGAATTACTTTCAATGAAAGTGTTTCAGTTGAAAGTGTTTCAGAACTGACTTCAAATGAAAGTGTTTCAGTTGAAAGTGTTTCAGAATTGACTTCAAATGCAAGTGTTTACAGAATTGACTTCAAATGAAAGTGTTTCAGAATTGACTTCAAATGAAAGTGTTTACAGAATTGACTTCAAATGCAAGTGTTTCAGAACTGACTTCAAATGAAAGTGTTTACAGAATTGACTTCAAATGCAAGTGTTTCAGAATTGACTTCAAATGAAAGTGTTTACAGAATTGACTTCAAATACAAGTGTTTCAGAACTGACTTCAAATGAAAGTGTTTACAGAATTAACTTTCAAATGCTGCAGGATGATAAATCCGGTGAATCTGGACGCATAAATTTATTATAATGAAATGGTTTATAATCAATATATAAGATCTTTACACTAACTGGAAGCAAGTACAACCACCAAACCCAATAACCACCACCCAATAATCACCAAACCCAATAACCACCTCTGCCAACACATCTCCCGAGTTGAGCTATTTCATCATCTGCGTCTTCATATGCGAAAGTTTTTGTGGGGGAAGTTGACAGTCTCACATATTTATACCCCAGATATCCCACAACAAACGGTTATAAGGTGTAATTCAGTCGAAAAGCAATACTTGTGCAAAACTGAAAATGTCTGATGATGATATAATAGAGGACTTTGAGGAGGGTTTCAGGGTAATCAAAATAAATGAAAACCACTACAAAGGTGCCCATCCGTTGAGATTGCCTATGTCTGCCGCGAGGGGAGTCTATGGTGGCCATACAATTGCCCAAACCTTGAAAGTGGCCATGGAAACTGCTCCCAAAAACTACGTTCCTCATTCCTTCCACATGTATTTCATAGCACCAGGCAAGAATAAAACGCCAATGGAATACGAGGTGTTGAGGCTACATGAAGAGGAAGATGCGCCTGTTCTTAAAAGGTCTATTCATGCTATGCAAAAAGAAGGAGTCAAATCTACAGCGTTGGCAACATTGGTCAAAAACGATGTGAATTCCAGCAAACAGCTTCAAAAAGACCCTCCTTCTTTGCACTATAAGTATCCAGAACCAGGCAACCTTCATACTTTGACACACACTGGATACATTAGAAACGCTTACAGCGACGAATTTATCGATTACAAGTTGGTACCGGAAGAAAGGCACCAAAGCCCAGCTGACAGGTGGATAAATGTATGGAGCGGCATAGTCCAAACAGGAAATATGTTCAAAGATCCAAACTTCAACTACATAGGACTAGCGGATCTCAGTGATTCTGTGTTTCTTACCACTTTAGCCAGGATCCTTCATGCCCCATGGAACCCCACAGAAACCAGGTCTTTTGAAGAGGTGGATTTGGATAAAGATGCAAGGGTTTGGATGAACATTTCCTTGAACGCTTTGCACATCTTCCATTACAATGCAATGTCACTTGATCACCATATATATTTCCACACCAACGACCCCCAAGATTTTGACGTGGCTGCAGATTGGTTGACGTTTAATTATCAAGCAAGAAGAGTTTCTAACAACAGGACCCTAGTACGTGGATACTTTTACAACAAAAACGGCAAGAAAATAGCCACTGTCATCCAAGAAGGCTTAACTCTTGCGTTTAAAGGGTTCGAGACCATTTCCGAAGAAACCACAAACTATCAGGACTTGAAAGTAAAGTTGTAACACAATTTTCAACACAATGTATATGAGCGGCGCACGACTTTTGATCTAAATTCGCACTTCTCTCCAAACAAAAATTTTTCAATCATGCTGAGACTTCCTAACAAAGAAAGACTTCTTCAGGTCAAGAAGTTGTCCGCCGAGATTTTCGGCGAGGCATTCAACCCTAACAATACCAGAAATGGATTGAAGATTTTAAGAGAACCGTTAAAGGGACCACAAATAGTCGATTACTATGGAAAAAACGAGTCGATTCCAACCTTCAAGGATTTCAAAAAGTGGTTCCCAGAATTGAAATTGGTAGACCCAAGAGAAGTTACTCGTTTGAAGATGGTTGCTGACAGAAAGAAGAGAAACAAGGGTGCTCCAAAGAAGAAGACCAGTTAATGACCATAACGAAATAGAACTTGTAAATATATATTATCTATTAGTGTACAGTAGAAGGTTTTCTTCTCTTATTGATAAACGTGTCGGTGTAATCTTCCGTGTAGCTTACTAGCATCTTGTTTTCTTGTTTGTTGAAACACCTGAGTTCCCATTTGGTACCATTTTCAACCAACAATTGAATGCCCCTCTCGTTTTCAACTAACCTGGTGGAGGGTGAAACTTCTATACTGTTGAAATCAAAAACAAACGAGTGAGTTTCTGTGGAAACATACACTTTGTCGTTGACAAGCACTTGAAGGATGGCTTCAGTGTGAATCACATGTGCTGGTTCTAAGTGAATGTGGTTTTCAGATTCAGTTATATTGAAAATAACAACAGAAGAATCATTCTGCATCATCAAAAATCGGCTGGATATAGGAATAACCTTTTTACAGGTCATTATGACATTTGATGCACCTCCCTTTACATATTTTACCTGCTTCCCATCAAAGTATTGTCTCCACACACTAGCGTCAAGGTTCTTAAAGTGTTGCTTTTTAATGACTCTGAAATCTGTTATTGAAATAACTAGGGTTTCGATTTCATAGTGCTCACTCACACTAGTGACAATGAGATAATCTTTATCTTTGATAGAAATACTGCAAAGATGATAAGGCCAATTGCTCAATTGTAAAGGAGTACCACCTAGCATTCCCTCCGATAACCAGTTGACATTAATTAGCGGCTGTCCAATAGGAATATCTTCACTGGATTCTTCACTGCTGATTCCCAAAGGTGTAAATATCTTCAAATTGAACCCAAACAAGGTATCCACACAATTGAAATAAACAAGCCAGTTTCCAGATGCACACCACTTAACCTCAAAGGTTTCTGAAAGTAAAGGGTCAGGAAGTCTGAATCTGAAGAATAAACTGCTGGTGGAGCCCGTGTTACGGAAATGGTACAATACGGGCAAGTCGTCGTTAAACAAAGGAGACCTACTGGCAAACAAAAGCGACCATGAAGTGCCATCCGGATGATAAATAGGGATTCTGGATATCGGTTTGGACAACGTCCATAGAATATGGGTGCAATCTACACTGTAAAGCTTCGCCTGCAAATAACTTCTAGTGTAGACCAATAGCTGTTTGGAGTTGACATAAGCACCTTCTTGGGGTGCATCTACCGGCTTTATCCAGTGAAAGTCTTCTATGCTGTCCAATTGGATTATCATGGGTTCGGTGTGGCTGAGATCGTAAATAACCAACATTGCTAGGTTTTTAAGCACCACAGCTATCTTTGTAGATTCATGACCTTTAACTTCCTCCCATTTTATCTTTCCCACTGTTACTTTCTGTGGAGTGTGAGTAAGGCTATAGGATTGAATTTCTTGGTGGGAATTGTATATCTTTAATGTGTTAAGATTGGAATTATGAACAGCTAGGAAATTTCCACATGGTGATGGCAACTTCAAGTTCTTGCTTAAGCCATTCATAGTATCTTTGTGTTCTTCAATTCTTGTTGTAAGTTGTTCAAAAATCGGATTTTTTGATTTTTTTCAAGTGACTATTCCAAACTGTTTCCAAACAAGATTATATACACTTGTGGTAACCTTTGTATTCCAACAATAACCGTTCTTCCACAATAACCGTCTTCCTCAAGGACTAAAATCGCATTCACAACATCGCGAAAATAAATAAACACAGATGGAACGAAGCAAAAAGAAGCCCAAGAAAATGGGAAAAATCCCCAAGATCCCAACACCAACGCAGTCCAACCAAGAAGCAATGACCCCCAAAGTCTCACAAGCCGAATTTCCACGTCAATCGTCGCAATCTATCCTTTCCAGAGGTAATAGATTGGACGGGATGTTTTCCCAATCTAGCCAGAAACGGATGTCAGCCTTCGAAGAGGACGAAGGATTTGTATACAAACGGTCGCAAGAATCCGAAAGGAAGACCAAGAAAGTCAAACAGGTGAGCACGCCAATCAGTCGCATGAACGAAGCATTGGAATCGCTTCCTTTTGAAGATAACTTTGACGCTATGAGATATGATAACGATAAGAAAAAACGCAAGAGAAAGAATCACTTGGAAGAAGTTACAAAGCTCTCATCACCAATACGACCCAAATATGACCAATACAACGACTCATCGTCCGAAGATTACATAGAGCAGGTGTCGCATCATACAATCGAGTTGGTAGATGAAGATGATACAAAGAAGAAAACAAAAAAGTCGGATAGAAGATCCTCATACATGAACCGAGGAAAAAGAATTCTGTCGATAGGAAACGGATTTGTGGGGCAGCCGCATGATGAAGTATCACCAAAAGACTACTATAAGCTATTAGACTCCTCATTACCTGAGCCGCACCGAATGAGACAGCTTTTGACATGGTGTGTGAACAAAAAGCTTGAACAGGACAGGAAACTGCTTAGTGAACTCACAGGAGAAGACTTGGATGCTGCTAAAATAGCACAGGTGATCAAAGAAGAGGTTTTTAATGATCTCAAGGAAAGCAAGATCTCAACTAGTTGGTACAACCGACGTCAAAACGAAGACGGCGAACAGAGTATACTATCAAGCAAAAAGATATTATTACCTAATCCGTTAAACCAAACAGCCAAGGACAATATCAAAAAGTTTAGTCAGGACTTGAAGTCATTGAAGAGAGAAAAACAGGAATGGAACAAGATTTTTGCTACTTCAGTCAAGTCCATAAACAAGCTTAAGATCGATTTTGCACCTGAAACTTCAAATGAGGACTTGGAAAAGTATTTGAGCGAAACACAGAGGTTTGAGGTCAATAAAGGGGTTATTCATGAAGATATAATCAATAAGGTACAAAGAGACCACCATGAAGTGGCAGAGAGGTTTCTGGACAATTTGGAATGTTCAATTGATAAATTGTATGTGCTTACACACCAGCTTAGCAAAATCAATGAAATTGTAGACAAGTACAAGACAGACAAACTCAAGCCTATAATCCAGCAGTTGTCGGCCGATTACGTGAATAAGAGCAAGTTGGAAAACCTCAGTATTAGCCAAATGGAGCTGATATGGCCCATTCCTAACAAGACATTGTCAGTTAGGGAGTTGCTCCAAGGAATAGTGCAGATCGACAACCCAAATAATAAAGTAGCATAACCGGGGCTCCGGAGGTTTAACGGTTATAGCAATACACGTATATGCATAAATCTTCAGTAGTTGTAACCAAGCAGACATAGTCTATTTTCACATCTCTTGTGGTTCCAATTGCTGTGTTATTGCTGTTATTGCTGTGTTATTGCTGTTATTGCTGTGTTATTGCTCTGTTATTTCCTCTGTTTCTCTTCTCGTCTTGATTGGTTTTCCATATTCCCAAAAAGGAAAGTCATCCCACCATAAAAAATAACTATCTGTTTTGATATGTTCCTTCGTATAGCACTCTTTTAGAGGATACGAAATGTAATTAGGGAAACTGAGTCCACCGAGGAAATGTACATATATGGTGCAATCCCCATGAAAATCTTGCACTAATAAAAATGGTTCCAACTGAAATGAATGCACTCGCTGATAACCAGGTCATTTTCACCCCAGCTCAGTTTGTGATTGAAAACAAGAATGCCAACAAGTCCAACGACACCAAGAACGATGGTGTTCAACACGGCTCCAACTTGATGGTGTTGTTGGTGGCCTTTCTTTTTGCTACCATGGCTATGTAGGTTTTTATAGCTAGGATAAAAGATGTTTATTTACTTTTTCTTTGTGGGTTCTTCTTTTACTTCATTGTGGGTTTTTCTTTGTGGGTTCTTCTTTTTTGCTTCATTGTGGGTTTTTCTTTGTGGGTTTTTCTTTGTGGGTTTTACTTCATTTGTTTTACTTCATTTGTGGGTTTTACTTCAACTTGTTCTCCATTCGTAGGTTTTGTTCATATTTCTTCACAATTCTCCATTCGTAGGTTTTGTTGATATTTCTTCACAATTCTCCATCATAGGCTTTGTGTTCATATTTCTTCCCTATAGGTTTTGGTTGCTCTTTTACTAATTCTTGCCTTTTGGTTTAATATATCGCTCTACCACTAGTTTTTGGTTATCCAACACCAACATAAAATTGTTTTCTCATAGAATTGTTTTCTCCATAGAATTGTTTTCTCCATAGAATTCTTTTCTCCATAGAATTCTTTTCTCCATACAATTCTTTTCTCCATACAATTCTTTCTCCATCATCATGTATTTCGCTTATTTCATCATCAACATACTATTTTCGCTAATTTACTAATTATCCCCACCATAGTATTGCAATTGCTTCCAGTACTCCTTCACTGTAGTATTTCGCTTACAATTACTGCTTTTATGCCCAGACCTTGTTCATACAAATTCTCATTTTTTGCACCCATTTCAATTCTCCAATAATCCCGTTTATACATTTGCGATACAACTTGTATAGCACTGCTAAAATATATCACATCATCCCAAATCCACGAGAAACCATTTGAAAGTAGAAGACTTCTTCAAAAAGAATTCTTAAAAAGAACAAAAAAGAACAAAAAGAACTATTAAAAAGAACTATTAAAAAGAACTATTAAAACGAACTATTAAAAAGAACTATTAAAGAAGAACAAAAAACTATTAAAAAGAACAAAACCTATTAAAAACAAAGTTCTCCGCAAATGCAGACTCTTTCCAGGCAAACAATCCCATTAATGACAGCCATTACCATCCTAATACTAGCATTGCTTCCCATTTACTTCTTTGATCTCAGTGTCGCCAGTCCCATCATCGACAGGATTGCGAAACATACAGCCAGTTTTGCATCAGTTGAAGCCGACTACAACCGTTTTGTGGACTTGGTCAACAGCAAAGAGAACAAGAGGATTTTCAGCCAGTTGGAACAAGCAGACCACGATTTTTACCACAAACAAAACAACTTGGTTGGAACAACAAGCTTACACTTGAACCAATACCAAAGACAGCCCTATGTTGCAAACGGGTATATTGGAAGCAGAATTCCTAATCTTGGTCAAGGGTTCGCTTATGACCAGAAAGTAAACTCTACCAGCGACTATCAGGTACTTCAAGGCTGGCCACAGTTCAACAAGCGGTATGCTGGTGCGTTTGTAGCTGGTTTCTTTGACGTTCAGAAGAATACCACCAAGACAAATTTCCCCGAACTACTTGCAAATGGCTATGAAAGTATTATATCTGCAGTTCCACAGTGGACAACTTTACAGTTGGTTGCAAATATCAACGGTACGGAGTACGTATTGGATCCTGGGTCCAATTTCGGTACCATTTCTAATTACATTCAAACAATGTCTTTAAGTCATGGCATAGTTACCACCCAATACACATGGCTTGGGAAACTCAGAGTGAAATTCAAAGTTCTAGCTCACAGACATTTTGCTAGCTTAGGATTCGTTCATTTGGAAGTGTACAATCTTGATGACAACGCCATCGATGTTACAGTCAGAGATGTGTTGGATTTTTCCACTGCCCAAAGATGCCTGCTAATAAACACCGGCAGTGACGATACCGGGATATTTATCCGGTTCCAGCCCGAAGGTATCAACTACATCAATGGTTCTATGTACTCCACGTTGCATTCCAGCTTAAAAAAAGTGCCAACCAGGGTCTCAAATGATACTTCTGCCTCCCAGGAAATATCGTTTCCTTTAGCACATCAACCAGTTACGTTTTCCAAGTTTATAGGAATTGCTACTACAGACCTTGATCCAAGCTTCAAGTCGCTCGAGGATGTGTCCGAATACGCCAAAAGAGTAGCTTCAAGGTTTGAAAACCCTGAAAGTGTAATCAATTCTCATATCCAATGCTGGGCCAAAACCTTAGGAGCCACCAGTTCCATAACATTTCCTGACGATGGTTTATTGACTCTAACATGCAGAGCTTCGCTTTTCCACTTGACTGCCAACACACGTCCAAACGCTCAAGGTGTTACAGCAGCACTCAGTGTGGGAGGATTATCTTCAGACTCTTACGCCGGTTTAGTATTCTGGGACGCTGACCTTTGGATGTTGAATGGATTACTCCCATTTATTCCCGATCATGCTAAGAGTATTGTCAACTACAGGTTATACACCCACAACCAAGCCAAAGCAAACATCCCTCAGGGGTATGATGGAGCTGTATATTCCTGGACTAGTGGTAGGTTTGGAAATTGTACCGCCACAGGTCCTTGTATGGATTACGAATATCATGTCAACGTAGCAGTTGCATTGGCTGCTTGGCAGGTTTTCATAAGTGGAAATGGCGACGACCAGTATTTAAGAGAAGTATTTCCACTTATGAACGATGCAGCTGAGTTTTTAAGTGGTTATGTCAAGTATAACCACACATTGCAACAATACACCACCCTGAATTTGACAGACCCAGATGAATACGCCAACCATGTCGATAACGGTGCTTACACCAATGCTGGAATATCGTTGTTGATGAAGTATGTAATAGCAGTTGCATCACACTTGAAAGAAAAGGTTTCAGAGAAATTCCATGACATAGAGGGCAACATGCATTTGCCTAGTTCAAATGACATTACCTTAGAATATAGTGGAATGAATTCTTCCGTGGCAGTCAAGCAAGCAGACGTGATAATGATCACATATCCATTAGAAAACGAGATGCTTTCTGAACTCCAGGCGGTGGCCAATATGCAATTTTATGCTATGAAACAAGTAAGCTATGGTCCAGCAATGACTTTTCCTATATTCTCCATAGTTGCATCGAGGCTTTCTACATCTGGCTGTTCGTCACAATCTTATGTTCATAAAGCAGTTCAAGCGTTTTTAAGGGCTCCATTTGCACAGTTTTCAGAACAGAATAATGATAATTACGATGTTAACGGAGGTACTTCGCCAGCATTTCCTTTTTTGACAGGCCATGGAGGCATTTTGCAAGCAATGCTACAAGGTTTCACGGGGCTACATTTTGATTATGAGGTGATAGAAGGTAGAATCTCCAGAATGTTGAGATTGGACCCAGTAGAAACGCCATTGCTTCCTAATGGTGTGGAGTTCAATCAAATTAAGTACTTCAATCAGTCTTTATCACTTCATATGAATGGTTCATATTTGAAAGTTGTTCACCACGGACCAGTTGACGCAAATCAACTTCAAAGTGTTGTCATCAAAGTCGGTGAAAGAAACGAAATTAACGGAACATATACCTTAAATAAAGGGGATACGTTGGAGATTCCTTTGTTCAAATTGAACCAAGCAGCTGCAAATTCCGTTTCAGAATGTGGCTTGGCCTTATTCACCAACATCACCGAAGGAGTTTATGGGGATTCCTCGTTCCTGATAAATGATGGTGACAACTTCACACACTGGCAACCAGCTGGTACCAATGGTAAGATTCTTATTGACTTGAAGCAATACAGAAATATAACCAGAGCAGAAATTAATTGGGGCGATAGACCTCCCACCTCTTGGAAACTTTCCAGGTTTAATCTTCACAATAGTTGGAATACTGAAGATATATTAGCCACTGTGGATTTTGGTAATGATGTTTACCAGAAGTATCGTTTTTTCAGAACCAGTGAAGTGGTAAAGCAACAAGATGCATTTGTTGAAATTTTAGCAGACAAGGTGGAAATTACGGCCCCATTTAACCACAAAGAATATGAAACGGTGATGGTGCCTACTTCTTTCAATTCTACAGTATTTAATGGCAGTATTTGGAGCAGGTTTTTGTTGTTAGAGTTTGATGGGGTCCATGATAACGAAGACACTGGTGGAGCTAAATTGTTTGAAGTAGCTCTATTCTGAGATTATGAGTAAAAGCCTTATAAACAGAGCTTGGAAGATGTTTAAGGTCTAAAGAAAATCAATCAGGACTTTCTAGTCTTATGTATTTATAATAGTTTGAAATTCACGAAGTATCGTAGGGTCCTTTAGTACTTAGTGGCAATGAGTACCTGAGAGTCTGGCGGGTGCAGGGATGCAACTCAAGAGAATTGAATAGATATGAATGTATTTATTAACTTTTCAACTGTGCTTCATCATTTATTGAAGCGCTTCGGCCATGTTAATAAGACGCTTTACTCCTGTGTGCCAGTGTCCGATTTCCTCAGGGAAGGTGGAAGCAAAAGAAAGAACCAAAGCACTAGCATTTTGGAAGTTCTTTTCCTTCAAATTGCTTGCAATCTCGTTCAATGCACTAATACCTTCAGGTGTCAACAAGTCTTCGTTATTTAAGTGGTCAAAAAGTATACTCAATCTCTTTTGCATATCTTCTCCGTGCTTTGCAAATCTCTCTGGGATCTTTGGTTTGAGCTCTTCGTGAACGGAGTTGAAGATTTCATACACTGGCAACGACACAGCTGGGATATGACTTCTATCTCCGGAAGCATATTTTTGTGAAGGTTGACTTTGAGGTGGAGGAGTTGCAACAGTTTGTGCTGGAGGTTGAGTCAAGGGACCTTTTGGTGGGCCTGGTGGACCTGGTGGACCTGGTGGGGCGGTACTCGAGCGTGGTGGAGGAGCAATTTGAGGCTTTGGAGGTGGAACTATTCCACCACTGGAAACTCTGGAAGCAGCTGGAGCAGTTGAAGGTGGTGGAGCATAAGGATTCTTAGCTGGGGTAGCACTTCCTATTCTTGGAGAGCTCAATTTTGGCGCACCATTTGAAGCAGGAGCCGAAGCATATGGGTTTGCAGGGGCATTAACAGAAGTACTGGAAGGTGGTGGAGCATATGGATTTGACGCTGGTACACTTGTTGGAGTACTTGCAGGTGGTGGAGCATATGGGTTTGATACTGGTGCACTTGCTGGAGTACCAGTAGATGCAGGAGGAGCATATGGTGAACTAACAGCAACAGGAGCAGAAGCTAATGGAACACGGGAATTTGCCAATGGTGAAGTAATATTAGCCCTTGAAGGATTACGCGATGGTCCTTTAGGTGGTCCTGGTGGTGCTGGAGGACCAGGAGCAGGTGGCAACAGAACAGAACTTCTGGCAGTTTGTGTTGCTGGAGTTTGTGCTGGAGAAACACCTGCTGCTGCACGACGTGGGGCGGCCTTTGGTTTAAAAGCATCTGGCAAGTCATTCCAACCATCGGTTTCCTGTTTGTAGGTAGGCTTAGGAGGAGCAGAACCGTTTGATGGAGGTGGTGGCGAAGAAACCTGTTGTGGTTTCATGTATGGGTTTGAGTTCTGAGCTGGCATGTACGGGTTAGTAGCTTTGATATATGGGTTAACTGGGGTTTGGATTGGTTTAACAGTTTGTGAGTAAATTGCAGTGTTTGGACTTGGAGCAATATTTGAAATACCTGAGCTGCCTTGGAAACCTGAAATTGGCGCAGAAGCACTTGGAGTTGGAACAGGAACTCCTGGAATTATACCAGAAGAAACAGCTGGTCTAAAAGCTGGCTGAGAAAACTGGTTTACAGGAGAATGAACTCCGTTCAATGCCTGTTGTTGAACTGGTCTGGTATATTGACTCTTGGAACCTCTCACAACAGGTTTCTGACCAAGGGTCTGAACAGTCTTCGCAGAAGCTTTACTAATACGCTCCTTATCAGTCTTTGAGCCATCAAAATCGTCTGGTAACAACTTCAAAAACTCATCGGCAACCTCAAATTGTCCAAATCCAGCAAGCATATTAGCATACTCAAGAATTGCCTTGCAAATAGGTTCAATAGAAGGACCATTCAAAGCTCCAGCGTTATTGGAAATGGCCTTGAAGGTAACAATCTTCTCAGCAAAATTGTTCAAAGCTTCAAATCTGGCATCAGAGGGTGAGGAAATAGCTCCCTTGGTTGGATTTTCTAACAAATCCTTCTCGTACCCAGATAACTCCTTCAACCAGATATTGGCAATTTTATCAAGGGAACCTCCGGCCAAATAACACAAGATAGCATCGTCCCTCTTGGAAGCGTTGGAGTCCAAGATTCTGTCACCTAACTCAGTGATCTTATCACTGAAGTCCGCTTCGTCCTTGGCAAAAGACGAGATCAGGCTGGCAATGTACTTCCAATCCTTAACGTTGGCATTCGAAATGATATCAGTAATATTGTTGGAAGAAGCACTATACAAGACTCTAGAAAACTCTGTATCCTTTGTCGAGAAAAAAGCGTTTCTTACCTTGTCTTTCACTTCAGAGGAGCTGTCTAAGGCCAAAACCAAAGCTTCCAACAATTTATCGTTTTCAAGACACTCAGTTACAGCATCATCGATTTTGTTGCTCAAGACCAATTTGACCAACTTCTTGTCTTTATCGGAAGACTTTTTAGAGAACAAGTTGAAGGACCCAGAAGGTAAATAAGTTGGTTGCTTAGAAGTAGCATCTTCTTCGCCCAACTTATCAAAAAATGAATCATCAGCACCATTTTCTTCGGGTTTCTCCACTTTCTCTTCAGTCTTTCCGTTAGAAACAGGTTCTGTGTCCTTAATGACTTCGCTCAAAAGACTCTTTTTGTCGTTGGTGGATAACTTCTGCAAGAGCTCCCAGTCAGACTTATCAGTTGCGTTGACCGATTCTTGTGATACCTTTGATTCAATAATGGTCGAGAAATCGTTGGACTCGAATGCCTTGGTGATCTTTTCAGAGGAACCTTGTAAGTTGCTATTGGTTATAAATCTCTTGATATCCACCACCGACTTACCGTCATTGTTCTTTTTGATTGTTACCAACTTTGATCCAAAACCAAAACTGACATTACATGGACGTTTTAACCAAATTGGGGCCTGTTGGACATCAAAAGTAGGTTGCTGAGTGTCTGCAGTGGAAATTTCTTTCCAGAATTCATCTTCATTTTCGGTCACCTTAGCACTCACAGGTGGGGAAGTGTCTTGCAAAGACTGGATTGAGATTTTACCATCGAATGATGCAGTTGCAAACATGTCAGGAGCATTTGGAGCAAATTTAGTCAAGAACGCCCAATTAGCAGTGGTTGGATATTCTCCTAATTTTATTCCCTCAATAGGATTCCATAATAAGGTACTGTTATCCTTACCACTGGATAATAAAAGTTCAGGATCTTGTTTACACCAATCTAAAGATAACACACCCTTCTTATGGCCCTTCATAATTTTCTCAGGTGCATTGGAATTACGCAAGTCCCAGGTCAAAATCAAAGGACACCCGTCGCTATCACTAGCAGTAATCAACTTAGTAGACTGAGTAGGATGCCATGCTACGTAGGAGAAATTGGCTCTGCCCAATTCACCGTTATAGGATAAATGCAAAACTTCTCTTTTAGATTTCAAGTCCCAAATGGATGTAAAGCCTCCATTACTGGTACTAGCCATGATGTGACTAACAGAATTGTTCCAAGCAACACTGGTGATTTCGTCCATAGGGGTCATTGCTTTTCCTGGAACTGTAGGCTCGGCAAAAGTCTTTGTATCCCAAATGAAAATTTCACCTCTGGAGCCACCAGAAACCAAAATATGAGGTTCCTTAGGATTGAAAGCCAAAGTTCTAACAGCACCAGAGTGTTTTGCCGACTTGAACAACGAAGCCTGAGCCAAATCTTTAGTTTTAATCAACACGGCCACATCCCAGAATTCAATAGTACCGTTTTCAAAAGCACCGGCCAAAATTCCTCTGGACTTTTCACCAAACAGGTTGGACCACGCCAAAGCATAGAAACGGTTATCTACGGTGCCACTGAAGATGGGTTCCTTGTTATTAGTGGCAGAAAAGATGTCCCACAACTCAAGTGATGACGAAGAATTGAAGTTAACATCGACAGCACCTGCTACAGTTCCAGTAGCTAAAAGCGGCAAGGTATCGTTGCTCCATGCAAACGTGGAGGTTCTAGAGATCTCGTTGATCTTCATTTTTGTTTTTGAATCAATGTGAACAGATTTAGCAACCGGCTATCAATCAAATGTAGGGGTTTTGACGTAAGCAAATGAAGTTTAAACAATGAAATATAGTTCAGCAGTCACAATTGAACTATATGGGAGCAGTTATCGTCAGTTGGATACGGTCTAATGTAACGGCGCTGGCAGTATACGTTAGTTCTCCTGATCTAACACTTGTAATTTCTCGGTTTTCAACGACAGTGCGACCACGACAAAACTACGACATTCAAAACACCGCGACACGCACGCGTATATCACATGCAAGAATATTTTATCGTTTCCAGGTTTCAGGTCAACTTTCCAGGAATAATCCGTTTAAATTGCTTCAAAAAACCGCCAACGAGAGACTATCCACCTACCATGTCACAACAGATGTTGAACTCAAGATTGCTCACTGCAAAGTTCCTTCTTCAGCTTAACAAAAATGTTGCAAAGCCTTCCTTGAAAGCGTTCTTGTTTGCCTATTTGTACATAACCGTTCCCAAAATCATCACCAGAATCACCTCCACTGTCAGAAACGGCGAAACCAGTCAGTTGCTTGCTAGAATTTCAAAAACCCTTGTGAAGGCTTTGAATCCCCATAAGTTTCCTACCTTTGCTGCTACTATGGTTGGTATCATCAACATCTTGGAACCGGTGATTGCTGGTGTTTTGGCCCGTTTTCTGACCAACAAAACCCACAAAATCAGAACCTTGTTCATCTCGACGTTTCTTTCGTCGTTTGTTGCAGCCTCGGTTTCGTTTCCGAGGTTCCAAACTCATATTCTTAACTATGGCCGATTTGTATCGTTAGACTTGACGCTTTTGGTGTTCAGCAGGGCCCTTGATACAGCCTTGTCATCTACGTTGAGTGCGGTTCTGCCACCTTTTCTCCAGGCGTTTGGGGATGGGATCTTGTTTATCGCATCCAGTACGTTAATTATGTACTCGTGGTTCTTTTATCCCGAACGACTCCCACCTGCTTATAGAAAGTGGATTACGTCTGCTGCTAATATGGACGACGAGATGGTGTTGGTTTTGAACAGATTGCACCACCAGAAAGATAAATATGGCCAGGAATCAACAACCTTGGACAATTACTGCAAGAGATATAACCAGGATCCTAGGGTTGGGAACTTGAAATCAGTACAGCCTGTGTCATGCGAACTTGTTCATGCTTTCTACTGTAAGAACTGTGAATTGCATGCGTTGTGGAGGTTCATAAGGGGGTTTGAATTTGCCTTCAAGTTGTACGGAACCATCAACGGTTTGATGTTACTTTTCCCCAAGAAAACTGTTATGGGGTTAAGAATCCAGAGGGCTTTGATACTGTCGGTGAGATCCTCGTGTTTCTTGTGTGCTTTTATAGCATTTCACTGGTATGGTGTGTGTTTGGCAAGAAAGAGACTTTTGCCTAAGCTCTTTCCAAATGTTCCTGATACTGCTTGGGACGTAACTATAGGCCCTGCTGCCGGGGCATTTACCTGTGGGTTTAGTGGCTTTATCGAGACGGTTCAGCGTCGGAAGGAGTTGGCGTTGTTTGTATTTCCCAGGGCCATCGGGACCTTGATTCCTACCGAGGTGACTGAGAAGAACTTGTTTATCGAAAGAATAATCTTTGCCTTGAGTATGGCGACGTTGGTGGCGTTCTGTAGAAGAGACTCGTCGAAGGTTAGAGGAATCTTTGGTCGTGGTTTGCAGGCTGTGATGAAGGTGACGTGAAGGCGGGTGGTTTTTTAATGAAGGGTGATGTTAGGAGTTGTAGTTATAAGATGTGTTTTGTTAGGATGCAGAATTAAGCACATCAATGAGTGTGTGTCGGTTCAATTATTCATGAATGATAGATTGAAGTGTTGTTGATATTGGGTATTCAGAGGTATACAATGTTGAGATGAATGATTCCATAGTGGAATAGTTAAAGGAAGTTAAAGGAATAGTTAAAGGAATAGTTAAAGGAATAGTTAAAGGAATAGTTAAAGGAATAGTTAAAGGAATAGTTAAAGGAATAGTTAAAGGAATAGTTAAAGGAATAGTTAATAGTTAATGTTCCTATGTTTTCCATAGATAATGTTTATGGTTAACGCCATAATAAATGTTAGTTAATGTTCCTATGTTTTCCACAGTCAATGTTCATAGTTAATACTCATAGTTAATGTTCATAGTTAATACTCATAGTTAACACTCCATAGATAACGTTCATAGTTAATACTCATAGTTAATGTTCATAGTTAATACTCATAGTTAACACTCCATAGATAACGTTCATAGTTAATACTCATAGTTAATGTTCATAGTTAATACTCATAGTTAACACTCCATAGATAACGTTCATAGTTAATACTCATAGTTAAGGTTCATAGTTAATACTAATAAATACTCATAGTTAATACTAATAGATACTCATAGTTAATGCTCATAGTTAATACTCATAGTTAATGTTCATAGTTAATAGTTAATACTCCATAGTAATACTAATAAATGCATAGTTAATAAATAAATGGTTAACACTCCATAGTTAATCTCATACTTGAATTCCCATAGTTAATACTCTATAATAAATGGTCATAGTCAATACTCTATAATAAATGGTCATAGTAAATGTTCATAATTAATACTAATAGATACTCATAGTTAATGTTCATAGTTAATGCTCATAGTTAATGTTCATAGTTAATACTCATAGTCAATGTTCATAGTTAATGGTCCTATATCTTCATAGTTAACACTCCATAATAAATGCATAGTCAATAACCCATAGTTAATGTTCACAGTTATTGTTCATAATAAATACTCATAGTTAATGCTCATAGTTAATGTTCATAGTTAATAGTTAATACTCCATAGTAATACTAATAAATGCATAGTTAATAAATAAATGGTTAACACTCCATAGTTAATCTCATACTTGAATTCCCATAGTTAATACTCTATAATAAATGGTCATAGTCAATACTCTATAATAAATGGTCATAGTAAATGTTCATAGTTAATACTCCATAGTAAATGCTCATAGTTAATGTTCATAATTAATACTAATAGATACTCCATAGTAATACTAATAAATGCATAGTTAATACTAATAAATGCTCATAGTTAACACTCCATAGTTAATGTTCGTTAATGGTCCTATATCTTCATAGTAATACTAATAAGCATAGTTAATAAATAAATGGTTAACACTCCATAGTTTCATACCGAATTCCCAGTACACATTCTTTTTATTCCATTGAAATTGTATAAACCATAACTCCCACCAACCCGCCTTGAAATTGCATTTAAACCATAACTCCCACCAACCCGCCTAACTTATCTGAAGGTATTCTTCATCAAAACCATACTTCTCAAAAACTCCAAACGCAAAATACATACAAATATTCGCAACCGCCATGTCTGAATCATCAGACTACTCGGAAACAGAGGAGGAATACCAGACTGCATACCACATAAGACCTCCCAAGGCCTCAGACTTCAGATCCCCCGGAGGCAGAAACCACGAGAGGCTTGTGGAACTTCTCAGCATAGATGATGACGATGAAGACGTATTCCTAGTGCTACTATGTTTATGTGATCCCAAAACCCAACCGCCCGAAAGCCCAGACTATATACTAAGTGTGCAATACTTGACAGAGATCCTTATTGGAATTCTGTACTGCTTATGGCGTGAACTCAATGAATCCTCCTATGAAGATGAACACACATACACCAGCATCGTCAAATTCAAGTTAGCCACCCAACTATTCACAATACTCCTCAAAATAAACGTGAAGCTAGGCTTGGATTGCAACGACAGAGTCTATTATGCTAAGATTCTGGACCAGCCGCCCGCTGAATGGACTTCACATGTACTTGTTCCCGACCTGAGTTTGAGTGAGGATTTGTTCAATCTCAAAACAGTGTATTTCATGTGTTGTTTGATTTATAACGCTTTGAATGAGCTTTTTGTCGACTCCAATGGCGTCCATAACCTAGCATTGAATCCTTACTGTTCCAAAATCACCCAGATGTGGAAAATCCATACCGATGTGTTGCAGTATGGCTTGAAAGTAGACAAGTACATGGAAGATAAAAATGAAGATACTCCCCATGTGATTCTCGAGCTGCTTAAAGGAATGTCCATGGTACGATGTGTTCTTGGCTATATTTTGAACCAGTCGGCCGGGACCCCAAATCCAAAGTATAAGCATGATTTGGAAGAACTCAGTCTTTTAGACTTTTACCATCCTGTGAACAGAGTCAACATGAACGGGGGTGCAATTAACAAAATAGTTCACGTATACGAACTCAACAATTTGTTGTTAGGGTTGGGAGACCCCATAGAAGACAAGGACTACCAGGAGCTTTTCAAGGAGAAGTTTTCCACTTTTGATCCTATAGATGAAGATGTAAGGTATATTTTCGATTATGATTCGGCAGAAGAACTCCTGGACGATGAGGGTGGTGAAGAAGAACCACAAATGGACGAAAAAGAGGTGGAGTACCATGAAAACAAAGAACTCTTCTTCGATCAGCAAACACAAAAGGCTGTGCTGGTGGTAAAACATCAGTATGCTATCACAAAAGAGTTTGCACAAGGTCGCTTATATCAAGAGAGATTCGATGAAAAGGATCCTGGAAATGTATGGAGTGATAGACCCAGAGGTGAGAATACAAAGTTTACTCCCCATTTCATAGAAACAGTTTTGAAACCAGCACAAGTTGCAGCAGAGCAATTGCCAATGGAGATTTTGGAAGGAAAAGACTTGGTTGAAGTCACAATGATGCAACAGAAGATTAAAGACTTGATATTCGGGTTTGTAGACATATCCAAGCCCGAAAGTCAACAAGTTTATCAAGACATAGTAAACGAAATGGCTCTTGATCATTTCAAGCTAGTAGTTTTCAAGATTGAAGATCCTTTGGAATCACATATGGTTTCGTTTTTATTTGCAGATGCTGAACCTGAAAAAGCGGAGGTGTTTGTAGCTCGAAATCTCATCATTCCTGTCTACTCCATCAAGAACTTTGAAATGTTGTTTGTGGCATGTCCCGACTATGCCAAAACTTTGATTTCGGAGTTGTTTTTCACCAATGATAGAAGAAGAGTGCTTATTTGGAGGTTGTGTCATGAAATAAACTTATCTTATAACTTTATTGATTTTGTTTGCCAGTTGTTGATAGGATACCCTTTAACACCAGCAAACACAAGATGCGGTAAGATATTGCAGTTGAGTGAGCTTGAAAAGGTAATGCTTCTTAATGAGTTTATTGAAAGCAGCTCCACGTTTTTATCGGCTGGAGATGGGCTCGAAAACAACGAAGGCTATGAGTTCAAGCTAAGTATAACTGTATGTCACAAGTTTGTGTACTTGATATGCATGTTGATATCCAAACTTCTTCAAGAAAACCTTATATACTGGGACGATCAGAACGACAAGATGGACGAAGACTACAAGATAAGCACAGTACATTCGATTATTGGGTTTTTATTCAAGTACATTAACAAAGTTCCACTAGCCAGAAAACTATACTTTGACGTGCTGAATCGCTTGAAAGAAGTACAACAGAAGAAGGAAATGGAACCGAGTTTGAAACCAGTTCTGAAGGTTAATAATGATTCAGGCAAAGACATTTCTAAAATTTGTGATGATGTGGTGAAAATAATAAAATTGCAACTTGATGTAAGCCACCATAAAGAACCAGGCAAATACGAAGACTTGGACGTTTTGCAAACAACCAAAGACTTTATGAATAACTTCACCGAGATAGCCAACAATTCGTTACTGATGTTTCATATTCTAGAAGCGTTGCCTAACGAAACAGAAGAGGCCGAGGAAGTTAAAACAAAGAAAAAGAAGACCAAGAAGAAGAAGAAGAAGAAGTAGAATACAAACCTTTTCCAACTCTTTGTATGACTCTGGTCCAATGTCGCGACACAGTCATGTCGTATCAGCCTATCATGTCGCCATTTAAGACTCATTTGCGACTGCAATTTCACCAATGAACAGAACCGTTCTCAGAACCTTGACCACATCAGCCAGAAGAATGACCAAAATTGAAACCGTATGTATAGGATAATGTTATAAGGTACCTTGGATGAAAAGAATTGGGTACTTAAATGGGTTTCATGACTTGTAAGTGTGGTACAAAACCTGATTTTTGAGAACCATTACTAATAATAGGTCAAAACTGATCTTGCTCCACCTCCAGCAGCATCTTACTCTCAAGCTGTTAAGGCCAATGGTATGTATTAATTATTCTTGAATCAGAAGACGAATTGGTTCAATTTGATATTTCCCTTTGCAATATTACAAAGAAGTACTATCACCTTCTTTAGTGCTATTTCAATATAGGATACTACAAGCACAATACTAATACCCAGGATTCGTCTATGTGTCAGGCCAAATCCCTTACACTCCAGAAATGAAGCCTTTGTCAGCTTCTCCAACCATCGCTGAACAAGCAGAAAGAGCTATTGAAAATGTCAAGGCTGTCTTGGAAGCTTCTAACTCAGGCTTGGACTTGATTGTTAAGAACACCGTTTTCTTAACTAACATGGACACTCAATTTGCTGAGTTCAACTCTGTCTACAGCAAGTACTTCAACCCCCAGACCCACTTGCCAGCAAGATCTTGTGTTGCGGTCAAACAATTACCATTGGGTGTTGACTTGGAAGTAGAATCTATTGCTGTTGAAAGAGACAGTTCAAAGTTGTAAATGTACGTTTGTTACTATTTGGAACGACTCTTGTCTTGTAATGAAACACATTGGCCATGGTGATAATATTTAGGGCTCCAGCCCCATTGGCCTCAGTGACTGCTCCCATCGGTGCGCTTGATTTTGGCACGCTTTTTTCATAGAAAATTTTTATACACTGAAAATTTCTCAGACTTGAAAAATTTATTTTAATTATACAATACCTTCATAATGGCCGGACGTGTTACTTTCAGAAGAAGAAATCCATGTATGTTTTAATGATTTTTGAGTGAATAGAATGGACAAGATAGATACAGTTGAAGATAGATTGATATCCCTTTTGAACAATGAAATAGATAGATTTTGAACGAGATGGGTGAGATAGAAATATTCAGATACAAGTTATAACCAAGCAAGAAAATGAAAAACCACAGAGAAATTCATATCACAGTATATTGCAGGTCATTGCATTTTAATTATAGCCTATTCACAGACCTCAGAATGTAAAACAACAACAAATCAAGATGTCCAAACTAGTCACTAATTTTCACCAACCGTTATACTAACTCCTCTAGACAACACCAAATCTAACAAAATCAAGGTTGTTAAGACCCCAGGTGGTAAGTTGATTGCTCACCACTTGAAGAAGATTGCTTCTAGACCAAAGTGTGGTGACTGTGGTGATGCTTTAGCTGGTATCTCTACCTTGAGACCAAGAGAATACGCTCAAGTTTCCAAGACCCACAAAACCGTCCAAAGAGCTTACGGTGGTTCCAGATGTGCTAACTGTGTCAAGACCAGAGTTGTCAGAGCTTTCTTGTTGGAAGAACAAAAGATTGTCAAGAGACTTTCTAAGGAACACGAAGCTGCACAAAAGTCTAGAAAATAAACTAATCCATTAATGTAACACATACATACGTTAATATACTTTGTATTCATAGGAAACGAGATTTTTTGATAAACATGTAGTTGTATACTCAGTTTCATATTCAGTGGTATTAATGTCTTTAATTTTAGTGATTACTTTTATTGATTATCATTTTCATGTTACTCCTGAATTAATGTCTATTTCTTACTAGTTACGATTCTTTCTGTTGATCACACATTCATTATTACCATACATTTTGTTTATTCCAAGCCTATCTTGAAATTCTAACAATTATCATAAGTCGTGTCGTGACCACACTGATAAAGGCATACGGCAACTCACACAATCAGTTGATATGAAAACCATCGGGAAATACTTTTAAAACCAGTACCAAAAACACTTTCTGCTATTGCTTCAACTGCTACCTGCTCTATAACTAATTCAGCCCCGTTCAATTGTTATCAGCACCTGAAGTCCTCCCAAAAAGGCAATTCAAAATGGCGGTAGGCTGTTTCCTTCTGTGACTGATTTGGTTTCATGCAGGATTGTTATCTCTGGTATAAAAACCAAACACCCTTCCTGTTGCTAATTGTTGGGAGTCATCCTATTGATAGAACAATACATAGATCACAGTACAACGAAGTACCATAGAAAAGTTTCACAGTACAACGAAAGTACCATAGAAAAGTTATAGAGTAAAATGAATAGCTTGACACATCTCGAAGGAGCTTATATTCCACCTAGTAAGGTGACAGTTCAAAAAACGGTGCCACCGTATCATCCATGCTTGATTGTTCAAGACAAACAGACAGATGTGACCAAGTTGAAGCCATGTGGATGTGCAGATAGTTATTGTGTTAAGAATGTGGAATGGATTCCACGTCCTAAGAATTAAGGGTAGGTTAATAGAGAGTTCTTTACAGTATGGGTTTGTTTTAATATTTGTTTCTGATGAAAGATAAATACATTTGTTTCTGATGTAAGATAAATACATTTGTTCCTGATGTAAGATAAATACATTTGTTTCTGATGAAAGATAAATACATTTGTTTCTGATGTAAGATAAATACATTTGTTCCTGATGTAAGATAAATACATTTGTTTCTGATGAAAGATAAATACATTTGTTTCTGATGTAAGATAAATACATTTGCTTCAATTCAACCTGATTTTAATAATTGTAGTTTTATTTTCTGAATTTCTGACTCCTGGAATTATTTGATTTAAATAATGTGAGTTTCACAAAATGTCTTTTTGGGAAGTGTTCAAAATACGTCATTTTGTAGAATATGCTGTACCGTACACCAATTGATTGGTGGTAGTACCCTACCTCACGCTACTATATTATACATTATTCTATGAAAAATGCAATGCAATTTTACTGTCATTACTCATTACGCCAGATCGTTGATAAGCTGGCTAGTGATTTGCTCTCGCTTCCAAAATCTTAACAACAAATCTCCATAGTTCTGCAAGTCCTCTACACTGATCATCAACTTAAAGTCCAAAAGTAACAAGAATTGTAACTCCAAGTAGTTCAATTCTTCTAATGGCAACCCTCCTACTTTGGCGTATCTAAGGTTCTTGTAGAAAATGTCGGAAAAAAACTTGGATGAGATAGTGATTCCACTTATTATCAACCTATGAATGTTGTACGAGTCCATAACAAATAACTGCTCTTGGTCCTTATCCTTCTTTAGGTTGTTGGCCTTCTTGGCTATCCTATCAAAATACACCAACAACGACAAAAACACTTCATTGGTCACAGGACAGTACTTTAGCACCCTTGATAAATAGGCATGCAATGAGATGCCTGGGATGTTAGTTCCATGGAATGCCAACACGTTGGCAAGATATTTGTTTTTCATCTCATCATCCTCATCATCTTCTTCGACTGTGGTGTGCATTGATAATTCGCCGTTACTTTTGTTCATTTCTTCGTGTTGTTGATTTCTTTTCCTTTTTTCCTCTTTCAACTTCTGTCTGATAGCAATGGTGTGATCAAAGTGATTGGGATGCAATTTATCGTTGGCCTCTATGATTTTTGTCAAGAGACACGAGAGCATGAGGATTAAATCGTTCACAGGATAGTCAATGATATTCAAATGGTCTTCTTCTTCACTGTTTCCCTCCGCCTTAGGTTTGGTTAGATTTTGAAAAAACTCCTGGTACGTCATGTAGTGGTCAGGCTCCACATAGTTCAAGTCTATATTGGACACAGGTGGAAGCGAGCTGAACTGTGGCTGTGGGAAGTTCATTTTTTGCATGTGTATGTTTTGGGAGGGCATATTCGTTGGGATGGAAGAAGGCATAACTTGTGATTTATATTGCATTTGAAGTTCTTGGGATTGAGTATTTTGATTGTGACCCATGGTTTGTGAATGGGAATTGGCCAAAGGCGTGGGCAAGCCTTGAAACGACCCATTTTGAAACCCGGAATAACTTCCGACAGGGTTTCTCTGGAAGTTGGGAATAAAATTGTTGTCCATGTTAACGTCGGTGGTAGGAATTGAATGTGCCGGGTTGAAATTGGTGTTGATTTTGTAGGAATTATTAGACGAATAAGACGATCCCACAATGTTAGGCGTATTATGCGTGGACGGTAAGTAACTCAAGGAATTAGAATATGAGCTGAATTTGTTCACCGAATTCAGAGGATTCAGCATAGGCTGATAGGTTGGAGGATTATTGGGCAAGGACTGGAACCCCATTTGAGAATCAGCACTCAACTGGTTGGATTCACTTTCTTTTCCATTTTCGCTGAAGTTACTGTCGCTGTTGTTGTTGAACTGATAGATATCTGGGTGCTGTTGCAAGTTCTTTGTCAAGTTTGAAATTTTGGGTTTATCAAACGAATTATTTATCATCTGGACGTTAGTAATGTTTGACTTTTAGCATTGGAAGTGGTAGCCGAAATAAGAAAAGTGGAACAGGAGCAATTGAACAGGAAAGTAAATTATTGTTGGAGTCACTAATTCCGATAAAGGATGTCGTCAGATCAAAACATAAAGCTAAAAAGGCACATTTGAAAACAGAAAAAAACACCATTGTGACGAAACACCCACCACAAGTAGCACTGGCTGGTTATTTGCATGAATACGCATTTGAAAAGGCGTGGCGAATCGTCTACATACCTGGACTGAGTTAATTTTGTTCAACAAAATTGCGAATTAATATCGGTGCCAGGTTGTGGAGGTTGAAGATCCGGTTCAGGAGATGTGATTTGGAGATGTGTATTTTAGCAGCAACTATATTCCGATTGGAGGAGAGTCATCATAGGAACTCAAACGTTTTGGTAGATTGAACAAAGGCGTAGGGATCGATTTGGAAAGGCTTATTGTTCATCTAAAACACAATAACCATAGAGATATAACCGAAAGATCAAAGATATAACCGAAAGATCAAAGAACAAGCTTGACTTCCACAGCACCCATGGAGCCGAAACGTAACTGCAATGAACTGGTATTTAATTGTTGTGTGTAACCTACAATGATGTAATTGTGTCGTATTAACGCAAAGTAGTCGACCAACAATATAATAGAACCCTCATGATAACGATATGCACTTTTTGAATTTTTGTATTCTTGTGTATTGTAGGTTACTCTACTGTTAGAAGTAGGTATTGAGTTATAAGGAAGTGGAAGCTAAATGAGTAGTTTTTAAACCCTTGTTTCTTCAGCAATGATCCGACTATTACAGTTGCAGTAAATCATAATCTGAAGTAATGAGCGAATTCTACTTTTTGGTTTCTTCAAACGATTAGTCGTAGGTTCAGCAGAGATTCAGTAGAGATTTAAAAATGGTTAAAATTTGTGTGAAAAATTACTATGGAAATGGTATAAAAATGGTATAAAAATATGAAAATGGTATAAAATTGGTATAAAATTGGTATAAAATTGGTATAAAAATATGAAAATGGTTAAAATTGGTATAAAATTGGTATAAAAATTGGTATAAAAATATGAAAATGGTTAAAATTGGTATAAAAACTAGTGTAAAAGTGTAAAAAATTGGTATAAAAATATGAAAATGGTTAAAATTGGTACAAAAATATGAAAATGGTATAAAATTGGTATAAAAATATGAAAATGGTACAAAATTGGTATAAAAGTGTAAAAACTAGTGTAAAAGTGTAAAAAGTAGTACTAATAAGAGCTAAAAGTTCGTTACAATGCAAACTGTTGTACAAGCATCTTTATGAATGGGCCATAAGAACGGGTTGTAAGAAGAACCCACAAAAGCAATTCTACGAATTGCTTGTAGGAATCGGTTCTACAAAAACCAATTCACAATCAGCCTACATCATTCTATACAATCCAGTCTCACCTATTCTATACAATCCATTACTCATGCGCCCAAACACTCGAAAAATCTCAGAAAAACTGATGTCAACTGCTTCCAAAATCACCCTTGGTGCCTCCATTGCTTTTGCTACTGGAGCATTTGTGTTCATCAACTTCTCCCAACAGAACGAAAGAAGCACCTTGAGAGAAGGTCCCATCAAAGATGCCAAACGTTTGGAAGAAAAAAGAAGGAAATTGGCTAAAAACAACTTGGAGCATCAGGAACAAATCAAATTGAAGCACGAGTACGAAAAGGTCCAGCCGTTGTCCGAAACAATTATTACTGGCCCCGAGTCGAACTAAGTCTTCAAACCGGAAATTAGAGTGTAAATAGAGATGCAACAATGTATATAGTATGTTTGTGTTCTTGGAGACACCAAAAGGTAGAAATACTCTTGATGTACTATGATGCACTTTCGCTGTCTCCCAATACCAATGGTCCTGCTTCAAGGCATCAGTCAAAACGACCTAGCGGATGAAGATGTGTGGTTATCAGTAACCGTTCCAGAACATTGTGGTTTCGGGATGAAAATTTTCTCGCGCTGAAAGTGTTTGAGATGTTGCAAAAATTTTCTATACAGGAAAATGTTTTAAGAAGTCTGTGATTATAAACACAAGAAATGTTTAAAGAAGTCTGTGATTATAAACACAAGAAATGTACAAGCAAAAGAAGTTTTGCCCTTGTACAGCAACAATGTCAACTTACAAACTACTACCCATTTCCAAATCCCATTCCGTATATTACGTACCTATTCTAATTTTCCCACAATCTCGTCGTCGTCGGTCTTCTCTGATATGGAGTTCGTTCTTGACTTCCATTCATGACTCACTGCACGACTCAAAAACACAGGTGTTTCCCCTACTATCGAGTTGGACCGCTGGTTATTTGAAGGAATCTCCTCTTCTACTATACTATTTCTTCTGGATCCTTCCATGGTCTCATTCATTCCCACCAATATGCTAGCTGCTTCTAACAACTGTACTTGTTGGTGTTTTGATATTAAAAGCTTCTTAGTCACATTCCATTCGGGCGTGTGTTCCCAAAGATGCTTTGCTAGCGATGAAATGTGCTTGTATCCTTTACCACATGCTTCACATTTCAATTCTTGTTTCAATCTTCCTGTTTCTCCTTCACTGATTCTTCTCACCACAAATTCTCTTGACAAGGTGGGGACCGATGTCGATATTATTTCTTCATATTCCTTGTACTCGAACGAGGTCTCATCTTCATTTTTACGCCCAGTTCCATCACTTGCACTGTAACCTGGAACAAAGAACGGCGTGTCTGAATTGAAGGGGCTTTTGTGGGATCCTAAATATGAATGGCTATGACTTTGGTGGCTCAGGTGCTTTATGGGTATTGTGTAAGGCGTAACTCCAACTGAGTTTCTTCGGTTGTAGTTGTAGCTGTGAGTGGTCATGTGAGCTATGACTTGATATGGATGTTTTATATGGTTGTGATCAGGACAATGGATGTGAATTAATGGTAGTGAGACTACTAGCGAGGGAATAACAACTAATGTTAGGAATCTGGTAACCACTACAATCCAAAAACACTTGCGTGAAAACTAGTAAATCAAGCCAAACCTGTTGAACAAGGGTGAAAACTAGCACAAAAACCTAGAATAGTAATACCAGCAAAAATAGCACAATAATACCTCACTAGACTTCACAAATAAACGATTAAAGGTCTTCCTCTAATCAATGCAACACTTATTTACACTTCAGGCATAAAATTTTTTTAGCAGAGATGAAGTTTTTTCACACGACATCAAGTCAAATGTCGCGCGACGCCGGTTTGGCACCAATGTTCAGAACGTTTCCAGGTCAAGTATGTGAGTGTTATCAACCTCTATGTCGTCTCCATCGTCAACGAACCCTTCTGCTGGTTCATACAAGATAGCTGTAACCTGTTTCAACAATTCGTCCAATTCAATGGGCGACAGGTTTCCTGCTTCGATCTCACCGGTGGTATTCTGCACCAACACCTCGATCTTTCTAAGCTTGTCGTAGTAGAAGCTCTTTTCGTCATTGAACTGGTGAATATCGATTTTGAGGTCTTCATTCTCTTTGGTAAGAAACTCTATTTGTTCACGAGACTCTGCTAGTTCTCTATTAGGTTCCGACCTTTTACCAGGAAGAGTAGCAGCACCAGCACCGGCAGCCCTGGAGCTGACTCGGCTTGTATTCCTAGAACCACTGGAACTAATTCCAACGTTACCATTGACAGGAACGGAATTGGCTACTACGTTAGCATTATCACTAGAGGCCACAGAAGAACCCGAAACAGCACGCCCAGAACTCAAATTTCTAACCCCATTTCTAGAAACTGCTCGTTTACTTCTTCTTCCAACCGCATCGTAGCCACTATTGAAGTCTCTATTTTCCATCCAGTACTTCTTGAACCATTGCAACAATTCCAAGTTGTCTTGTAACCGACACTTGACCAACTTATGGACATCAATGTGCTTGGTGATGCTGTGTCTGCTAAAACCACTTTGTAATATTTTCATGTTGTTCAAAGAGTCGTATTCATTTTTTGTAGAAAAGTTGACACGAGACATTGGAATATCACCAAAAATGGAATCTAGCAACTGGCAGTACGCTGCACCCGTACCACATTCCTCTACCTTCTTGTACTCCAACGAAAGAGTGCTGTTGACCCATTGCAAGAGCTCGCTTCTTGATTCACCCACCATTTGTTTACGCGATTTTCTTCCATTTCAGGTGAATATAAAAGAATCTCCATTTCAGGTGAATATAAAAGAATCTCCATTTCAGGTGAATAAAAAGGACTAGAATAGCTAAAACTTTGAAGGATAATGCTAGATGATAGTATGTAATAAAAGGTAATTCTAAAACTAATTCACTCCGATAGAGATTGCAAAAGTAATAAAACCAAGATAGAAGCAAGACCCAACTATAAGCAAGATCCCAAAGATTCAAGTTGATGTATTATAATCAAATTCTATAAGAAACACCAAAACATTGTCACAAATTCAAAACAACTCTACTTCCAATTCCACAAATCAAAGTACAAGTCCAATAAACACGAAGAACTCCATGCCTGTGTAGGGCTGGAGTCTCCACACATACTTCCATCCTTGTTGGTCAACTCAGTCAATCCTGCCCATGGACTTTCCTTAATCCACCTGATATGCCCCTGTATCTTTTCGTTCAATTCCGTCAACAACTTAACCGAAGGTTCTGCCGTTTTCTGCTGGTAACATGAAAACTTGACGAACGCTCTCAAGAAGTATCCTAAACACCAACACCACTCTGGACCTTGGTGATAGTTTCTACCCTTGGAGGTAGCAAAGTCATCGTTGTCGATGGAATTTTCGTAATAAGGTCTATAATTCCAATCGCTTGGATCTAAAGTTTTCATTCCAATTGGTCCTCTAATAACCTCGTCTGCCAATTTTACAGCCTGGTAGCCTCTGGCCGGGTCAAACAACTCAGGAGCAACCGTCATGGCAATAGCAAAGTTAGGTCTCAATTGGTAGTCTTCAAAGGGCTTTCCGCTTTTATATAAATCTTTATACATTCCCCTTCTGTTGACGATAGAACTGTCCACGTCAAAGTTCTTATCGTCTTCTGGATTCAATGGAACGTGGAAACATCTTTCAAAGTTATCTTGAACTAATTTTTCCCATTCCTTGAAACTGATTTTGTTGCCTTCTTCATCCTTGACAACGTCAGTGTATCCAAATTTGGAGCCGAGTTGGTTCACAAATCTCAAACTAGACTTCAATAATCCTTGGATTTCAACTGCTGCTCCATCTCTAGGGGTACCTGGAATTCCCTTATTTCCAGCCTTTTCGCTTTCTCCCATCTTATCCATCCAAGTTCCACAGTTCAATTGTTGTCCACCAAAGATTAAACCATTACTCCAATCTACCTTGACTTCCACATTGAACCCTTCATCTTTCATTTGAGAGTCCAAGTTAGGTCCAGCGTTGGCTTCTCTGTACTTGATTCCCTTGGCATGTCTTGAGAAAATCTCGTATATGATATCTCTAATAGAACTTTCGTAACTGAAAGCCTTTGGATCATCATATGGAATATAAGAATCATCCAACGGGAACCTACGAGTCACCTTTTCATCCAAAATATTAATTCCATCAGGAACATAATCAACATATTCCTGAATTGCTTGTAAGAAAAACCAAACAGCATCTCTAGCATTATACCTTGGGTTTCTACCTGCGTCCAACAAGTTTGGCATTAAACCATGCTTCAAAGTCTTAGCGAAGCCCAAAATATGGTTTTTCGCATCGTCATATCTCTCTGGTACTATCAACAATCCCCTGAAAGAAATGAAGACATCTCTACCCCAACATCTCATGTAATCACCGGAGAAGTGAGGCAATCCAGCAGCTAAACATCCGATCTGTTCATCAGGTAACAAAGAGGTATTATTCATCTTTCCAGCCATTTGAATGGAGGTCAATGCCAAACTCTGGATAAAGTTTGTAGAATGCTGGATTCTTTCACTCAACAATCTAAAACTTCTGAATCTACATGCTTCGTAGGCCGTTCCAACGATAAGAGCAAAGAAGTGAGGTCTCAAAAAATATGGAACCTTTTCTATTGCTTTGACTCTAGCAACTAACCATTCTTTGAACTTATCCACACCTGGCGAGGAGTACTTTTCCAACCTGTTAACAATGTAATCTAAAGCCCACGGACCATCTCTCAAGTGATTACTGATAGGATGAGCCAAATCATTGTTCCAAATCACGCTTTTCAAGACAGAATTCCAGCCTTCGAACCCAGCATAAACAAGGTTTCCATAGCCTGGAATGTTGTAGGTTCCTTCCGCACCACCACTGAAGTCTCTTTCTTCAGTTTCACAACGGTACATCAAAGCATTAAGGTCATACAAATCCAAGTCGATAGATGCTGGAATTGCCCCTTGCTTTACAAAGGTATCCAAGTTAATATCAACACCTGGGATTTCTGTGGAGAAAACAGCAATAGATCCAGGAATAAAACGGTCATCTACTGTAATAATAGAATCACCGTTCTCAATTCTGACATCAGGAAGTTCAAGCTCTACAACTTTTGTTGGAATTGCATTAAGCAACTTATCATCGTCTTTGTAATCACCGGTCTTGACTAAACTGTAAGCAAACTCTTTCTTAACAGTAGTACCTGCTAAAACACACGGTGATAAAATTTGGTTTGGTTCGTAGTCACTGAACTTACTTCTAGCAATCAAAAACCAACCTTTAGCTGTTCTGGCATTATATCTTTGGATGGTAATGTATTGTCCTTCATGGTGAATATACATTTCGTGATCTCTTAAAATGTCTTCACTTTCTTCAGCCAATAACTGTCTAATATTATGCAACTTAGCCTTTACCTCGCCAATTCCTTTATCCTTGCTGAAGGAATATTGCCTATCTTCATTAACCACATCCAACAAACGTGGGTAACATTCATCGTAGCCAAAAACACTACCAATTGCAGAAGAGCAGAAAGAAACTAACGCAGCATTAGGTAAAGTGTCTTCCACAGTTCTCTTCTGAGCTGGCATTTCGTTATCATGAGTGCAGTCCATAAACAATGCGTGGGGAGCTTGAGTGGTCAACACCTTTGGGATATTCAAATTTCCGTTTTCAGGTTCTTTATGCGCTGGATATGCATACTCATCTAAGGGCAACCAAGTGTATGAACCAATTGGTCTTCCACCATGTTTGTGAACTAATCTAGATAATTCCTGAACACTCCATGCTTGCATAGCTTCTCTGATCAAACTATTGATACCCAATCTTTCAACAAAAATTTTATCCATTTCTTCTGATCCACTAAACAATTCTGCAACTACGTACAAGTCTGGGTTAATTTCTCTAGCTGCATCCAACAATTGTTCACCGACATGTAAAGGCGTAGAGTGACAGTTATCGATTCTAAAACCATTGGAAAACTTGGCACACATTTGAGTGTACTTTATCATTCTTTCCCAAACATGGGGAGAATCTTCAGGACCTTTACCGTATCTTAACTTTACACAATCGCCCCAGACAATCACCTCCCTTCTCAAATATGCTTTGGATTGGGAAGAAGCAAAATCCACCAATGGATTACCACCCCAGATCCACCCATTGTTAGCCAAAGCATATTCTTTATCATCTTTAATGAATCTTGTAAAGTAAGGCTCAGTTAAAGGAGACTTTTCAGTGATTTCGCCTAATTGTGGACCGTTGGAGTCCATTCTCAAGTACTTGATTCTGTTGGAAAGCTGGCTAATTATCGAAGAAAGATCGTCATCGTACACCATGTACAACTTAAGGTTGATTTCGTCCACAATTGAAGAGGCTTTACTTTCAACAGCCCCAAACTCGATATTCTGGAGATCATTGTTGAACAAGGTAGAAAGTATACCAATAAATTTGACAGGGTCTAACTTGTTGTCGAATCTGCCTTCCAAAATAACCGAGTCATGGACATTACAGAATTCCAATACAAATGCAGCTAATTGCTTCAAATCAGAAGTATCAACTGAAGATGGAATATCAACCGATTCCAAGCTGTTGTTATTCTTCGCATAGTTGAATTCCTTATCCAACTGGATCAAAGTTTCTTCTTTGTCAAACACATAGTACTGCCACAAGTTCAAAGGGTCCAAGACATGGGTGGTGATACCATCAACCAAAGCATCTAAGTCTTTAGTAGATTCCACAGAGGTAGGCAAGCCCAACTTGGACAAATTTTTGGAATAGTTAAGTAATTCCTTATCCAATTCAATAGCCGATTTCAAATTAGGTGCAGTTTCGTGGTTGTAACCACTGTCAGGGAAGTCTCTGATCCAGGAGGAGTTATTTGCAGTGTGATTCCACACAACATCAGTTAACGACATCAAGTTATGTTTAGAAAGAAGGTTGGAAAGAAACTTTCCACCTTCAACATTGTTCTCAAACAACTTTGGGTCCAAAGTCAATTGGTCGTAGATGGAGTACGGCGAGTCGGATTCACCTCTTTCCTGCAAAGGAGTAAAATGAATCATGTTATAACCTTTCAGACTAATTTCCAGGAAAATAGAGTCCCAGTTCGATAAGGGACCACACCATTTTGACACTAAGGACTGGATGTTGATGGAATTGAAAGGAACAAATTTATGGTTGATTCTCAAATTAGGGGGAACATTGAAGTAGAATTTCTTGGTTTTGCACTTGGAATCACCCTGTTCATATGTTATGTAGTAACAGAAACATCCCGGGTTGTAAATAGGAATTTTGACAACAATGTCCTTATCAAATTGAGTTTTGATCGGAAAAGATTGGAATTCAGAACGAACAAATTTCCCACCGGCAGGGTTTACATTGCAATGAACCACTCCATTGCGTGACACTTTAGAAGCGGCATTCATGACAAGGGTCAAGTTGAAAACAACATCTCCCGGCTTGTAGTCTTTTGGTAAGGCAATGGATGGCAATATCAATACTCCGTTGGACACCGAGTTGTTATTGACAGGTTCTCCGTCGTTGGAAAGTCTAAGAAGAATGGTTTTGTCCATTTCAAACGAAACAACGATCTATTAGGAAGTGAACTGGATGACTTCACTCTTTCAATTGGGTGTAACAATTAAGATACCACAGCTAACAAACAGGTAATGGATGAAAAGGACAAACAGGGTTGCTCGATTTTTGGTTTCGGTGCGTCATCTGATAGTCTGGGGCGATACTCGGGCGGGGTTCATGGGAAGACTGAAACAGCTACCACGACAGCGGCTAATTTCGGGGGCGAGCAAAAAAATATCCCAAAAAAAGACTTCCCCACCAGGACTCGAACCTGGAATCTTGTGGTTCCTGCTCGATATTATCGTAGCCACACGCCTTAACCATTGGGCCATGAGGAACGAAGTCTTACCCGAGCTGAAGTGAAAGTGTATAAGTACAAAGGCAGAAGTTCACAAATGGCCCCTTGAGCTCCAGAAAAATCGGATTGTACTCAAGTCTGACGTTTAAGCTTGATAAATGTGTAAACAAACGCAAACATGTAAAAGGACGTAGAAAACAACCTAAAAAATCACCTAGAAAACAACTTATCAGTAGATTTGAGAATGCGAAACTATCATGTCTTCTATCTCATCGCTAGAGTCTAGTTCTAAAAAGAAGTACGTGTGTGACTGCGGGAAGGCTTATGCCAAACCATCGCTACTAGAACAGCACAAAAGATCGCATACCGGGGAAAGACCCTTCAAATGTAGTTTTCCAGAGTGCGATAAGAGTTTTCTCCGAAAGTCACATCTACAGGCTCACCAAGTATCACACCAAACAGAAGAAACAAAACCGTTCCATTGTTCGGTTTGCGGCAAAGGCGTGAATTCAGCCCAGCATTTGAAGCGTCATGAAATCACCCACGAGAAGTCTTTTAAATGTACTCACGAAGGATGCGAAGAAGCGTTCTATAAACATCAGAGTTTACGACACCACATTCTTTCGGTTCATGAAAAGTCCTTGACATGTCATAAATGCAGTAAAACATTCAACAGGCCCTATAGATTGGCTCAACACAATCTCAAGTACCATAGTGAAACGCCTATCTATCAGTGTGATACAAAAGGGTGTTTCAAAAACTTCAAAACCTGGTCTGCACTTCAACTTCATGTGAAAAACGAACATCCTAAGATCAAGTGTAAAATATGCGGTAAAGGGTGTGTTGGAAGACAGGGATTGATGTCTCATATGCTTACACACGACGAAAGTAAAAAAGTCAAACTTTGGAACTGTAATTACTGCAGTGCTAATTTTGTGAAGAAGTATGAACTTATAGACCATTACCATGAGTTCCACGATGGAAACTTACCAGATAATTTGTTAAAGGAAGACGAAAAGGAGGAATTGGATAAACTTTTGGAGGCTCTGGACGAGCAGGAGTTGATTTTGATGAACGAACAAAAGGAAGAATTAAAAACACTAGAGCCAGATTCGGCACAATCAGTCAAGTCTTTGCAGTCATTGAATTCAGCTTTAAGCAAGGGAGAGTCTATTTTTGACATTTTGCTGAGTGGATATTCCAACAAAAAGATTCCATGCCCAAACAAAAACTGTGACAGAATGTTCAGTAAGGACTACGACTTGCAACGTCACTTGAAGTGGCATGCAGAACATTTTCAGAAGATCCTGGACTACCTTGAGTCTTTGGAGAACGAAGATAATGATAACGATACTAAGGAGATTAATAATTTTATAGACGAGGAGTTGACTTTAAATAAGTCAGTGTATTAATGTATTTTTAATGGAATCTTTTGATTATTCAAGATCTTTTGGTAGGAATGCTTGGGATTATTGATAGTCCACGATGTCTTCGTTAAGCATGCAAGTTTTGATGACATTGTTACAAAGCGTTTAATTCCTAGGACGTTTTTCCTGTTTCGCTCCGTTTCCTTCGAACTTTCTCTTTCTAGCTGGAGGATTGCTTGGAGGCGGGGGTGGAGGCGGAACGCTGTTCCTGTTGAACCTTGAATTACCTTGCCTATTGTCGGAGGTTTCTCTGGGAGCCGCTGGGCCTTTAGGAGCCATGGGGCCCCTAGGAATTGCTGGACCCCTTGCAGTTTTAGAAGAATTTGCGCTATTGTATGACGAAGCCCTAGACTGCTCAGCACTTGGATATCCTGAAGGTCCTCTTGGTCTTCTGAATTCATTACCACGATACTCGTTTCTACCAAAATACTCATTTCTTCCACGATTGAATTGGCGGTTTCCGTAAGATTCGGTTGACGATTGTGGAGCCAATGGCTTTCTGCTCTTTATTGGATTTCCTTCGGGGGTAAGTGCTTTAGGTTGCGTTGGAAGCTTAAGTGGTTTTGCGTTTTCTGGCTTTGGGTCAGATTTTTCAGGAGCTTGTTTTTCAGCTTGTTTTTCAGCTTGTTTTTCAGCCTGTTTTTCAGCTTGTTTTTCAGCCTGTTTTTCAGCTTGTTTTTCAGCTTGTTTTTCACTTGTGACTTCTTCAACTACTGGCACTTCTGGGGTATCTTCCTTTTTGGATACTTGTTCCTTGTTCTGTTTTTCATTATCAACCACCATTGGTTCTTCATTTGCATTAGAAGAATACTCTGCTATTTCCATGTGTTCTTCAGGTTTCAATATTTCAGAATCCTCAGCAGGATCTACTTCTCCAGATTCTTGATTTTCGGTAACACTAGAAGCCAGATTATCATCTGTTCCAGAAGCATCCTCCATTTTGGTTTCAGGCATTTCAGTTTCTTCTTTATAATCCGAATCAGTATCTCTATTGTAATCAGAATATTGATCGTATCTGTGTCTGGAAAAATCATTCCTAGATCTAGGTCTACCATTTTCACTTATAGGCGTACCCTCATAACTGAGTTTTTTCAATTCTTGTTGTTTCAATCTTTCGGCTTCTAGTTTTTCCTGTTTTTCCTTTTCTTCTGCTGCCAATTGAGCCTTTCTCTCTTCCTCCTCAGCAGCCAATTTGGCTTTTCTTTCTTCTTCTTCTTTTCTTAACTTTTCTCTCTTCTCTTCCTTAATCCTTTTATGAGCAGCGGAATCCTCTTCGGACATTTCAATGAATTCCCAAAGCTCCACCCATTGCCTGGTTCTAGACTTCAAATGGCCAATCAAAGCATTAGCAGCAAGTTTCAAATCTTCTCTGTCCTCAGTATTGATAACCACGGTTATTAACTCACCTAAGGATTCACACTGTTCTTCTACAAGTGGATAAATTCCAATTATGCTTTTTAAGAACGTGAAGGCATTTCTTCTGCACATGTAATTATCTGTGTTCAAACTCTTGGTAATGTCTTGCAAAATCAAGGTATGGTACTCATATAACTTATCCTTAAATGTCTTGAGATCCACACCAATTTTAGCTTCAACCTTTTCAAACTCTTCAGTATTTGTCCATAAATGAAGGTTGGCTAATAATTCGGCAAAGAAAACCCCAAAGTTTTCGGCTTCTAAAGGCGTGGAGGAGTAAAAGGTTTCATACAAGATTCCTTCGATCAACCTGTCCAAAACAGTAAACAAGGAGCATGTTTTGTTTCCTGTTTCCATTAGCATGAAGATAAATTTGGCCGCAAAAACTGCATCGAAGGAGGAGTGTACCGATCTGGGCAAGACGCAATACTGTAAGAAGTGATTAATGGAGTCATCGTTTGCAAACCAAGACGATGACTGATCCTTAAAACTGGAAAGAACATTTTGGTAATGAGAAGAATGTTGTAACTTCTCCTGTGGCAAGTTATTCTTGGTTTCAAGAGCCAAGTCCAAAGCTGCCTTTTGTCTATCAACAACATCTTTTGTTTCATACTTCACAATCTTGCTGTAGGTACTTTCAAGTTTAGGAAGTGTTTCTATGGCCTTTTCAAGACTCAGGTCATACAAGAAACCGTCGTAACTAATATCGTACAATGATAACAGCCAGAATAGACCGTAAACCTCTATTGTCAAAGAGTCCCATAAATCAGGAAGGAAAGTGTCTTTCAAGCTATTCATTTCCTTTGCAACCAACTCTGGGGTCAAGTGATTTCTCCAAATCTGGAAAGCCCATTCTATGGGAACATGAAAGTCAGTAACGAGTTTGGAAATCGAAAGTAAAAAGTTAGTTGGATTGTAATCATCAGCAAAAAACGTAATTAAAGCAACGTACAACTCAATTATATTGGTAACGTCATCTTTTCTATTAGAAACAATCTTCAAGTGAAGGTTCGAACCATCAAACAACAATTTTTCATCTATCTGACACAACAAAACCAATAATTCATTTACACAATCTAAGCTGATTAAATTTTTTATCAACACTTTACCGGACTTAATCTTATCATACCTTGTGTCGTTAATTGTTTTGAAGATTAACTTCTGCAATGAATTGGAGCTGTTTAATTTATGAATCTGATCAAGGGTAAGGTTTGAAATCGCCTGAATTCCACCCATGGACATCAAAACTTCTTTCAAGACTATCAAACCTGAAGTGTCATTCGCATGAAACGACTTCAATAAGAACTCCAACAATATTTCTATGTCAATGGCATTAGGGTAACGCTGACATATCTTTCCAATGAACGAGGACAATGACTGGATCCATTGTCTCTCAAACAATCCACTTTCCTGAATGTTCGATCTTCCACTTGCAGTCAAACGAATCATTAAAGCCAACGACAACACTTCCCATCCGTAGTTATTGAAGTATCTTGCAGTTTCTACAACCAAACTATTCAAGTTGTCATAACTCTCAATCTGTTGAAGAATAGTCAAGAAACATGGCAATGGATTCGAGTAACTGATTTTTGCTAATCTTCTCATCACAGGTCGAACAGTTTCTTTGGATAGACGCTTTAAAACATCTTTTGTCGATTTTTCTGCTTTTCCATACGAAATTTTGATGAGTGGATTACTTTTGGATAAAACTTGGTAAAGCTCACTGTAAAGATTGAATCTTGCATCTCTAGGATATTTTGCTAATATCTTGTAAGCTTTGTCAATTACTAAAGTGTTTTCTTCAAGCAATGAAATTGCAGGAAAGATATACTTTCTGTAAAACCTGAACCAGCTTTCCTTTTTCTCATTGTTTAAATCTTCTGCGTTCAAATCTCTGATACCAATATCACATATTTTAGCAAACAATTGCATATCCTTTGCCAAATATACGTCCAAAAACTTCAAGAACTGTTCAAATGTATTAAACAAATCTTCAGTGCTGTTGATTTCAGGCAAACCGTTTATCCAGCTATCGTAGAAAAACTCAAACGACTTCTGACTGTAGCTTTGAATGGTGGCCTTAAAACTCAAGAAAGTTGTGTTTTCAAAATCAGAAAATGTCACTGCGTTCAGTGAACCTCTCGTACTAGCCACCTTTCTAGACGTTTGGATTTCACCTAATTCTTCGTCACTGAAAGGAATTAACTGCTTGTATAACGGAGTGATCATTTGGTTGTATACTCTAAACATCAATACTGGTATTTCTTCATCCAACTTAGCTAAGAATGGGTACTTGGTCAATATAAAGATCGAAGGCCAGTACAAACCAACACTTAACAATCCTTTCAACATTTGAAGCTTTAAGTTTGTATTAAGCCTGGACTCAAGTGGAACCTCAGGTTCTGGTTTTGCAGAAGAAGACTTTTTCAGGTCATTGTCTTCTTCTTCGTCCATCAAAGGTGCTGCTAACGATAAAGCATTTGCACTTGATTTAAACACTTCATCCTCCAACTTCTTTTCATATATTTGCTGGAGTTTTTCCATTTCCAGTTCCTCAGGACCAAGGAAGTTATAAAGAGATCCGAAACTAAGCATCCCTTCCTTTATCAATATGACAATCAAGAGCTTTAAAGTCTCAGGTAAAGGTTTATCTAAACCATACTTAAGGAGTTTATAGCCTATTATCTTTGCAAGTTCACTATCTCCCCCGCTTGCAAGTGTGGAAAGAGAGGAGTTATCAGACTCAACAGTGGGCCACCATTTTGATTTCTTAAAAAATGCTAATATGAATTTGTGATTTCCAACCAAATGGTTACTGAAAACGTCTATAAGAAGATCAAAGACCCTATTGGGATCCAAGCTGTAGTGCCCAATGAGCGTTTCCACGATTTTCAATGCATAGTTCACCTGGAAATCAGTGTCTGGCGATTTCAAGATGTTGTGGAACTCAGCAATCAAGCGAGCAAACCCTTCTGGTTCCTCATGAAGCAAATTGAACTTCTTCTGAGTGTAGAATGTGTCTCTCTTCCTTGTTCCCAATTGCTTCAAAGCAGTTTCCTTAGGAATAAGCCCGATGCTGGTGAGGGTATCCAATTTAATATGCTGAGCAAGGGTTGTAGGCTTGATCACCCGTTGGGTTTCAAACAAGCGTGCTATTAATACCTTTGTATCTTCAGAACTGGGGAAAACATCTAAAACCTGGCAGAATATAACGGCGGTTTCTTCTTGTTTGATGGCATTGGAAAGAAACTGAATAACCGCCGTGGCGTCTAATTTTTTTTCAATATAAACCATGAGAAGCTCTGTAAAGAGCTCACCCGCAACTATACTTGGGGATTCGGCATCTAGTACGGCCATCAAGCTTTCGGAGCCAGGTCCATCGAATTGACTGACGACTTCTTCAGTCAAGTAGCGGTAGTCCATGTTCGCGATATTTGTGCGATATTTGTGCGATATTTGTGAATGAGCTGGCGGATGAAATTGGGAGGGTGAAATGTGGTTTGTATGAAGAAATGTGAATACTTGTGGAAGGGGGAAATTGCTGAAAGTTCTGAAACGTTATAGAAGATTTAAAATTTCAAAGCTCCTGAAGAGTAAGTATTACTTTACGTAGTGTAGAAGAATCGATTGTGATACATCTCGAGGTAAGGATTACTTAAAATAGCTTAGAAGAATCGGTTATAATACACCTCGAGGTAAGGATTAATGAGAGAGGTGAGCAAATATGCTTTTTGTAAGGAGAAGTCAAAGATTCAGACGTTATGTGGTGTATAATGAAATGTGATGTTGATGAAATGTGGTGTATGATGAAATGTGAATACTTGTGGAAGGGTGAAATGTGGTAGATGTATAATGAAATATGGTAGATGTATGATGAAATGTGGTGTATGAAGAAATATGTGAAGAAACGTGGTTTGTATGAAGAAATGTGGTTTGTGTGAAGAAATGTGGTTTGTGTGAATGTGGTTTGTGTGAAGAAATGTGGTTTGTGTGAAGAAATGTGGTTTGTGTGAAGAAATGTGGTTTGTATGAAGAAATGTGGTGTATGAAGAAATGTGAATACCTGTGGAAGGACGAATTTTCTGAAAGTTCTGAAAGGTTATAGAACCTTTAAAATTTCAAAGCTCCAGAAGAGTAAGTATTACTTAACTTAGTGTAGAAGAATCGATTGTGATACACCTCGAGGTAAGGATTAATGAGAGATGTGAGCAAATATGCTTTTTGTACGGAGAAGTCAAAGATTCAGACGTAAAAAGTAGTTAACAATAAAAAGGAAACGACGAATATAAATGTTATTGAAATCACAATTGAACGACCTGAACAAATGAACATAATCTAAAATCCCAGCAGTCAACTCTGCAACAAACTAAGCAAACACAACTTCTCCAACTACAACTGAGTTACCCAAAGAGTCTTTTTCCACCTCGTCCCTCAACTGCTTTCCCAACACTCTAACGGTATAACCTCCAACATCACCAGTACATTTAACTTCATACCCAGTACTCAAAGGTTTCACTGTGATTGTGGCAACGAACTTACCTGTGGTATCAGCAATCTTTACTGTAGTTTCAGATTGTACATCATAGATACTCACCATAAACAGTTTGTTATAGTCAAAATCAGGTTTGTCATTCACAGCATCCAATTTTGCAGTAATGAAAACAGATCCTGGCTTCACTAAAACAGGAAGAGATGTAAAATCGTGGATTTCTTCCATCCATTCTCCTTTTCCTTCACTGGTTCTAATGTTTCCATCAAGTAAGCCGTACCATTTACCTTTTGGTAAATAGTAGCAAACGGTTCCTTCTTCACTGAAAACAGGTGCTACAAGAAGACTATCTCCCAACATGAACTGACTATCACATGTATAGGCTATTTTATCTTGGGGGAATTCTAGCAACATCGGTCTCATTACTGGAACTGCCTCAGTATGTGCTTCCACTGCTTTGGCAAAAATATATGGCATTAAGCTGAGCTTCAACTTGGTGAACTTCTGCAATACCACACATGCTTCCTCGTCAAAGTTCCAAGGAACTCGGTATGAATGCGAGCCATGCAATCTGGAATGGGAGGATAACAATCCAAATGCACACCATCTCTTATAAACCGCAGGGTGTGGAGAGCCTTCAAAACCTCCTATGTCATGCGACCAGTAGCCAAAACCACACAAACTGAGTGACAAGCCACCACGCAAGGACTCAGCCATTGCTTCGAACGTGGACTCACAGTCTCCTCCCCAATGGACTGGGAATTTCTGTCCACCTGCAGTTGTTGATCTGGCAAAAAGACACGCTTCATTTTTGCCTAGTTTTTCTTCTAGAATTTCAAACACACACTTGTTGTACAAGTATGTATAGTAGTTGTGCATTCCCACAGGGTTGGATCCGTCATAATAAACCACATCTCTGGAAGGAATCCTTTCACCGAAATCGGTTTTGAATGAATCCACTCCAAGATCAATCAAGTAGCTAAGTTTCAGTTTAAACCATTCACAAGCCTTTGGATTGGCGAAATCCACTATTCCCATTCCTCCTTGCCAGAGATCACACTGGTAGGAAGCATTGATTGCGACTCCATTCACAGCTTTTTTGATCAAAAACCCGTTTTCATCTGCCTCATCAAACAAATCTGCTTCTTGAGCAATGTAGGAGTTAATCCACACACAAATCTTGATTCCAAATTTGGATTTTAAGTCAGAAAGCATCTTTTTAGCATCCGGGAAGTATTTTGGATCAAACTTGAAGTCACACCATTGAAAGCCTTTCATCCAAAAACAATCAAAATGAAAGGTATTTAAAGGAATGTCTCTATCTTTCATTCCTTGTAAAAACGAACTAACAGTATTGTAATCATAATCAGTCAAAAAGCTGGTGGTTAACCATAATCCAAATGTCCACGCCGGAGGTAATGCTGGAAACCCTGTCAATTTGGCGTAACTGTTCAAAATGGTCTTTGGATCTGGTCCATGTATTACATAAACTCTGATTCCTTGTCCTTGAACAACGATATTTACTGCACTGGTTCTTTCATTTTGCAAGTCGAAGTTCACATTGGATGTAGAATCAACAAAAACTCCGTAACCCTTACTCGACAAGTAAAATGGGACATTTTTGTAGGTGACATTACTGGATGTACCACCATCTTCATTCCACATTTCAATGTGCTGGCCGTTTTTGATGAAATTTCCGTACCTTTCACCCAATCCATAAAGCTTTTCACCTACGGATAAATGAAGCTGTATTGTAAAGAAATCAGTGTGTTTATGACCAGTTAAACCGGGTTTCTGGTACCTGGAATCTTCTACAAATCCTAGCGAACGCAGCCCAAGTCTTGTCAAAAGTTTGCCGTCAGCTTTGAAATTAATTCCGAAGTCTTTTGGGGCAACCGTGGCATTTAAACTGTTTTCATCAGAAAATAATGCAAAGCAATCAGGCAGTTGCTTGATGAAAGCTTCTGATTCACCTTCAGTGAGTTCAAATCGAGGTTCTGCAGCATTTTTGTATGACGACTTATCGTGGTAAGCTTCAAGCTTGACGACATTCTTGCCTGGAGAAGTGAGCTTTGTAGTGATGATTGCATTATTCAAAGTGTCTCCACGATGATTAATAGGTCTAGTACTGAAGACCGAATACAACTGTTTGTTTTTGACTTCAGTCTTGACATTTTCAGTGGCCCAAAGCACCTTGATTCCTTCCTTAAGCTCCCATCTTCCTCGGGTAAATATTGTATCCGAGTCAACGTGTCTGTCTACACTGAAGTGGTTACTGCTCATTATGTTTAGTGAAAGAATTAAGAGAAAGGTGGGGGTTTATAAGTAAAATGCTGCGACATCCCCAGATTTTGCGCCGCACCAAACGACACTAAATGTACATAGTTAGGGTCGACAAACCAACGGTAAAAACGGTCGGGATTTCAATGTATAACCGATAATTAAGATAACGGGAAGATAACGTGGGGGCAAGCAATAAGAATGGGGGTGCTGAAACGGGGGCCTAAGTTGGAGGATGCCATTATAATCTTTCCGATAAATTTTCAGGAGACGAACGGGTGTTATTTCCAGCGTGGAGGATTCAGTACCTAGAAACTAATGGTGGGGGTGGAGGAGGGGCAGGAAAGATTAGTGAGGGGCATCTCCAATTTAGAGAGTTAGATCACTAATGGGTTACTAATGCGTGGGGGATGGTGCTTGCGACAGTGGTGATTTGATACCAAGAATCGAAGTGGAGGAATTGACTGCCGACTATCCTATGGTGGAGGATTAAACCACAGTGGAGGAATTATCTGCAGCGGAGGATTTTGAAGCCATCCCCACCAAGCATTTTAATCCCGAATTGGATTCCCCCAACCTTTGACTAATAAGCCCCAAGACGGCTATTGTGATAAAATACGGGGTATGGGGTATTTAAATCGGCTATTTTCAGGTTTGAAGAACTTAGAAGCCAGAAGTAAACTGCAGCAACACATACATTGGTTACTGCTAAAAGTCAATTAGTTACTACTAAAGATCAATTATTTGTGGAAGTAGAATTGTCAAAAATACAATAACTACTAAAAATGCCTGCTTCTGAAACAAAACCCGAGGTGAATCAATTGGAAGATGTGCAATCAGACGCTTCTTCTTTCAAAGGCGACTTGGACAAAGTGCTTTTGAAAGATGCTCAGGAAGCCACCAAAGATGAACACAGCTTAACTCTCTCTGAAGCTTTTAATCACCACAAAAGTGCAGTAATTTGGGCTATAGTGATGTCGCTTACTATTATCATGGAAGGTTACGATAATATTCTTATGAGTTCGTTCTTTGGATATCCAAGTTTTCAGCAAAAGTATGGACACTTGACAGCAAAAGGAACATACGAATTAGCAGGAAAATGGCAGAGTGCATTGGGTGGAGCCTCGTCTGTAGGCTTGATCATAGGTAACTTCATGAATGGTTATTTAGCGGAAAGGTTTGGTCACAGAATGGTAATTATGGTATCCCTTGTATTCATGAGTGGATTCATTTTTATCACCTTTTTTGCTCAGAATGTCACTACACTTGTCATTGGGCAAGTGTTCTGTGGTATTCCTTGGGGAATTTTTGCTACAATGGGACCCAGTTATTCATCAGAGGTATTGCCAATGTCCTTGAGAGGATATCTTACTGCATATGTGAATATGTGCTGGGCTATTGGTCAGTTTATCGCAGCTGGTGTATTGAAGGGATTAGTCAATAACAAAACCGAGTGGGGTTACAGAATCCCATTTGCAATTCAATGGGCCTGGCCAATTCCTTTGTTTATATTCACGTTCTTTGCTCCAGACTCACCATGGTGGTTGGTTAGAAAAGGAAGACACGAGGACGCTATTGCTGCAGTGAAAAGATTGACCCACAAACTGATACACCATAAAGCCCACCAACAGGTTTCACTTATGATTCACACCAACGAATTGGAAAAGGAACGTGCTAAAATCGAGTCTCTTGGATGGAAGTCCTATCTCCACTGTTTTAAAGGTTCCAATCTTAGGAGAACAGAAATCTCCTGTATTGTGTTTGCAGGACAAACTTTGAGTGGAACTGCCATTGCCTATTCTCCTTCGTATTTCTTCCGCCAGGCTGGTCTTAATGCCAACGATTCATACAAGTTGAACTTGGGAGTCACAGGCATTGCTTTTACCGGTACCTTATGTTCGTGGTTTCTTATCAACAGGCTTGGAAGAAGAACTATTTATGTTGGGGGATATGCTATTCTCACCACAATCTTGTTGTTGATTGGGATCCTTGCAGTGCCAGCGGAACTGAATCCTAATGTCAAATGGGGACAGGCAGGGTTATGTTTGATATGGGTAGCAACGTATGGGTTGAGTATTGGGCCATTGGCATTCACAATAGTATCTGAGATGAGTGCTACGAGATTAAGAATCCAGACCATTTCTTTGGCCAGAAATGCTTATATCCTTGTGCAGTTAGTGAGTCATATCGTGGAACCATACTTGATTAACCCTACCGAAGCCAACTTGAAGGGTAAAACTGCGTTGGTGTGGTTTGGAACAGCATTTCCTACCTTGATTTGGGCTTTTTTCAGATTACCTGAGACAAAGAATAGAACATACAAGGAATTGGATATTTTGTTCGAAGAGAGAGTTAGTGCACGTAAGTTCAGTGGATATAAGTTAGATGAGACAGTGGAGGTGCAGTAGTCCTATTGGATAGTCTCCATGTTTTGAGATAGCAGTTTGTGTTGTCAGCTTTGAGATGACTGTTTGATTATTTTTGACATCTGCAGTTTTATTTGTGTGTGATCTAGGAATATACAGAAATGAATACACAAAGAAAGGAATATACAGAAATGAATACACAAAGAAAGGAATATACAGAAATGAATACACAAAGAAAGGAATATACAGAAATGAATACACAAAGAAAGGAATATACAGAAATGAATACACAAAGAAAGGAATATACAGAAATGAATACACAAAGAAAGGAATATCAGAAAGGAATATCAGAAATGAATATACAGAAAGGAATATCAGAAATGAATATACAGAAATGAATATACAGAAATGAATATACAGAAAGGAATATCAGAAATGAATATACAGAAAGGAATATACAGAAAGGAATATCAGAAATGAATATACAGAAAGGAATATACAGAAAGGAATATCAGAAATGAATATACAGAAAGGAATATACAGAAAGGAATATCAGAAATGAATATACAGAAAGGAATATACAGAAAGGAATATCAGAAATGAATATACAAAGAATTGATTAGAGCTTGTAGAAGAGCCGATTAAGGGTTTTATTTATATGAGGAACAGGAAATAGATTTCTGGATATATAATAGAACAGATATTCATATGTATACAATATGTATTCATATATCTGTATACAATAGATAATTGCAGATTGTATACACTAGACAATTACAGATTTTATACATAGATAATTACAGATTTTATACACTAGATAATTACAGCTTGTATACATAGATAATTACAGCTTGTATACATAGATAATTACAGCTTGTATACACTAGACAATTACAGATTTTATACATAGATAATTACAGCTTGTATACACTAGACAATTACATACAAGGAGAAAAAACAGAAATCAGATAACCAATCTCAACCCTTTCATTCACTCTAATAAATAATCTAGACTCAAATAATCTAGACTCAAATAATCTAGACTCTAAGAATCTAGACTCTAATAAATAATCTAACTCAATTGATCTTACTGATAAAATCATTGTTGTACCCAGTCACCACGATATTCGCCTTATTCCTTACATCGTTGTAATATTCGTCAACAACCTCCAAAAAGTGTAATAAGATATTCACGATGTTCATGACGTAATACAAAAATGTGTCAAAGCACTCATATACAAATGATTCGAGATATCGAGTCAAATAATGCACGCCTGAGTACACATAAACCACCCACCCATTTGCAGTTGTGTAATAGGAGGTCATAAGTGACTGAAGAAATTCCACCAACACAAACATATTTGAAAATTTCCTTTTGATATCCTGTGAATGTGATTATTACTGTTTGTCGTTGGGTTTCATAAATATGTCGGGTATGTCTGCAGTAGCAATTATGTCGTAAACTTTAGTCGAAGATCGTGTCGCTACTGTTAAATGTCTTATGTCGTGTACGTTAGCCGACCCTCGCGTCGCAGTCAAATGTCGTATGTTGCGATAGAATGTCTTCTATTGCTAGCCTGTTGCTACTTAGTAACTGAATGTACAACCAATGGAACTTTTCAACGATGCAAAAAAGGAAACGAACAATGTTCAAATGCAAGCTATGACAAAATTTTAGTAAATTTCTGTCACAAACCGTGAAATGTGGAGTATTTATAGTGTTTCACTCCACCTTTCTCCACCTCATCGCTTCATAAACAGTAGCGATGAGATCCCCTCCACCGTGTGGCGCATGATGACCTTCTATGCATGGTTTTTTTGCTTTTTCCTTTTCGGTTCATGTATTAGTTGGGAAGTTGCAAACTTGCCTTTTTGGGAAGTGACTAATCTATATATATCTGGCTGTTTTGCCACACGATTTGTGGCTATAACAATATGTCAGACCAGCAAAAACTTACAGAGATGATCGAGCAATTAAGAACTCAGGTCAATCCTAACAAAGACCCCAGTGTGGACGAGAAGTTCAATTCGTCTATTCTGTACATAAACGAGACTTTCAACAGGATGGAAAACTCGGAAGACAAGGATAAGGAGTCTACGGATATAGCAAACGAGTTGGTAGGTAAGTTTCAAGGATGGCTTGAATCTTTCGGAGATGGTGAAAGCAAACTGCAGGAAAAAAGTCACAGTGGAAGTGGTAATTCAGCTGATGAAAAGTGATGGACCCTTGTTTGTTTTAAGGCTGAATAAGCTCTTTGACAGGAGTTGAATAAAACAGTATATGTACATACAGGAAAGGTTGAAAATCGTAGACAATCGTAGACAATCGTAGACCACAAGAAGTGAAGCGATCACTAAGAATCTTGATGAACAGGTTAATATTAATGAATACTAATGGTTACTCAAATATTAATGAATAGTCAACGATGAATAGTCAAATATTAATGAATACTCAATGATGAATACTCAAATACTATTAGTTAAACCCGATTACTCAAATACTATCCAATACTTCAATACTAACGTAGTCAATATGAACAAATAATGTAAACCCTTTTAACACCGCCCGATGACCCCCTTACATAATCAGTATATCTCCAACTTCGCACTAATTCCGTCAAACTTAAACATGAAGCTTTTCTTTTTATTTGTTGCTTCAGTTTTAGGAGCTCAGGTTCCTTTCGAACACCACAGTCTTACTCCAAGTCTTCCAGATATTGTGGTCAGAGGCGAAAGTCTTATTCAATTCCACAAAAATCTCGTGGATATCGAGTCTATCGCTCCCAATGAATATGAAGTAGCTAAATATGTTGCCAACTTTCTTCTTAAGAAAGGATTGAGTGTGGAACTAGAAAAAGTGAGTTCTAAAAGATACAATGTGTACAGTTACATTGATTCAAGAGACAATAAGATCCTTCTTACCAGTCACATTGACACCGTTCCACCATACATCGGCTACCACGTAGAAGGAACCAAAATCTATGGTAGAGGAACATGCGATGCTAAAGGTAGCGTTGCAGCCCAGATATTTGCATACTTATCATTGATTGACGAAGGTGTGATCAGGGATGGTGATGCTGCTATGCTTTTTGTTGTTGGGGAAGAAGTCACCGGAACCGGCATGAGGTTTGCCGACACTAACTTGAACACCACCTGGGATATCGGTATTTTTGGTGAACCTACCGAACTTAAACTAGGTGTTGGCCACAAAGGGATTCTTTTGGCTAACATCAATGTTGAAGGAAAGGCTTCCCACTCAGGATATCCAGAATTAGGAATTTCTGCCACCAACATATTGATTCCTATTTTGAACAACCTTTTACAAATGGAGCTTCCTCAACATGATCTTTTAGGACCCACCACTTTAAACATTGGGCAAGTGAATGCAGGTGTTGCTATTAATGTTGTTCCACCTTTTGCCAATGCTACATTGTTCTACAGAGTGTCAACTGACTTGGATAAGTTGCACAAGATGGTGGAGGACGAATTGAAAGACAAGCCTCATGTTAATTACGAGATTCCATTTACCAGCGACCCACAGTATTTAGATTTCAAGGTTCCAGGGTTTGAAAGCATTGTATTGGCCTATGCCACTGATATTCCAAATCTCCCACATCATGTTTTTACAAGACGTTATTTGTATGGACCAGGATCCATTCACGTTGCCCATGCAGACAACGAGTTTGTGGAAGCTGGAGATTTGGTTGCTGCCATTGAAGGGTACAAGAAGTTGGTGAAATACAACATGTAGTGGTCTTTAAAGCATACAAGAAGTTGATAAGTTCAACACGTAGTGTGAAGTTTGAAATGATAAGTTGGTTGAAGTTAATTAGCCAAGGTTATTAGTTGAGGTGTGAATTTGAGAAGACAGCCCGAAGTAGTGACGGTTCAAAAGTATATAAAACTGATAGAATAAACAACTGTTGATATTTTCAAGTTGGTAATGGTGAACCGAGTTTGTAGATAAAACAGACGTCTGGTTTGAACGAATACATTCCAATATATGCGACATTTTGCAGCTTGACGACAACAGTTAGTATGAACTTATATAGGTGACCACAGGCCAAGACTTGGGCTTCGACTACTCTGCAGGGTTACAAATCCAAATTCATGTGAGGTCAGCTATAGCACTTTGAAATTACACGATGTATACATATTTCTATATCCAGTACAGGTGGTTAGGCTTGTAATGGACTCAAACAATGTAGTTGGTATAGGCAATGTGTGAAGCAGGGTCCCGTACTGATACCGGGTCTGTCAAAAAATTGCCAATTTACAGAGAATTTTGCAGTAGACTCTGTTCAGACACATTGTAGTACGGTAGTAGTATAATAAATACTTCCAAAGCACTAAGTACTATATTGCTACCATAGCACAGTGTACCAGAACAAACACAACCAGTAAGAAGTGGCAGATTGAAGTGAAAAAAAGGGAGAAAACAGCGCGTATTTATAGTTTTTTCCATCTCATCGCACAAAAAGTCTACCAAAACGATCTATCATTTATGACAACATGGAGCCAGCTTGGAAAAGAGTAGGGCTTGAGGTTAAAGAAGATAGCAGCAATGAAATAAGACACTTGGATAATAACGAACCGAGGAAAAGAAAAGCCAAAAGACAAACCACTGAGAAAAAACCACCAAAAAGAGTCAAGGTTCCTAAAGACCAGAAACCTCCACCTCCAGTTAAAGATCAATGGAGCTACATAAAACAATTCACCACAGACAAAGAGTCGTGGAAGTTCAGTAAGCAGAAACAGAACTGGATATTGAAAAATATTAAACTTGTGCCAGAGGATTATCAGCAATATTTAGTAGAGTACATTAGTACGATACAAGGCGGAGGAAGAACGAGATTGGTAGGCGAATTCAAGGCAGTTGTTGAGAAATGGAACCAAGCGGTTGAACAGATCGAAAAGAACATCGAGTTGAAGTTACAAGGACAGGAAGTGGAGGAGGTGAAGGGAGAAGATAACAAGGAGTATGTAGAGTTGGTAGTTTTGATATTGCGAGCCATGGGAGAAGAAGTTAGTTTGAGGGGGGAGGAGGAATTGGAAGCTAAGGGATTGGAATCAGGTTCAGACTCAAAACCAAAATCAAGTTCAGATTCAGATTCAGAATCGGATTCAAGTTCAGATTCAGATTCAGATTCAGATTCAGATTCAGATTCAGATTCAGATTCGGATTCAAGTTCAGATTCAGATTCAGATTCAAGTTCAGATTCAAGTTCAGGTTCAGACTCAGACTCAGACTCAAATTCAGACTCAGACTCAGACTCAAATTCAGGTTCAGACTCAAATTCAGGCTCAGAAACAAAACCAAAATCTTCGAAACAACCAAAACCTTCAAAACCAAAATCGAAAAAATCGCGAATTATTCTTGACACCATAAATATCAAATGAACGACTTTAGAGTAATCAAAGATAAAGCACTCGACGTAGACTCGGACCTCCGGTTCATGGCTCTCGATGACTTCAGCAAGTTGCTCAACACCTCCAACGGTGCCAAAATCGAGTCGTTTGTGGATATTCTTTTCAAACTTCTAGACGATACAAGTAACGACGTCAAGGGCAAAACCATCAAAATCTTTCCCACCATCTTGCCGTTCATTTCCAGTACCAAAACCGTTGAAATAGTGTCTGTTTTGTACGGAAGATGCCAGAAAAACGACGACATCGCCCTTATGGTGTTGAAGCTCATGTTCAATGGCGGAAAGTTTCTGCCCAAACTAGCACGTTCCATTACTGACATGATTCTTGTTTTGGAGTCGCTCGAGATCTCCAGCTTCGGCTTGGATTTGCTAATTGAGGTGTATAGAAAGTTTGGCCTGGTTTTGACTGTTTCTGAAGTAGTTAGAAGCACCACTTTTTTGATGGAATTGTCGTTCAAACTCAACTCTTTGAATAAAAAGGCAGTGTATGGGTTTGATACCTTGCTTAATTCGGCAGACTTTTTGGTTTCGGACGGAATTTATAACGGCTGGATGGGTATTATACGGTCTGGGAACCGCTCTTTTAAGGGCTTGAACAACCAATTGGTATTGGTATCGGTAATAGTTAAGAACTTGGGTTCTTTGAAGCATGAAATCACCAATTTTGACGTTGTTTTAAAAATGGTAACTGACAATTTGTTCAACGAAATGGTTGAAATCGATTATGACTTGATCGTAGAAGATAACCTGAATAAGCACATCTGCTTGGACATTCTCATTCTGTTAATTTCCATAGGTCAATTCAGTACCACTGAAAACGAGCAGCAGCTTGATAGAGTCATCCAGAAGTTTCTCCAGTATGATCCTCTTCCCACAGAAGATGATGATTTCGAACTAGAAGACGACGAGAGCATTGAATTCAGTGACGACGAAATGGAAGAAACCGCCGACGACGGGTCGTGGAAATTGCGCTTCAAGCTGGTAGTGTTGATCAGAGTAACTGACAGTTTCAAGTACTTGCCCAAACTCATAGAATTGATGAATGATAAAAACGAGTTGATTTTCAAGGAAATGGTCTCCACCATAGATTATTTGGTTTCCTCAGAAACTTGTGATGCAAACAAAATGAGTTCAGCAACTTGTGATGCCAACAAAATCGAATCCATGATTGTTTCCAACCTCCACAACGAATCCTTGTTAGTGTATACTCCATTGTTGGAAACACTCCTCAAACTCAATTACCCCATTTCTGCCAACTTCATCACTGAGTTTTTCCAGTTTTTGAATGCCTACCCCAAGAACTTTGACTTGGTGGAAACATTGAACTTGATATACTTAATTGTTTTAAAATGCGACGTTGAATCAGTGAAAGACGATTTGATTAGAGTGTTGTGTTCTGACTTGCAATCCAAGAACTCTAGCATCATGACCGTGATATTGAAGATCCTCAACCAGTTGATTTCTACCGGTTCTGAAAACCAAATTATCTTTGATTCCATGTTGAGTAAGCTAGGAGACTCCAAGATTTTAATCGACTTGAAAATCGACTTGATCAACATACTTACCCACTACACGTTGAAGAACGTGATTTCGGAGGGTGGTTTCGAAAGAATTTTGGATGTTTATGAAAACAACATGAACGAACTTATGCTCAAGACCATTCTAGTCAACTTGAATAAGGTTTTTGACCAGACCATGAATGTAAACTACCACAAATTTGTAACCAACGATGACTTCAACAAAAAGTTGATCAACAACTTCAAGATATACTTGAACTCCAATTCCAACATCAATAATTCCATCAACTACCTTATTTTGAAGTTGTTTAAGAATCTCAACTATAACCTTGATAGTATTGAGTTGATAGAGTTTGGAATGAAGAACAAAGATACAAAGATCTTGAACTTGATATTTGATAACTTGGAGAACGTTGAGTTCATAGAAAGTGTAATTTTGAAGTTCATCGATTTGGTCAATGTTATTGATTATAGCGAGGACCTAAACATACAACCATTAGTCCACAGGATTTGTGAACAAGGCAACTTTTACGATGTTTTCAGAGATAATATCGATGGAACGAATGTTTTCGGAGTGAAGGTAGTGTCAGAGATTGTAGTGGAGTTGGGATTGGAGGACGAGATCAATAACCACGAGGTTCTCTTGAACCGGTTGATGGAGTCGAAGACTTTCGATGCAACGTTTTTGAAGGTGTTGCAGTTTCTTTCATTTGTAAATTTGAAGCAGAAACTTCAGAACTTGAATATCAACAGCTTGACAAATGTTTTGAGTACTGATATCGAGGAGTCAATCAAGTTTGAAGTGGCTAAAAACCTTGGATACTTGATTTCCAACCACAAGTTGATAGAGGAGTTCAAAAATGAAGGGGTCAAGAAGTATCTTTTGGTGACAATTCAAGTGTTTATAAAGCTTCACACCGACAAGTACTTTGATAATAAAGTGTGGGAAATCCTCTTGGACGAGGTTAACGTGGATAAGGTGAAGAAAGAATTCCAGGTGGTGGGAGAAATTCTTTCCATCATAAGCTTGAAAGAAAAGAAGGTAATGGAAATCTCGAGGTTGATTGTTTTGCAGAACCAGTCCATTGGAATTATATACACGTTGCTTGTCATCATTAACCATTTGATCAAAACCTCAAGGGTGAATGATATCAGTGAGAATTTAATCGAGTCCTTGACCATGCTGTCGTTAAAATTCAGTGAAATAGTGTCTATCGATACCAAGATCCTTATGGTCAAAAACTTAATCAACTTGTTCCATAACTATCCGAAACTCGTGGAGAGGAACCAGGACGCCATCAACGACTTGATATTCAGCGAGTTGAAGCCGTATGAAGAATTCAAAAAGGTCATTCCTATGGGTCCCTATAAGTATGTAATTGACGAAGGATTGGAAATACGAAAGTTGATGTTTGAACTCATTTATTCGATCATTCATAACGAAACAATCAGAATTGACTACAACGTGTTCATCAATAACATAATTCACCACGGATTATTGGACAAGGAGTACGATATTGTATATTTGTCGTATCTAAACTTGTCGAGGTTGTTTGAGAAGCTGCCTGAGTTTTTGAATAACTATGATAGTGTTCAGGAGCTTGTGAACAACATGTCTGTTAACTTGAATAAGAAGTTGAAAACCAAGGCCACCAATCAAGAAATCGAAACCTATAATGAAAATTTGAAGAACTTGATACAATTATCGAATAAAGTGAACGAGATAATGGTTAAGAATAACTGGGTGTACAACAACTGGCAGGGATACTACTTGGCGGTACAGAAGGTGCAGGGGTGAGAGTAACTGAGGCTTCAAGAAGCACTGGTTTATAAGAGGTAAATACGAGGAACGAAACAAGGGTATGAATTAATATATATAACTAGTAGTGTTAGTCAGTTAGTCAGTTAGTCAGTTAGTCACAGTTGCAAGATCCTTGAGTTTAAGTAGATTTACCTTCAGTTTTCAAATTAGACTCAGTCTTTAAACCAGTTTCACCTTCAGTTTTTAAGCCGGTTTGACCTTCAGTTTTTAAACCAGTTTGACCTTCAGTTTTTAAACCAGTTTGACCTTCAGTTTTTAAATTAGACTCAGTTTTTAAACCAGTCTTTCCTTCAGTTTTTAAACCAGTTTGACCTTCAGTTTTCAAACCAGTTTGACCTTCAGTTTTTAAATTAGACTCGGTTTTTAAGCCAGTCTTTCCTTCAGTTTTCAAAGCAGTTTGACCTTCAGTCTTCTCTCCTGCCTCCTTGTGTTCCTTGATGCTTCCCAATTCTCCCAACATCTTCAAAAAGTGCGAAAATATGATTTTGGTTCTTGATTTTGATGAAACCATCACCAAAAAAGACACTATTTCCTCTCTTTTAGCGCTTCCAAAACATCAATTACCACCTGAGCACTTTACAAAAGTGTATATGAACGCTTTTAAATCGGTAAAGCTCCCAGAAGTAGCAAATTTCCGGGATGAAGTGGTTTTTCAACAAGCGCTCAAACAAATTGAACAAGTGTCGATAACTGAAATTGAACAACAGAAACTCTTTCAAGGGGTGAAAAAAAGCCAGTTTAGGGACCTAGCACTGAATATACAGGTATGGCCCGGATTTCGGCGGTTTTTGGCCCAAGTTTCCTCCAGAAATATCCCGTTAAAGGTGTTGAGCGTGAACTGGACCTCTTTAATTATGGTTCCAGTACTAGAAAAAATGGGGGAAAGGGCCGAATATATAACCAACGAATTACAATTTGATGGCGAAGTATGTACCGGCTTATTTTCTGGTAGTTTGGACATATTTTCTCGTAGTTTGGACTCACGTGGGGGCACAAGTTCTGCTATGAAGAACAACACAGGTAATATCAGTATGAGCCGACATACAAGTGATACCCACAGTATTAGAACCGGCTATGATAAATATAAAGTCATAAAGCAACTCCAGAAAACCACTAGGGTGGTCTATATTGGAGACAGCCGAACAGATCTCCTAGGACTACTTACCAGCGACGTTGGAATAATAATAGAGTCTGGCACCTTGTTAAGTAAGCTACCCTGGGATATAAACGTCAAAAGATTAAGAGAATTTCTGCACAATTTGCATGGAGTATTGTATGTTGCCAGTTGGGAGGAAATATGTGATTTCGTGGAAGAATTAGGAAACAACGAACAATTATCACCAACTTGATTGCTGAATTCTGCATAGTTGGCTGTAAAGTTATGGTGCAGAGATGTTACTGTAAATGAATAGGTTAGGTAATAGCAAAATAATGAACAAGATTAAGAACAATCGTGAATAGAAATGAACAACAGTACTCTCTTTAGTTTTCTTACGAAATATCCTCTTCAGTTTCCCTGCAAATTGTTCTCTTTATTTGCCCTACAAACTATGCTGCAATAGTATCCTCCACAAGACTCCTCCACAGGACTCCTCCAAGACTCTACAAGACTCTACAAGACTCCTCCACAGGACTCCTCCAAGACTCTACAAGACTCTACAAGACTTCTACAAGAGAATCACACAAAAACATCATCAAGAGAATCCTAAAAGACAAGTGTCATTAATTAACATGCATTCAATACACGAATATTCTCTTATCAAATTCATTAACGACGCCAAACTTGGGCTTGGGTCTGCACTGGCGTTTTATTGGGGGATCCGTAGAAGTATGGGTCGGGTACCATAAACTGGTACGGATACATTCCAGGAGCCATGCCTGGGGCCATGCCAGGTGCCATTCCAGAGGCTATTCCAGGAGCCATTCCGGGAACCATGCCGGGAGCCATGCCGGGAGCCATGCCGGGAGCCATGCCGGGAGCCATACCAGGAGCCATTCCAGGAGTCATTCCAGGTACCATTCCTGGCGAGACTCCAGGTGAGATTATTGAAGTCATTCCTGGGCCAACAGGAGGTGGGACTTGGCCACGCACAGGCGACATCGGAGGTGGATGCTGGTTCGTTGGAGGGTGTTGGATAGATGGAGACTGGTTATACACCACAGGGTAGTAAGGGTAGTAGCCTGGCTGACCAGGTTGGCCTGGCTGGGGTGGCGCATGTGCTTGAGTTGGCACAGGTGCTTGAGTTGGCGCAGGTGCTGGTGCTGGTGCTGGTGCTGGTGCTGGTGCTGGTGCTGGTGCTGGTGCTGGTGCTGGTGCTGGTGCTGGTGCTGGTGCCGGAACTTGAGCTGACGGAACTTGAGCTGACGGAACTTGAGTTGGTGCTGGCGCTGACGCGGGCGCTGGCGCGGGCACCGTCCTAGGAACGGTACTGCTCGTAGGGGAATTGGCGGGATTCTCAGCGGAATCTACCCCTGATTCCGGATCGTATCGGTCTGCCAAATTCGTATTCAACATAGCGAGAACTAGCTTGCCAGGGAGACGGATGGGGTTGCGTTCTTCCTTGTTGAAGCCATTTTGTAACACTACCAGCTGCTGCATCAATTCTTCATAGTAAGTGTACATGGATAAGAGTTTAAAGCAATTTGCCAGACGCTTGCAGGCATCTACCGCATCCATAAGCTGGTTGTCACATCGTTCGTACACGCAGGAGAGCCCGTCCCAAGCTAATGCGGAACCAAGAGAAACCTCATCGTTCTGAAGTCTTAAAGCTTGGGAGTAAGCAGAAAGCGAGTCAGGAAGCTGATTCAAGTTGAGGTACAAGTTTCCTATCACAAGCCAAATGACAGAAACCTTGGAGTTCTTCTTAAGGCAAAGCTCCAAGCACGAAAAAGAGTTCTTGAAGTCTTGGAGCTGGAAGTAGTTCAAACTAAGAAGAAACCACGGCAAATAGTCGTTGGAGGCTTCTGGAAAGTTCACCACGTCGTTCACCACTGCTATGGCATCAGCATGATGAGAGTTCTCATGAAGTATATGGGCATGAAGTAGGAGTAGCTTGTAGTTATTTGGAAGAATAACCGTGGCTATCGACAGGAAGAAAAGGGCTTCCAGGTTGCAGTTCTGGTAAAGGTAGGTGATACACAATTTGAAATAACTTTCCACGTAGTAGTGCAGATTGAACGGAAGTTCCAAACTCTTGCGGAAATATTCCGTGGCTCTATTAAAGTATTCCATCTTCTCGGAATCCATGTTTTGTGTTTCCTGGGTGCCTTTTCCCTTATTATTCTTTCCTTCAGTGAACTCGCTTGCCCTTATCAACTTGCCGAGATAAAACTCCCCAAGAACAGTTAGGATTTCGTATTTAAGTTCGTTTGTGGGTTCAAGAGCTAACGAGTAATTGATGGAATTCAAAAACTCCACCTCGTTATTCAACTGGAGGTTGATAAGACTGTTGAGAAACCATACCTTCGGCACCTTTTCGTTGTCTTTAATGGTCTTTTTTATGTAGTTAAGGGAATTATTGATGTTGCCAAGCTTCAAGTTCATATATGAAATCACGTAGTTCATCTCGAATGAGAGACTCGAAGTGTTATACTTGGAATCTATGAGTTTAAGAAGTGGCGGAACCAGCTTCATGTCATTTACACGTATTAGAAGGGCCGCAAGCTTCACCAAGCTACTTTCATTGTGCGAATTGAACTGGAGCGAGTTCTCGTAGTACGATTTCGCCTGGCTGTCGTTGTTGAGGGTAGCAGAAAGCTCTGCAAGCTGAAACCAGGTTTGGGAATATGCTTCTTGAAGTTCCATTTTCTTTCAGTGTGAATGATTTTGCAATTGGCGGTCGATTTTTCACTTACTTCTCTTGTTCGGATAATATATAGATGTGAAACTATCGCCGTAAGGTTAATATCGAATGTTCGTCAGATGATCTCGGTACGTTTGTGGTGACGAATTTGTGTTCTGGCGACTCTTCTGGGGTATATAGTTCCTATTCCTCACTAGTTTGGAACTCGGAATATATCTTGTGGGTTGTAATTCCGAAAGGAATTGTCAACGGAAGTGACTTTTGGAATATGAACTTAACAAGATCCGGCAGTTCTTGCTCCAATGGTTGGATCCTTATTGGGTGATTGGTTTTGGTTACGTACCTGTAGATGATGGTTCTGAATGCCTTTTTAAAAACACTTCAATCCACTAAAACCTCAGGTTCTCCAATAAATGTGACCACTCCCTTGATGTTGCTTATTGTTCAAAAAAAACTTGATTCTCCACGTATTTCTCCAGCGTGAATTTGTTAATAATATCCACGTATGTGGGAATCTATGCCAGTCGTATGTAGTAGTCTAACTTTGTGAACTCTAGAGCTAGAATATTCAATACGCTTATGAGCAAAATCCAGGTGTTGTTCAAAATGGCCAAAATTTTTTCCACACTAATCCGAATAAGAAAATAAAAATAATGTCCGAAAAAAAAAGTAATAGAATAAGAAAATGTGAAGACTAAAAAATAAAAAGAACTAACCATTGTGAGTGGGAAAATAAAACATAAAATTCCTGAGTATCTGCGGTCGAAAGTTTAATTTGAGGGAGGTGCTTTTGCGCAGGTTTTCACTCAGGTCCAGGGCCACGCCAGGGACCTACAGATTGCGTGCCAATTGTCGCGGTTACAGCACTTGCATTGCAGGATGCGTCTAGCCTGCATACAAAATTGGGATCTCGAGTCATGCGTCAGATATGTATTATCCGGGATGTAGGTGACTACAATAATATGGAAAATATTTTTGTTTAGGCATTAATGTAACAGGGGAGAGGTGGTTTTTATGGTGGCGTACACTTGACGTATGTGCTTGTAGGAACAGACATCTGTATATACTAGGAATATGTACTAGGTACATAAACAGCAAGGTTGCGTCGGTTTCATGTCCTGAAATGCATATTTACACCAATTTCAGGTCTTTGAATTTCCGGCAATTCATTCGATACACTAAAACACAAACATTTAGCACTTGAAATTGAGGGCCTGGCATTTTGATGGGCCTTTTTCCCTGAAAGGAATGTAGGGCATGATTTTCCTGTGATGCGTGGTGCATTTACTGAAGCTCCGCATGCATAACTTTCCGAATTCAGAAAAAACACAGCAATGCATAATTCCGCTTTTTTGGCCATTTGGTACTCTTACCGAAATCTACTGTCCAACTCTTTCTACTTCTTTTTAAGGTCAAAGTTGCCAATTGCTTTTTATTTTAGTGTTTTCTAACTGTTTTGAATAGCCGCTTTATCACAGTGCTCAAACTAAGCACCAAGCGCTTCATGTGGTTACAAACCTAGGTGAAACATATTTATCAAAGTGTAAATGGTGTCCTGACAGGTAAATTGCATACTGCTGGGGACAAACTGAAAATACCCTGGAGTTTGATACCAGAGCTACAAGTTGCCTGCCGATGATACCTGCTGTAGCAATACCAGGTTCTATTATCCGATTTGTGGACGGAATTGTGCTCCGAAGGTTTCACTTCTAGACGGGTTTACGCTTGAAATTTCACATAAGCTAGCAGTATCCGAGCATATTTAGAGTCATAACTTGCAATTTATCAAACTTCCAGTTTCTTGAAACTTATATAACATCTAAAATCATGGCAAGCTGAGAGAATTTCAAAAATCATGGCAAGCTGAGAGAATTTCAGTTTTCTCGTTTATACCCTCTTTCAACATCACTACTTGGGTACATAAGAGAATCTAACAGCAAGTAATAACCCCTGGTATTACTGCCTGAGAATCAGCATAGACATCACTCACGTGACCACCGTTTAAATCCATCGCGAATGCTCATCGGAAATAACATGCAGAGGTACTACTCAGTTCTCAAGAACCTTTTCAAAAGCTGTAAAAGTTGCGGAGTGCAACTACAACAGGTACATCCCACTGCACCCGGGTATTTACCAGTGATCACTCATAAACCTTACCGAAAACCCGAGGATGAGGTTTTTCAGAAACATTCCAAAAAGCTTTCTAAAGAAGATTTGCAGCTTCTAAATTACGATAGTGCGTTGGAAAACAACCGGAAAAAGGAAACAACACACAGAGAGACGGGAGAGTGTCTCAGGTGTCGAAACATCAAGTATAAGCACATTTTTCCCCAAGAACCCCTGGCTAAATTGGATCCACAGGAGCTTTCTGGCAAGCAGGTCATTTATGTGCTATCGGCCTACGACTTTCCAATGAATCTCAACAAAAACTACCTCAACCCCAACACCATTGTGGTCATCAACAAAATAGACTTGCTTACTCTTCTGTTACCCAAATTCACCCGTTTTGTGTTCTTCAAGCAGTACTTGGAGAAAAACTACGGAGTGGATCCGAAGAACGTATTTTATGTAAGCTGCACCAAGAAGCAAGGAATTGCGGAATTGAATCTGCACCTCAGCGGAATCGGCTCGGCATTTTTTATCGTTGGAGACGTGAATGCTGGTAAATCACTGATTGTTCTGAGTCTTATGTTTCACCAGAAACAAGATCGTAGAATCAGCTATGACAAGTGGAATGTTAAAAACGGACCTGGTGTGTCCAACTACCCTGGCTATACCCGTGGTCTCTTAAATTTCAACTTGAAAAACTTTTCCGTCACAGATCTTCCAGGCTTCAATCAGTTCCAGATTCCTGAGTTTTCAAAATACAAAAACATCTTCAAATACATTCCTATGTATAGAAAGGGGTTACACAAACACAAATATGAAAGCTTAAATGGACCCAAAGTGGTAAGCTGGGGTGGGTTCATTTATGTGAAATTTCCACGGGGAGTTTATCAGTACAAGAATATGATAAATGTTTTGCCTTTTGTGCTTAAGAGCATGGACAAGGTTACTGAGTGGGCCAGTATTGTGGAGCACGGAGGCAGCGAAATCGTCGTACAAAGTTCCAAAGACTCTACTGTTGATACACAAAAGCAAGACATGAAACTACAAAGCACTGGGACAGAAATGAAAAATGCAGCCTCCAATCAAGTTGAAACCGAATTGGATCTTGCAATTGCCACCCGGTTTATCATTCCACCTACCACCAAGCTTCGTAAATACGTGATTCCACCGTTTGTGGGAAAAATTGATCTTGTGGTAAAGAACTTTGGATACATCGAGATTACTCCTACTGGACTGAAAGCCAGTAACGAACTTATAGAGGTTTATGTTCCCGAATCAATTGAGCTTCCATTGATCATGAGAAAACCACTAGTTAACTACACAAACGTGGTTTTGACTGGAGTAGATAAGAATGGAAAGAAACTAGAAAGAAAGGATTACAGCCAATCTACCCGATCCGTGTATAAATACGACGGAAGGCCATTTTATTCACAATTAATTCCATTATCTGGCGACCAGTATGAATCTGTAACCAAATTCACGGGAATTCCTTACAACGAAAACACCTTGGTTTCCAAGGAGAGCTGTGAAAAGTACTGGGTGGAATAGCTGCTTGTAAACATTATATGTCAATAAAAGCATAGAAAATAAGTGGAAATACAGAAATAGTCAATACAACCCTAAGAAGGTGTGGCATAAATAGGCAAGTTTGGTTTATAGCGTGAAAAGAAGGTATTCCATCAGAATAATAGCAATAACTATTACTTGAGTAGTAAAGGATATTTCCAGGGCTGCTAGCAGCTTCAATATGTCGCCGCTTCGAGAACCAGGAACTAAGGCGTTTAGATTTCTCTTTGACACTCGGTTATATAGCACTGGCTAGATCATGATTAGGAGCGCTTGTGCAGTTCTTATATATGCGTGGTTTGAGACTCGCAAATCGAAAAGGAATAAGTATAATTAATGCTAGTTGCCAAGAAGAGAAAAAAAAAAACTCGACAATCTGAAAAAAAAACAAAAACGGCGCCCATGTGCATTCAATAGTATGGTAATCCTGAAATACGACCAGATTTATTGTATTGTAGTGATTGTTCTGCACAGTGCAGGAAACATGCAGAGAATAGGAAATATATAATTTGCTGTGCATTGGATCAGCAATTCTAGATGAGACAATTACTCCTCTTTAACTATTAGCATCCTTCATGTCCAACTGTTAAGATTAGACTGTGATTATGGGTACTAACCTCCAAGTACTAACCTCCAATCTGTACTAACCTCCAATTGTACTAACCTCCAATCTGTACCTCCAATCTGTAAACTTCCAATCTGTACCAACTTCCAATCTGCGTGTCCAGTTCAGAAAGAAACAAATGAGAACACCTGACCGGAAATCGACACACACATCAGGAGATGTTTCCAGACCCTTGATTCTAACGCCATAGTGTGCACAAATAACCTTAAACTACAACTGCTGTCAAGTTTTCCTTCGGCGTATTTTTCAGTCCATGTTTTGCTAAACACGATTGTTCGCGATTAAGGAGTGCATTATTTATAGAGATGGATGGTTTCGAAGGGATACTTTTCCAACGCTGAAACATCAAGTGGGAACTTAGATTGGTGCTTCATTAACCTTCCTGACAACACATTCTTTTATACAATCACTCGTCAGGTATTGTTTCCAAGCCATTGTCTAGTTTTGGAAACCACAGATACTGACGTTGGCAAAACAATATTTGAATGTGGATGCCAATTCTTCAAGAACAGCATTCAGAACCATTAATTGAACTATTCTGCAATTGAACTATTCTGCAATAGTAATATTTCAGACCTAAAAAATACCAGACGAAGTCATCAAAAGGCCAAGTCATCAAACCCAATACAAACATGTTCAAATCCACAAGTCAATACAATTTGAAGGATAGACTGTTGAAAAAGTCAGTTTCCACTGTTAGTTTATCCAGTGGATTGCCTTATTCAAGTATGTTAAGGCCAATCAGCAGCAACACCCTCAATGCTACAAGCACCAAAAAGGGAACCAGAAATTCTGTATCCAGTATAAGCTCTAATTCTTCCGGTGTGACTGTTTCGAACAGCAAGAAAGAAAAAAGGAAAAAGAGATTCTCCATCATGTCGTTTATTCAACCAGAATCTGAAGATGAGGAAGACAGTGCCTACAGTCCGTTTACTCCCTTGTCAGCACAACTAGAAAACCACAACGAAATCAGTCTTCAGAGTATAGAATTCGAAAGTTTTCATGACATCAAAGCCAGAACATCTGTGCACAATCTCATGGAGTTCTTTGATGTAATACAATACGATACTCCCAGCGTTACCCTGGAAACAGCTTATAATTGCGAGTTTAATGGCGACCAAGAGTATAGAGTGGATGTGGTAGGGAATAGCTTGGTTTTCAACTATAGCTCTAAGCCGTCTCTTTTGGAAGACATTGATTATTGGGTAGACGAATAGGAATGTAATTAGGTAGATGATAGGAATGTATGTAATTAGGTTTTTGTGATTGTTTAATTTTTATTTTGCTCTGCTACAGTAGTTCCTAGTTTTAGCCTTTTATCTCGAGCTGTCACAATGGTCAGTGGCATTGTCAATGTTGCAGGAGACGACTTTTCACGTCTTATTTTAGAAACTCATTTACCTCCTCTGGTTCTTGAAACCTTTCCACCTTCACTATTCTGTGCAAACACTTGTTCGTATGGAGCTCTTATTTCGTTTGGTAAATTAGGGTTTGTTCGTATGGAGGTTCTAATTTTACTAATTTCAAAAACGAACTAACAGTAAACAGTGGAAATAAGCTTCAAATTCAAAAAGGTAGTTACGGAATAGAGGATTTGAAGAAATAAAGTAATAACTAAATAAATTAATTCTGAACTTAAACTTAAACTTTGACTAAAAACTCCAAAAATTGGAAGTTAAATAAATCGTACCACTTTTTAGTGCCGAGGACACCACCGTAACCAACAACGTAACCAGTAACATAGCAACTGTAAAATCCTATTTGTTCAATTTCAACTTCAACATTCTTTGTGCTACTTTCTAAGGTCAGGAATGGTGCCAGAGAAGCGAACAAAAGGCGTGATTAACGGCTTTAGACTGGCGAAGCTTAACTGAGACACGAAATATGACCGTTTACCAAGCTAAGTAATCGAACTCACCTCAAGTTACAACAGCTACTTCAATCGGAGTAGTCACTTGACAAAACCGGCCAAAAACGATACCCAATCGGCACAAATGGTGCCACATCCCGCCTAAATGGGTCCAAACCGTCTCAAAACGTCCACAGATGTCCCCAAATAGTCAAAAGCCGCGACCAAATTGTTTTATCTTTGACTCATGTTCAGATCTTACTTCAAACGAGCAGCGTTCACAGTAGCCACTTCCTTGACTACAGGGTATATCTGCTACCGCTATGGACTTGGCCAAACACCAGTGCAACCAATTGCAAGATCAACCACTCCTTTAAATACCATCAAGCCCCCAGTTTACTGCTCGGCCCAAGAGTTCTCAGCAGCCACCGCGAAACTTCGGGGAATCTTGGACCCACGCCAGATCCATGATTCCACGGTGGAAATCGACCACCACACGAGAAATGAGTTTACACCCCACGAGCCATTGCCCCATGAAAAACCTCGACTCGTTATTTACCCTGAAACCACAGAACAAGTCAGTGAATGTATGAAAGTGTTGAACGAATATCGCGTCCCTGTGGTGCCATTTGCTGGCGGTACCTCGCTCGAGGGACACTTTTTTTCGACCCGTTGTGGCGTGGTGTTAGATACGTCCAGAATGAACAAGGTTCTCGCCGTAAATTACCACGACTTGGACGTACAAGTTCAGGCTGGAGTAAACTGGGTCAAGCTCAACCAGATGTTGGCACCAGAAAGCTTGATGATTGGCAGTGACTGTGGACCTGATGGTCTAATTTCTGGCATGGTTAACACCAATGCTTCAGGTATAAATGCTTCCAAGTATGGTGCTATGATATCCAATGTTATCTCATTGACAGTGGTTTTGCCAGATGGTACGATAATTAAGACCAAACAACGGCCTAGAAAGTCTTCCAACGGTTATAGTCTTACCCAGCTATTTGTTGGAAGCGAAGGAACTTTGGGTATTGTTACTGAAGCAACCTTGAAATTACATCCTGTTCCAAAATACGAAACGGTAATCGTGGGCCAATTTCCTACCCTTTTAGACACCACCAACGCTGTTAGCGCCGTATATCGTGCTGGACTCCGTCCGAATGCAATGGAGTTATTAGATAAGGACATGATGCACTGTATCAACTATAGTGGATATTTCCTGAGAGAATGGGAAGAGGTTCCAACAATTTTCTTCAAAGTTGGTGGAGCCTCCAAAACAGTTGTTGATGAAGAGATAAATCTTCTCAAAGAACTTTCTAACGCCAACAACTGTACTAGTTTCATCAAAGCTGCTTCAAAAGAGGAAGGAAAGGAACTTTTTGATGCCAGGAAAAATGCTTTTTACGCTATTCTCAACTATGGTCGGTCTGAAATAGACCCGGATGTCAGATTATGGGTCACTGACATTGCAGTACCATTGCTGAAACTTTCTCCAGTGTTGAACCGCATCTATGACATGATCAAAGACAGTGGGTTGCAGAGTATTATTCTTGCTCATGCTGGAGACGCTAACTTCCACTGTGACATATTTTACACCGAGGAACAGAAACAACATTGTGAAAAGCTTATCAACAAAATGATGGATCTCGGGCTTCAGAACGAAGGAACTTCGTCTGGTGAACACGGAATTGGAAATGGAAAAAGGCTGTTTTTGGTTAAAGAATTAGGCGAAGACACTATTGATTTGATGCGTACTATCAAGATGGCAGTGGATCCTAATAGAATCATGAATCCTGACAAGATCTTCAAGATCGATCCCGAGGATTCAGGAGAATATTAATTTTCTGTTTTCATGTGGTTAAACAGAATTTGAATAGAAAAACCATGTTATTTTATCGAGTCATGCAAGGCTTTTTCAATATGCAGATTTGCAGATGTTAAAAATAAACTCAAAAAATGATTAACCTAAATATGAAATCGATGGGAGGGGGCTTGAATGGAAGCCAAATTCAGGATACACTGTCAAAATAATATTACAAGCGAACATAAGTCGATCAACTTGTAACTACCGACGAGGACTACCAATTCCGGTTGTAGTTACCAATTTTCGGCCCAAAACACTTTGATTCAAGACATAAACTTGAAATTCAATTACACAAATTTCATTCCACAAGAATGGAAATGGAAATTTTTTAGGCAAACACAAAGGAAATATTCAAAACAAGCCCCAAAATTGCAAAGATCAGCTTAAAAATATCCGAAATACCGAAAATCAATAATGAGACGAGATTGATGGTAAAAAATATTCACACCCGGTGTGACATGAAATGAGGTTTTGCAGGGATAATTACACCTGGCTAATACCAAAATCGAGGTGAAACTAGAGAGAATGGATACAGTTTATAGAATAATACAACTTACAACCTGAACTAACATTGTACTTGGAACAGATCGAACTTGGAACACCTTGAACTTCACGAAGATCAATTTTGTTCTGGAGTAACCTGATTGGCTATTTATAGAATCGAATAATTTTATAGAATTTGTACAGGAGTAAGATCTTCAGTGAAATAATTGCAATATGGTCCTGTATTCAAGGAAAGGACACCTAGATGGTTAAACAGAATTTTTATTTTTTTGACTTATTCAACAGAACTGAATATTATTTTCTAGTATTATTTCACGTTTCTGTAGTAGCAGCTTGTTTAACCGGCAATACAATGCGAACTGTGCAATACAATGCGAACTGTGCAATGCAATTGAAAAATATATACTCAGTTGATGCCTATTGTTTGCACCGAATGCTGATGGTGAACATCACGTGACGCGAACCTCCTTTGGTGTCCAAATCAGGTCTATATTGCTCCCCAATTGCCACCAGTAGTAACTGCGCTCCATCTTAGTTTCTTTAGCATGATAGTTTTTAAATTTCACCACTTCTGCATTACCAAATACTGATATCATCAAATAGGGGCTCGTGCCAGCTAGGCCCATTATCTGGCACGAGCCTCGCCAAAAAACGTCGCTCCTTTCTCCACCCGCGCTTATCTTATCTTATCGAGTGAAAATTTTCACATATGAACTTCAGCAACATGACAGTCAACCAAACCAAACCGTCGTTGTTGTCGACTTCCCTAGCACGTCAGAGACTTTCTCTGGGTATATCAGTGACTGGTACACAGTCGGAAAGTGAGACCCACAATCTCATGGCCCAGGGCATCCCACACAACATCCCACACAACTTAGCTACGTCGCTCACCGAAGTAAAAGAAGAAGAAGAAGCCCAGGACCATCCAGAACCAGAACTTCTTGCTACATCTGTTGGTAATGATTCGACTGGAAGACTCGTGACATCCTCCTCGAACATCTCCCTCTTATCACTAAATGCAAGTCCCCAAACATGTTTCCAACCTACTTTCCAGCCCATAAATAACCATATCAACACCCACCAGATCCAATACAACATCCACAGTCCCCATTTGGTCGATACAGACTACAGCTATAGCCCAAAGAACAAGCTCCGGAGGAGCACATTGAACCACAAACGGTACGAAACATACGGAAACGCGGTAAATCCTGGTCTGTTCGCCGCAGGCCCGTCCCTGGTGGCCCTAAACGCCGGTGCATTGCTAGCCGCTAGTGGGCCTGGTCCCCAATTGATTCCGTCTCGGCCAGTGCCAGATTCACCAAATCTTGACCCGACATCGCTAACGGGTTCTCCATCTCGGTTCTGGCTCACTGCCAACACTCCGCCTACTAAACAACTTCACCACCGTCTCACACTGTTACAGTCTGCGCCGGTACTGATTCCTGGTAGAGATTCGCCCACACTTGACCCGGTACAAACACCGGGAGAAGAAAAGCCCATGACTCCATTATATTTGGACGGGGAGTATCTTCAACACTATTTCGAAGGAGATAAGAGTGAGAACTATAGGACTGACAGAGATTATAAGAATGAGTACAACACAAATGAGTATAAGAACGATGATATGATAGCATAATAGACAGAGATAGGTCTAGTTTTCTCTTTTGATTGCTGCTGTAGCTATGGTAGCAGTGACATTGAGTAAGTAGTCACGTAGGAAGTTAATTCTTTAGATTATTAGGGGTATTTAGGTTTTGACCTTGAATAATATATAAAGGAATCGATGATAATTTCGTACAAGTTTTATAACAATTGACTATGTGCCTTTTGGATTTTTTTGGTGATTTCCCTCAATACCAACGATTATTCATTAAGATGAAGGTTTTGAAGCATTTTCAGTGAAGTTTTGAAGTTTTTTCAATGAAATTTGGAAGTTTTTCAATAAAATTTGGAATATTTTCAACGAAAGTTGGGGGCTTTTTCAATGAAACTTGGAAGCTTTTCAATGAAACTAGGAAGCTTTTTCAATTCAAAGCATTTCAAGCAATATTTAAAGCACTTTCATGAAATATTTAAAGCACTTTCAATTTATAACATTTTCAAATGATTCAAGATCAATAAAAAAGTGTTCTCTTTCGAGCAGTGAAAACTATATTATTACCAAATTTTATCCAATTTCGCCTCTATCTACGCTTTCTTTTACCTTTTTATGTCTTCTCTACAACAGTCTATAACATACTCCAAAAACCCGAAATCATCTCCACCACATCTTCAAAATCTCTTGAAAGTCTCTTCAAAAGTCTCAAAATCTCTTCAAAAATCTCAAAAGTCTCAAAAAAGTGAAATCTACATGAACTACGAAGGTACGTAACACATAATTTAACGGTAAACATCGCTAACAAACAGACGAACATAACATCACAAGAACTACACAACGTGAAAGAACACACCAGACGCTTTCTTCGGCGATCGAGTCTTTTCTTGCCGAAACAAGTGGATCCGCCACTCAAGTGCCCCAGGAAACGTTTGCCAACGCACTTAGAATACTCAACACAGAAGAAGGCAGTGAGTTGGCACTACAATTGCTAGAGAATCTAGACGATAACAAAAGAGGAATTGATGATGGCTACTTAGACTCACTAGAAAGAGTAGACGTGACAAAGCTAGATGACGAAGACTGTCCCATATGCACCAATAAGTTCAAGGACGATGAATATCCATTAATAGTGAAGCTTCCATGTAGTTCGGGCCATAAAAGCCATATGTTTGATTTGGATTGCATTGGCCCGTGGTTGAAAATGAATAGCACATGTCCGTTGTGTAGATTTGACTTGTTGGAGGTTCAGAAGAAGCGTAAGGAGAGGTTGGATAAGGAGTTAGAGGAGCTCAGAAAGGAGCAGGACGAAGAAGAAGAGGATTGGGAGTTGTATGGGTGATTTTATGTGATTATTAGGGTATTTTATTGGAAAATCATGAATATTAAATAACTTCAGGAACAAGAGAACCCGCCAAATGAACCAGGGAGTCATCAACTCAAGAACCAGCCCGCCAAATGAATCAGGGAGTCATCAACTCAATTCAATTGTTGAAAGATCCTGCAAATTATGAATGCATTAATAATCGACCTTTATTTGTCTGCATAATTGACAAATGATTTATCCAAGATATTGGCCCTAAACTTTAAATATAAGCATTTTGACAGTTCTAAACATGTTAAGAAGGATTCTGACAGTCCTAAACATGTTAAGAAGTATTTTGACAGTCCTAAACATGTTAGAAGTATTTTGACCGTACTCAAGACATTCTAAGAAGTATTTTGACAGTTCTAAACATCATAAGAAGCATTCTGACAGTACTTAGACATTTCTAAGAAGTATTTTGACAGTCCTAAACATCATAAGAAGCATTCTGACAGTACTTAGACATCTTGAGAAGGATTCTGACAGTACTTAGACATCTTGAGAAGGATTTTGACAGTTCTAAACATGTTGAGAAGGATTCTGACAGTACTTAGACATTCTAAGAAGCATTCTGACAGTACTTAGACATCATAAGAGCATTTTGACTGTCCTAAACATGTTGAGAAGTATTTTGATAGACCAAACATGTTAGAAGTATTTTGACCATACTCAAGACATTCTGAGCACTTGAGACACTCTGAGAAAGACATCCAAGAGACACCCAGAAACAACAAAACTAGAATTAATATATACATGAACTACAAATGCTTCTTGAATTCATCAGACAGCAACAACTCTTGCACCTTTGCCATAACAGGATCATCAGAGTCCTTGTAACTTTCAGGAACTGCTATGTCCTTCACATCCAACTCTCCTACAAAGTCAACCCCCTCTCTGGCAGTCAATCTGGCCTTATATGAAACGCCCTCAAGCGCATACTTGTTGACATAACTCAACCACAAATCTACCACCTCCGGGTTAGCATCAAAAGCAGTAAGCTTATAGTTGAAAGTGGTTCTGTGAAAGTTCTGTTTGGTTTTGGCCTGTGCAAACGGAGACTTGATCACGGTATACAACCTCTTTTCGGTCTTTTCTTTGGTGACAGCAGAAACCGGAATCCCCAAGAAGAAAGCAGCTCTGCTGACAAACTCACTTGCAAACCTAAGGGCTTTTTCGTCGTAGCCTCTGAATCGGATACTGGCGACTTCGTGGCCATGTGTTTGGGGCACTCTGATTGGTTTATATTTCAAAAGCTCCACGTTAATAGGAACCGGTTTACCCACACCAGGATCCACGGCGTCTGTGGATATCATCTTTGGCGTGTAGGGAAATTCCCCTTCCAAAAGAGATGCTTGGAACTCCTGCTGCTCAACATGCTGCTGCGTTTTCTGTGACACGAACTCCGCTGGCGACACTCTCTTTTCCACACTTTGCCACGCTCTTCTGGCGCTGGAGAGAGATCTGGTGAACATTGAAGATTTTTTTCTGCGAATTTCTCATCGTTTTTTTCTCAAAAAGTTCTCAAAAGGAGTAACTGATTCTTGTAAGTAGGTTGTTCGTAACAGAGGTTGGGGCATATCGAAATACATATTGACCGAGAAGGTGGTAGGATTGAGTAGAAGCTGGTAGTATTTAGAAAAAGCTGGTAGGATTTGGAAAACAACACCTCAATAGTAACAGTGATAGATCACAGTGATAGATCACAGAGAATAGATCACAGTGATATATCACAGAGAATAGGTTAAAAACAGAGAATAGAAAAAACAGAGAATAGAAAAATCAGAGAATTGGCTGAGACGTTGAAATAACAGACACAAGAGACACAAGAGACACAAAAAACACTTATAAACTCTTCTACACATAAAAGATGGGAAAAAACAGCAAGGACAAAAGAGATTTATACTACAGAAGAGCTAAAGAAGAGGGCTGGAGAGCCAGATCAGCGTTCAAATTGCTTCATCTCAACGAACAGTTTGATCTATTCACAGATATTTCCAATGTGGTAGACCTTTGTGCTGCCCCAGGGTCTTGGAGTCAGGTGCTATCTCGTGAACTCTTCACGGTGCAGAAAAAGCTGCCGGAAGAAGCCAAAATCGTGGCGGTCGACTTGCAACCAATGACCCCCATTTCCGGTGTAACCACCATACAAGCCGATATCACCCATCCAAAAACACTCCAAAAGATCTTGGATACGTTTGAAGGTGAAAAGGCCGATTTTGTGTGCAGTGACGGGGCTCCAGATGTCACTGGCTTGCACGATCTTGACGAGTATATCCAAGCCCAGTTGATTCTTTCGGCCTTGCAGCTTACCACTTGTATATTAAAAACAGGCGGAACCTTTGTGGCCAAGATCTTTCGAGGCAGAGACATTGATTTGTTGTATAGTCAGTTGAGTTATCTTTTCGAAAAAGTCATCTGTGCTAAGCCTAGGTCTTCAAGAGGAACTTCCTTGGAAGCGTTCATAGTGTGCATAAACTACAGACCACCTGGTAACTGGAACCCTGAGTTGAAGTTGAACCAGCTGACAGAAGAATTTTTTGAAAACTTGGACTTTGGTAAGGCCAAAAACCTCGAGTTTTTGGACTTGAACGACGATGAACGGTTGGTAGCCAAGTTTATTGCTTGTGGAGACTTGAATGATACCGATTCCGATGCCACGTATACCTTGGAAGGACCCAGGGTGACTTTGGAACCGGTTCAAATGCCAACGTCTCCTCCATACAAGCAAGCATTGGAGATGAAGAGAAGAGGTGACTTTAGGAGGAGATAAAATCTTGAGAGGATTCTAGACGATGATTATGCAACAGATGCTATAAAAGTGCCGACAAACTGTGACGGGGTAGCAATTATAGGATATTTTCGATATTTGAATTGATTACAAAGGCATATAATGCTAGCTGAACGGTTAAAAAGAGGATATTCATAGAAATAAGAAGCAACATTCACATATTGATTACAGTAAGATAGAATAAGCTAGGATACAAGGCACAATGACTACAGTAGAGCAATGACTACAGTAGAGCAATGACTACAGTAGAGCAATGACTACAGTAGAGCAATGACTACAGTAGAGCAATGACTACAGTAGAGCAATGACTACAGTAGAGCAATGACTACCCTTAGATAAGGTACAATGACTACACTCAGATAAGGTACAACGACTACACTCAGATAAGGTACAATGACAATAAATTACTCTAATTCTCAGGCTTCTCTTCACCCTTGACAAAAGCATCCGGCTTCAAGGTTGGGAACAACAACACTTCTCTAATGGTGTTGGAGTTGGTCAAAAACATGGCCAATCTATCAATACCACAACCCCAACCAGCAGTAGGAGGTAACCCGTATTCCAAAGCATTACAGAAAGTCTCATCCACCAATTGAGCTTCATCATCACCTTGATCCTTTTGTCTGGCTTGTTCTTCGAATCTAGCTCTTTGGTCAAATGGATCGTTCAACTCGGTGTAAGCATTACAGATTTCCTTAGTAGCAACGAAAACCTCGAATCTTTCACACAATCCTGGAATGTTTCTGTCCCTCTTCGCCAAAGGAGACATCATCTGTGGGTGACCAAAGATAAATGTAGGGTTGATAGAAGCATCTTCCAATTCCCCAACCAATTTGTCCAACATTCTGGCGTTGGTCAAAGGTGGCGGACAGTCGATTTTGTTGTCAATCAAAATTTGTTTCAAGAACTTGCCGGTTTCTTCAGTGTGCAATTCATCACCAGGTGGGAATTTGACGTTGTAGATCTTCTCCAACTCTTCAATCATGTTGATTCTCTTCCAAGGTCTGGAGAAATCCAAAGTTAAAGGTTCAGCATCTGGACCATCTTGGTGGTACGTGATCTTGTAGTCACCAGTGATTTCCTTAACCATCTCACTGAACAACAACTCAGTCATGTCCATCAAGTCATAGACATCAGCATAGGCCTGATAGAACTCACAGGTGGTGAACTCAGGGTTGTGGGTCATGTCAATACCTTCATTTCTGAACTGTCTTCCGATTTCATAAACTCTGTCCATACCACCAACAACCAACTCCTTCAAGAACAACTCAGGAGCGATTCTCATGAACATATCCATGTTCAAGTCGTTGTGGTGGGTGACAAATGGTTTGGCGGTGGCACCACCAGCAATCACGTTCAAGATTGGAGTTTCCACTTCAATAAAGTCTCTGTTGTCCAAAAACTTTCTGATGTACTTGATGATGGAGCTTCTGACCTTGAATCTGTCTCTCACAGCATCGTTCATGATCAAGTCCAAGTATCTCTTTCTGTATCTCTGTTCCTGGTCCTTGAAACCAAAATGTTCAGTAGGCAACATGTGCAAACATGGAGTCAACAACTCGATTTTGGTTGCAAAAACAGAGATTTCCCCTTCACCACCCTTGGCTGGGTTGGTTCTACCAGGATAACCAGTAATACCAATGATATCACCTCTTCTCAAGTTCTCGTGCATCTTTTCGTACTCTTCGACACTGGCAGCGTCCTGAGCTTGGGCCATGATCTGAACCTGGACCCCATCTCCTTTCAAGATGTAGAATCTCAACTTGGATCCAGATTCTCTTTTGTTCATGATTCTTCCACTCACGTGCACTTCAACCTCGGGTTTGGTTTCCCCTTTGGTCAAGTTACCGTACTTCTCCAAGAACTCTGGCAACTTCATCGACACAGCAAACTTGTGAGGATAAGGGTTCAACTTGGAAGCGTCGTTCAAGTTTTCCTGTCTCATTTCGTCGACTTGTCTGGATCTGATTTCGTAGTACTGGTTGGGATTCAAGTCGGCCAACATATCTTTCTTGCCAACCTTGGGCTTGTTGGTGTTGGCGGCAGCCTTTTCAGCCTTTCTAGCTTCGATGGCTCTGGTCTTTTGTCTTTTCTTCAATTCACTCTTGGAAACTTGTTCACCGGTAACCTCGTCGAGGTAGGTTTTCTGGAGCTGTTCAGCTGCTGCGTCGACACTCATGTTTGTCTAGGTATATTAATCTAACAACCAGAAGTTCTAGTGAAAATTTTCAAGAAAATTTTGAGTCAGCGACATCAGCGCGACTTGAGTGCGACTTTAACGCGACTTGCGACTTCAACGCGACATCAACGCGACTTGAGTGCGACAAATTTGAAAGTAAGAAAAATTTTCAGTATGACTTTAAAGAAGCAGTACGAAGAGCCTACGGCTAAAACCATCGACATAGAAGCCAGTGTGTTGTTGTCGTTGCTCAGACACACCTCTGAAAACTACCCCTCCATTTACTCAGGTGCACTTTTTGGTTTTGAAGACGACGCTGGATCGGTGGACATCACTCACATCTGTCCTTATCCATACCCAGATCAATACGAAGGAGGTTCGTTCAAGAGCAAAAGCGGTATCAAGTACCAAAATGACTTATTGGACTCCTTGAAAACCTTGGGCTACGGCGTGGAGTTCCAAGGATGGTTCCAAAGTACCATTTCAGGCAATTTCGTTACCACCAACTTTGTGGAAGCATTGGCTACCCAGCAATGCAATAACAAAAACACCTTTATATTAGTGCACAATATGGCTTCCATCAACAAGGAAGTCGACTTGAAGGCGGTGAGATTGACTGCCAACTTCATCAAGACATATAGCGAAGGAAAATGGAAGTCCAAGGACTTGGAAAACAACAAATTGTCGTTTTTGAATATTTTCGAAGAAATTCCTATCAACATCAATAACCAAGCATTGATTGACTTGTACTTATCCAGTAACTTGACTCAGTTATACAATAAGACCAACTCCAAGTTGAACGAGTTTGAGAACTTGAACTTGTTGAGCAACCAGAACGTCACATCCAAGTTGTTGGAAAGCTTGTCCAGCCAGGTTGACTCTTACAATTACGACCAGAATAACTTCAACTACTACCAGAGACAGAACCAGAAGGAAATGTCTAAGATCAACCAGTGGAAAAACAACAGAAAGTTGGAGAACTTGGAAAGAAGCAAGAGAGGTGAACCAGAGTTGGATACCAACGAATGGAAGTCGATGTTCAGATTGCCAGCAGAGCCTTCCAGATACAACAATATGTTATATTCGAATGCCATTGACAATTTGGCTGACGATTTGTTGAAGAAATGTGACGAGGAGTTGACCAAGAGCTTTGCTATTGAGGGCACTCTTTCTTAGGTGGACATGGTAATATATGATTCATAGATTGAATGAGTAGTTGTAGATGTTTACCAGGACGGCTGTGCTCACGGTTGCATAAGAGCGGACCGAAAAATACGCGCACAGAGTTTATTTCAGCACACCTCCCAATTCTTCCTTATTTACACCACAGGTTCCTGTCAGCTCATAAAACCCACTCCATGCTTGCATAAAACACATATACTAGCAAGTTCATGGAAATTGCATTGAGTTCAAAACCATGTAAAATGCGAAACTGTTGATTCAGAAATCATCACATTATCGATAAAATCCTAAACCCGAAACCCCGATCAAAACCCCCGAAATTCAAATCCAGATCCAAATAACCATGGGAAAACCGAAGGTACGTAATCCAAACTGATAACGAAAACAATTACTAACCAGCAGTATATTTTATTAGTCAGACATGGAGAATCAGAAGGCAACTGTGATAAATCAGTCAACAGATTCACGCCAAATCACTTGATTAGTCTCACAGAAAAAGGACACCTGCAAGCGCTTGCTGCTGGAAACGTGTTGCGAGAGTTTTTAAATCAGGATATATTCAATTCCAAGGAACGATCGGTTCTATTCTACACCTCACCCTACGAGAGAGCTAGGCAGACATGCCACAACATTATTGAAGGAATTAAGGATCTAGATGTTAAGTACGAAGTAAATGTCGAGCCACGTATGAGAGAGCAGGATTTCGGGAACTTCCAGAGTACTCCGGAAGAAATGGAAAGTATATGGGAAGAAAGAGCACACTATGGACATTTCTTCTATAGAATCCCCCACGGAGAGAGTGCAGCAGACGTTTATGACAGAGTGGCCAGCTTCAATGAGAGTTTGTTCCGGAAGTTTCGGTCAGACGAATTCCCCAACATTTTGGTGTTGGTTACCCATGGAATCTGGGCCCGAGTGTTTTTGATGAAGTGGTTCAGATGGTCGTACGAGGAGTTTGAGCTGTTAAGAAACATTCCACATTGTCAATATTTGATTATGAAGCAAGTGGATGATCAGAAATATTGCTTAAAGACAAGATTGAAGACTTGGGACGACATAGATGACGACATGGACCATGGAAAGAGCATAGAGCAGGAGATTCGAGACGAGGTGAAGTTTTATTCTGGTTACCAGTTGAGGAATAAGATGGATGATATGGATATCGAGAGTATTATACAAGCACAGAAAGATGCTATCAGACATAGTAAGAGCAAGGAGAAGTTGAGCAAAGACAAAAGTATAAAGGATGCATTCAATAGGGTGAAGAAAGGCGAAGGAAGAGTTCCGAGTCCTAGTATGAAACTTATGGAGTACGGGAAGTGGTAGGTGTGAGTAAATGAAAGACAAGAGTATTTATTAGTTAGAAATAGCATTGGATTAAGGAGTATTTGGAGGGAGTAGGATTAAGTATTGCAGTAAGTACTATTAAGTATTGCACGTAAAAGTATTACACGCAAGTACTATTAAGTATTGCAGTAAGTACTATTGAGTATTGCAGTAAGTACTATTAAGTATTGCACGTAAAAGTATTGCACGTAAGTACTATTAAGTATTGCAGTAAGTACTATTAAGTATTGCACGTAAGTACTATTAAGTATTGCAGTAAGTACTATTAAGTATTGCACGTAAGTACTATTAAGTATTGCAGTAAGTACTATTAAGTATTGCACGTAAGTACTATTAAGTATTGCAGTAAGTACTATTAAGTATTGCACGCACAGCATTATTAAGAACATCAGAGCTATTTTAACTCAATGGTACTCGTGAAAATACTAGTAAACAAAAGAGTACTCCGGGTTCTGTAGACACTACCATCTCCATAAACGCATATTCTCACGTTATACCATACTTCATTCTGGTCTTGTCACCTCCCCAATCACACCACCCACTACACCTACTCTACCACACACACACTCCAACTCTCAATTTGTTCCCTCAATAATAATTCACACTCACGACATCACTTGACTGTCGGTCGGATGATGCTCGGCCTTTATAAAGCCTCGAAATCTCACAATCTTGAATTATTTCAATTTATTACAACTATTATCAACCATGGCTCGTCAATTCTTCGTAGGTGGTAACTTCAAAATGAACGGAACCAAGGAGTCCATCTCCAAGATCGTGGATGGCTTGAATGCCGCCGATTTACCTGCTGATGTTCAGGTTGTCATTGCCCCACCAGCTCCTTATCTTGCTTTGGCTGTGGAAGCCAACAAGCAAAAGACGGTTGCTGTTTCTGCTCAAAACGTCTACACCAAGGCCTCTGGTGCCTACACCGGTGAAATTGCCCCAGCCCAAATCTTGGACACCGGTGCTACCTGGACCTTGACTGGCCACTCTGAAAGAAGAACCTTGATCAAGGAAACCGATGAATTCATCGCTGAAAAAACCAAGTTTGCCTTGGATCAAGGTTTGTCTGTCATCTTGTGTATTGGTGAAACCTTGGAACAAAGACAATCTGGGGTCACCTTGGAAGTATGTGCGGTTCAATTGGACGCTGTGTCCAAGATTGTTTCTGACTGGTCCAAGATCGTCGTTGCTTACGAACCAGTCTGGGCTATTGGTACTGGTTTGGCTGCCACTGCTGAAGACGCTCAAGAAACCCACAGACAAATCAGAGCTCATTTGGTCAAGACCATTGGTGCTGAGCAAGCTGAAAATGTCCAAATCTTGTACGGTGGTTCTGTCAACGGTAAGAATGCTGTTGACTTCAAGGACAAGGTTGATGTTGACGGATTCTTGGTCGGTGGTGCTTCTTTGAAACCAGAGTTCATTGACATCATCAAGTCTAGATTGTAAGTAGTCAATGTTATTTAAATGTCGCGATGTCGCTGTTTACTGAACTGTGTATCAAGCTACCCTTTCGTAAAATTCCTGTTACTGAACTGATAATTCTCCTTGATCCTATCAATCCCAACCCCAGTCAACCTCTCTATAGCACCCAATATCCCCTTCATGTGTTGCAAATATTTCTCCTCGTCTCTTAATGCCATATCTAAGCCCATATCGGTTTCAACCAAAATCTGTTCTTGGTGTAAAACTTCCAATACCGAGCCCAAGTGCTCTTGCCTTTCCTCCGGTGCATTAATATAGGTGGAAAACGAAAAACTCAAGACTCCGGTCTTGTTGTGGTATGTTTTAACCCATCGTCTAGCCTGATCTGCCGACCCACTAAATGAATGAAGCACTACCTTAGGAATGTCGTATTTCGATACGACATCAAATACCGGTCCATGTGCTTTTACACAATGTACTGATACTGCAAGCTGGAGCTCTTGAGCTACTTGGAGTTGCTTCTGTAGCACTTTGATCTGGTGGCCCATTGCTACTCTGCAATTAGAAAGCTTTTTGTCACTGTCGTTTGCAAGGCTCTGATTACCAAAGTAACCGTTGGTGGGGACCCTGAATAACTTATCAAGACCTATTTCGCCTATTCCACCTTTCTTACACAGTGCCTTGATCCTGTTTATGTGTTTGGATAGGCTCATGGGGTATGGAAGTGCTTCTAGGAGCGATTCATCCGGCTGAGGAACCAATACTGAATTGTAATGGGCTCTTTTCAATTGTGCGTTTTCCGTGATTCTGTCTACATCATCAGAGTCGATACTGAAAAGATGTGAATACCACGGATGGATTCCATAGTACGGAAACACCTTACTGCTCTCCGAAAGCTCATCTACATATTCTATATCTATATGATTGGTAGACATCAAATGAAAAAAGTGGTTATTCCATGTTAAATTTTCCAATCCTTGCTTCAACGCTTCACACTTGTCATCATCAATGTCTGTATTCAAATGACAATGGCTATCGTTTAGCGTGCACACTATCTTCTCGTTCATATTCATTATTGCACCAAAAAGGACCCACAAAACCCTGAATTGCAACTGGCCTAGAAAATGTAATCAAATCCTACCTCTTTATACCTCAAGTCCCCAGAAACTCTACACTAAACCTCAATCACACAACGGTTTTTATTAGTCGCACTTCTCACAAATTGCTAATTTGTTTCTACTCACACCTTCAGCAATGACTGTTATTATAGGATCCTTGTACGTAGCGCTGTGCAAATACCAACAGCAGGCATTGAAATAATTGGATATTTTGGAATTGCTGGTTTGAATTGTGGTTTTCCCAAATTTATCAGCCCTGAATTCACACCTGATGGTTCCTTGAAAGTGACAGGTTTCAGGTCCAGGGTTATTGCTGCACCAATTAGTAGGGCGGTAGTTTTCTGTAGTAAACCAGGTCTCCTGAATAACATATTCAATTCTGCTTACAAAAATATACTAACACCTAGATTTTTACCCTATACTGTGCAATTTGAAGTGGGTTCCCAGGAGTTGGTTCAGGACACAGAATCAGAAGAACCACAAAAATACCAACCCTTGCGTAGGAATTCACATATTCCAGAAGATTCCCATAATAGAAGCAGATCAAGTGGTACTGGTGTAAGACCAGTCACAATAAAGCAAAGTTCCATCTTGCCGTCTTTGAGTATCGCCAATTCCCTTTACCATTCACCAACAAACTCTCCAGGAAATGCCGTGGAACAAAGGCGTAGACATAATTCTGAGTGTGGTTCTGTCGAGGACTTTTTCTTGAGTAAAATCGACAGACTGAAACTTTCCAGCGATACCTTTGCTGATACCGTGAACGAAAAGCTGTCTCCACATTACATACAACCCAAATCAAAAGTCAATGTCAAAAACGGGTCAGTGGTGGATTCCAAAAAAGACACTGGTGATTTCGGATTGCCATCTTTGAAGATTTCTAGGTCTGGAACCAGCTTGGCTAATATGAATTATTCTGCTGGCAGCTCCAACTCATCTTCGTCGATTCCTTCCAATGCTGCATTTCCAAGAGCTGCTGCTTCTGTAAATAATTTCGGATTGTCTTCTCTATATCTGTCGTTGAGAAATAACAGTTCTACTTCCATTGACGCTATCAATGAAGAAAACGAAGAAGAGAATCCCAGTATATTTGAAGATATGGAGGCTGAAGACAACGGCTACGATAGCGATGGTAATGATTGGGATAATGACTTCAATTCTATGATGAATCCTAGAGCTGCTCATATGAAACTAGCACCCTTTGGAGGCTTCTCTAACCCAAAATTGGAAAGTGGTATTATTGACCAATCCAGCATCTTCGAGTCAAATCCCTGGAAAGTTTTGTTTGCTGCCAAAGGAAACGGTTCTTTGATCAAGGCTGTGAAAATGTCAATTGGTGATAACATCATTCACAAGCGGAAGTGGGTGGGAACGTTGGGTATGCCAACCGACGAGGTTCCCAAGCATGTAATTGAAGACATTTCAAAAACTCTCCGTGAACATTATTTCAGTGAGGCAGTTATTCCTAGTGACTTAGCTTTTGCTGGTCACTACAAGTCTTTCTGTAAACAGTTATTGTGGCCTACCTTGCATTATGAGATTCCTGATAATCCTAAATCCAAGGCTTTTGAAGAAAATTCCTGGAATCATTATAAATCCTTAAACAAAATGATGGCTGACAAAATAGTAAGCGTTTACTTGGAGGAAAATGGGGACTGTGATCCTGAAGATCCTGAAAACTTGATTTGGATTCACGATTATCATTTGTTGTTGGTTCCTCAGATGATTAGAGAGAAGTTGCCCAATGCAAAGATTGGTTTGTTCTTGCATGTTTCGTTCCCATCTTCTGAAGTTTTCAGATGCCTTGCACAAAGAGAGCAATTGTTAAAAGGAATGTTGGGGGCCAATGCTATCTCATTTCAAACCGATGAATATGTTAGACATTTCTTGCAGACCTGTTCGAGATTATTGCTTGCAGATGCTAATGAATATGGTTTGACATATGACGGTAAATTCACCTTGATAAATACGATTCCTGTTGGAATCGATGCTAATTCTATCACTAACTTGGTTCTTTCTGAGAATGTCGTGGATTGGAGATCCAAAATCAGAGAACGATGGTTTGGAAAGAAGTTGATAGTTTCCAGAGATAAAGTTGACAAGTTGAGAGGAATCAAACAGAAGTTTCTTGCATATGAAAAGTTCTTGAGGCAAAACCCCAAATATGTCGAAAGTGCAGTTTTCATCCAGATCTGTATTGGAAACGTCATGGATGAAGATGATGATTATTTTATTGAAGTTATGTCTATAGTTTCCAGAATCAATGCCTTGGCTGAAAATATATCTGGCAGTCAGCCAGTTGTCTTTTTGCAGCAAGATATAGGATTTGACCAATATTTGGCATTGCAAACCGAAGCCGACTTGTTTGTGGTTGCATCAATGAGAGAAGGTTTGAATTTGACCTGTCATGAGTTCATCATTGCTACCACAGAAATGAAATCACCGTTGATACTTAGTGAATTTACTGGTTCTTCGCAACTTTTGAACTACAACGGTAAAGGTGCTGTGTTGATCAATCCATGGGATATCAAGCACTTTTCCGAGACTTTTAAAAGTCTGTTGGAGATGGAACCAGAGGAGAAGTTGACAAGATGGAGGAACTGCCATGAAGAAGTTGCCCGTCACGATTACAAGTACTGGGTTCAAAATTGTTTGTTAACCATCAACGAAGGCTGGAAAATCAACTTTGAGAGAAACACAGGAAAGGTTCAGCAATTCAATGCTGATGTTTTGAGCCAGTTTTTTGTGGGCATGGCTGGTAAAAAGAAACTTTACTTGATTAACTTGGAAACTGCGTCCGCAGTGACTACTTTCCACCACAACCAAGGAGAAAGGTATCATTCTAATACTAGTGCTACAACTTCCAATATCAAGAACTCTGACTTGATACCACCAAGTCATTTGAATGCATTACTTGCCCATATGTCTAATGACGAAAGCAATATCATTTTCATTTGCAGCTACTTAAAGAAAGCCAACTTGGATCTCTTGTTCAAGAGATTCCCCAAGTTTGGATTAGTGGCAGAAAACGGTGGGTACATAAAGCTTTTAGGAGCCAAACATTGGGTAACATTAGCCAGAAAAGGAGAACTTACCAACTGGATTCCTCAGGTGAAGAAATTGGTTGAGGCAAAGGTTGAAAGATTACCAGGATCGAAATGTGATGTTGGTGATTGTACTATTATCTTCAACCCTGGAAACTCGTATATTGAAGATAAACAGAGAAGTATTGGTTTGATGGGAGACTTAATCCAACATGTCAATGAGGTATTTGACGAAAGCGAAGGAGTACATGCATCGTTTATCTGGAATAATGTTATCGTTCAACAAAGTCAGCTCACAGTAAGAGCTATGAACTTTTTGATTAACTACTATAATAAGTATTCCGTGAAGGATACTCCACCAAGTGAAGTAGCCGATTCTTGCACATTAAGTCCAGCGAAAAAAAGATTTACTAATAGACTAGAGGGTTTATTTGTCAGTGGAGGAGCAACCTTGATAGACGAGCCAATATATGAGTTGGCTAACAACTTGTTGGAACAAAACGTCATTGAGAAAGTGTTGACAGTGGCAGCCTTTGGCAACGAAACCAAGTCCACTTCTGCCAAGTATGGGGTTGCAGGTAGAAACGAGTTGTTAAGTATTCTCAGTGCATATTCAAGAAACGAATGTGAAATAAGAGATCTTGTCTAGACTTCAAGGTTGGTTAAAAAAACCCTATATTACATATAATACACTAAAACTGCTTATCTTTATAACTCTCAGCTACCACCTTGTTGTAGTCGGCTAAAGTATCCATGAGTGCCTGTTCATCCTGTTTACTTAACTTGTCTAATTTATTCCAGTAATAATTCATGAACTCATCTTCGGTAGCTCCATTAGAACCCTTGCTTCTTTCAACCACCCACAAACTTTCTTTGGATCTTTTGTGAGTTTCTCTATCATCCTCCATTCTTGCTAGGATTTGTTTCTTGGACAATTCGTTATGGTTGGGTATTTCTTTGGACTGTTTCAAATGGAACATTTCATGCTCTGGTGCTTCTGCTTCCACTGGAGTTTGGTGCTTCAAGAGCCTGGATCTTTCATAATGGCTCTGTTTACGCTTCTGTACCAACAAGCCCCATGTTTTCAATACCGGTTCTGTTATGTGTGCACAGTCACCAAGTGCTATTTCGGGATATGGAAGGTTCATGTCTATGCTTTCCTGTTCCTCTGACGTCAAAGAATCAGCACTCAAGTTACAATACTGCGATTCGTATTGGCTGCAATCCACCTTCAACACCTTGGAGATGCTCTTCAAGCTGTTGAAGACATTATATAGGTTATAGTTGTTGGATCCAGGTAACACCTTTAGTAATATATCTGGTAATGCATTTTTCAAATTTGTTATGTATGGATAAGCATAGTTTGAGTCTGGCTGCAGTGATACCGTGAAAGATTCGTTTATCAAAACATCAATAAACTGAAATATGGTGGACTTTGTGTTCAACTCAACTGCTTTGTCGTCTAGTATATCTAGAATCAGTGGAAACAAGTAATCTTCGTTTTCCCAGTTCTTCATAGCAAAATGAGCCGTCTTCTTTAAGCTCTGCACCGAGGGATTGATTGTCCTGAGAAGCTGGTTAAACTGGGTGTTGGCTTCGAATGAGTCCATATTATCGTATCAACTCAGTTTTTTATGGCCCCTGTACCGAAAAGATGGGTGGTATGTGCAAGGAATCAGAATCTACCGCCACAAATCGCAGTCCTTAAAACACAATTCGCGAATACAAAGTGAAAAATTTTCACCATGGGTAAGTCAGGTAAAGGTAAAGGAGGAAAGAACAGAAGAAGAGGAAAGAACGACAACTGGGGACAGAAAAGAGAGTTGATCTACAAGGAGGAAGGCCAGGAGTATGGTCAAATCACCAAGATGTTGGGTAACGGAAGAATCGAAGTGATGTGCTTTGATGCCATCAAAAGAATGGGTCACATCAGAGGGAAGTTAAGAAAAAAGGTCTGGATGGGCCAAGGTGATATCATTTTGGTTTCTTTGAGAGACTTCCAGGACGAACAATGTGATGTGGTCCACAAATACAACTCAGACGAGGCCAGAACCTTGAAAAATGTAGGGGAATTGCCTGAGAACGCTAAGATCAATGAAACCGATACCTTTGGTGCTGATGACGAAGAAGATGTCAACTTCGAGTTTGGAGCCGAGGACGATGACGATGATGAAGACGATGACGACGACGAGTTGGATATTGACGACATTTAGCATCTTGTATTTATAGTGGTAAATATATACTGAGTTAGAGATGCTGTAGGACTGGCACAGGAAATGCATTTCACATGATATGTCACCTGCTGGATCACATGGCATGTCACCTGCCGAATCATGTGGGAGAGTTACAGGCATAAAACTTACACTTCTAATCTAATCATTTCGACGTGTGGTTGTAATGTCATCGTCGCTCAACTCAAAGCTATCGAATCTTCTCAATCCTACTGTCTCTTCATTGTACTCTTCTCTGGGCAACTGCATGGATCTTCTGAGGGAGGAGAACCCACCCACGGTTCCTTCCATAGGAGCCATGTCCTTGCCATTATGCACACCAAAAAGCTCTCTGTTGCTAGCACTACCATCGTTCAGCTTTCTGGAAATGTTCAACAAATACACTCCGCTAAAAACAATCAAAAATCCAATCAACAACGATATGATGTTGACGGCAGAAGCAGTATTGAAACCTCTGAATAGTATAAACGAAGCCACCAAGGTACATGTGGTGAAGGTGACGTAGTACAATGGGTTAACGATGGAAGTATCGAATTGATCCAAGGCCTTGTTAAAATAGTTCATTTGGGTGATGATGCAAATGACCACTACAATAATGAAAAGGTAAGTTGACAACGACGTGAATTGGTTTTTACCATTCAACGTCAACTTCAATGCAATTCCAAAAGCCTTAATGGACATGACAGAAATAGAACCAACGGTAGAACAGATGGAAATGTAAATCATAGGGTTGGTGTGGCCGTATTTTGGAACGATCTTATAGACCATGAACAAAGAATAACACAAAACAGCAAAGCAATAGAATAAAAACCCTGGCTGAGCGGCATATTCCAAGATTTCATCCACGGTTTCGATCTCCTTATCAGGAGGAGCATGCAAGACGATGATAACTGAACCCAATAAGCAAATGGCACAACCCATTTTTCCCAAGGTTCCGAGTTCTTCTTTCAAGAAAATGGCAGCCAAAACAGCACCAATGATGACTGATAACGCACCCAATGGGGTCACGAGAATGGGAGGAGCAAAGGTATAGGCAGCAAAATTGGCTACTTCTCCAATAGCCATGGTGATGATACCGGCCCACCAAATTGGATTCTGAAGATATTCGTGTCCGTCAACAGCACCACCATTACGAGAGGTGTCGTTCAAACCTTTCTTGGTGATAATAAACGAGGTTCCTATAGCTAGGGACGAAGATATGGCAAGTGCCAAACCAATGTATTTGTCTTCCATGATGTTGAATCGCGTTTTTATTGACCAATTTTTGAGGGGGGCGACGTGGTGCGAGATGGTGCGAGCGACAGTGCACCGTAGCGGGACTTCGTGCGAGATGGTGCGAGTGACTGTGCACCGTAGCGACTTCGTGCCAGATGGTGCGAGTGGCTGTGCACCGTAGCGGGACTTCGTGCCAGATGGTGCGAGTGACAGTGCACCGTAGCGACTTCGTGCCAGATGGTGCGAGTGGCTGTGCACCGTAGCGACTTCGTGCCAGATGGTGCGTGGTAGCCACCGACGTAGCCAAATCTCATGCTACTTGTAAAGTTATTATAAAGGTTATCATAGATTTTGATACTACTTTGTTAGAAAGTGTTCTCTCTTTTGTTCTACGATGGTACTTTACCTGTGGTTGGTGAACAATTCAAATTACAAGAACAGAATGTGAAAATTGTGAAAATCACAGATTCGGTTGAACACAACAAAAACACCACTCTCAAATACAGAGTTGAACAAGAAAAACACCACTCTTAAATACAGAGGAACGTAACTACCTGAAACCTGTCACATATATAAGTCATTCTCCAAACCATTTCAAACTCCGTAACTTCCAAAGCCAGTAACTCAAAACCTTTAACTCCAAAACCCAATCCGTGCTGAAAATTACCCTCCCATATGTGGCTGCAAAAATGCTGCAGACGCAAAAAGAACATCCATGTCTGCTAAAGTCTCCAGTGAACGGTTCTTGCATCGCTATTTCCCGGAACTACTTATGCTAAGAGCGATAACAATGCCATACATCGTTGCCTTTAACAATTGGTTGGTTTCCCAATACGTTTTTGTGAGTTTCAAATCGTTTTGGCACAAATGTCTGACCTTTGTTATTAGCGGTGGTTTGAACTCACAGGTGATCCACACTGTGTGGTTTTTCACTCATTTATACACAGTTTTTGGCTCTGTAACACTTTTGTACCAGTTGTGCCGCTACAGATATTTGAACCAACAGGTCTACACAAGAGCATTAGTATCCACCATTCTCACCTACTCAATTGTCATCTTGAAACATTTGTCTTTGCTTGTTTACTGCAAGAAATATCCCACCAGAACAGATGAGATCCCAGTGAATTCCATTATTCGTTCGGAAAATACCTATTTGTTGGTAACTGCAGTGGTAGCCATGACCTCCCACAACCAGCCTATTAAGCTACTTCCTTTCACGTTATATTCTGTCCTCAACGTTTACAGTGCTTTATTGGACGATTATTTGAAAGGAACACTCACTGCCAGGATCTTGTTGCCGTACATTGGGATTGTGGAAGACAGGATACTAATGCTTACTTCGTCGGTTGATTGGACCTTAACATGGGTATATTTGGTCGAGACCCTCAAGTACCGTGAAAACCACATTCTAGCTTATGTGTTTATACTATTACTTAGACTTGAAACCTCCCAGTACATGCGTTTGGGCCTACAGTCAAAGTTGGAGTTTTCAGGAAAGCTCCTTTCTTCATTGCCATACATTGGATTCGATTACGAGAAATTCCACACTACTATTAAACAGCTAGTTCCAGCTACTACATCCTTCTGTTACCAAGAGCCAAGTTCCAAAAAAGAAAGGATTGCTTCTCTTAACTTTGAAACCGTTGAGATTGTTCATGATACATAATGTACATGTATATTACTCTGAGCTCTGTTTGAATTAGCTACAAAACTCCTCCTTCAAGTCCTGCAATTTATACCATCCTTCGGAATCTTCCCACATCGCCTTACCCTTGGACATTAACGACCTCACTGTAGTCCTAGCCTTATACTTCCAATCCTGGCAAACCACATCCCCAGCACCGTGCTTACCAGGCAACTCTCCCAAAGATTCATACGCAGCAGTCAAATCAGAACATGTTTCCACTGCTTCGTTCCAAACACCTTCATTGGTGTCTAATTCTGGTTTACCAGAAACAGCTCTATATGCTTTTTCATGGCATTCCAAAGCAGCCCAAGGTTTTTTTCTCCAAAGTTCAACCCTGGAAACAATTCTCCAGCATCTTGCATTAGTTGTGATCACTTGTGGTAAAAGATTGCAAACAAGATCCACACACGATTTCTGGTAATGGGTCCATCTGGAAGAGTCTTCGGTTGGATATTCAGTTGAAACCAATATTTCCACCAACTTTTCAATTACTGGAATATCAATGGCGGTCTCGCCTTCATCTTTGCTTCTGATATTGATCAATTCCCTGGTAGCCAACAACACATCGTTCCATTCATGTAACTGCATGGCCACGATCATGTAGTTTTCATATATTTTCCAGGATCTCTTGTTTTCATTAGCAGCTCTTAACGCTTTTTTCAAGGCGTTGAAAGCAGCTCTGGTCTTATCCAGCCTCAATAAAGCAGTGGCCAAGTTAGACCAGGCATGGGAATTAGTTTCATCCAAAGCCACACATCTGCTAAATGCTTCCGAAGCCAAGTCCCATTGTTGGGATTCTAATCCACAGCATCCATAGAAGAACCAGTTTTCGTTGCTCAACGGATTGGCCTGCAAAGCATGGTTCATATGTCTGATACTCAACTCAAGGTTCTGGGTCAAACCAGAGTCCCTTGGAGGATTATAGTAGTAATAGGCTAGAGAAGATTTGGCTCTGTGGTATCTACCAATTTGCCATGATTGTTCCCACAACTGTGGATCCTGCTTGATATCACCAAGTATTGAAATTGCTCTGGCGTCTTGTGGATTCTGTGCAATTCGAGCCAATAAAACCCGCTCAGCCTCTGGTTCATTATCCACAGCAGCATAACACAACGCAACTTCACAAGCTAATTGCAATCTCTCATAGATTTCTAAAGCAGAACGCAAAACACCAATCGACATATACTTATCAGCCAACTTCATATCCATAGACCACTGCGGCATCAATGTCATTTGGTGAATATATCTCAATCTGGAACCAGTATCGTCGGTTTCGTTGTTTTCAGCCTGTGGAATCATTCTGGTTTTGATTTTGATTCCAATTTCTTCTATTAAAGATGTCATCTGAAGAATCCCTCTTTCGATGGTCTTAGCTTTGTTGGTTTCTAATAACGATCTTTCCCATAATGCTCTTGAGAATACAGACCAGTTGACTTCATTTGTATCCACATACAAAACTCTACTGATCAAGGCTAAAAGTTCTTCTTCAACCAATGGATGTTGGGCAGGGGTGGTTTGTCTGATGGTTGTAAGTCTTAATAACAATTGGATGTTATCTAAATCTGTTAAAGGAGGCTGGTTATTAGGGTCCAAGTCTTTGAGAGCCGCTGGTATGTCTTCATGTTTGATAGCAATGGGCAAAAGCTTTTGTTTGTCATCATCCTGGTAGTCAGCTGAAGGATCAAACTTCACACGCTTGGTGTTTGGTTCATCAGGGATTTCCACATCTGCAAGAGACTCAAAATGTGGTCTTTCCAATAAAACATCAGAATTCAACTGGAAGTTTTCAGGGTTGGGCTGATTCGAGGTTTGTTTGTAAAATGTGTCTTGTTTACTTTGGGCCAAAACAATCAAGTTTGAAGTTAGGAACTTCTGGTATTTTGTTCTTTTACCTTTGGCACCGGTTAAAACTAATTCCAAGTCTGAAACCTCGCATGCTTTTGTCAATAAAGGAATAGCAAGGTGTTCGGTCAGACTGTGAATGTTGAAACGAGCAGTTTCAAGGAAATATGCTATCTGCAAGTGTTTTTGAACGACACCGTTATTATCAACAGCGGAACAAAGTGAATTCACAACCTCGGGAACTAATAATAATGTACTGATGGTTGGAATAATGCTTGGGGGTTCAGAAAAAACAGATAAATGGACCTGTAAAAGCCTTGATCTCCACCAAAAGACACTGGCATAGACTGCACTGTGTTTATTAGCATCCACAAAAGCAGCAGTGGACTCTATGAGCTTGTCGGTAGCAATGATACCTGAAGGAGCCACCAAAGAAATTTCAGCACCAGTGATGATTTCAAACATCAAACTTGAGATTATAAGAAATACAGGGTCAACCATTAATTCATAACCCAGTTGGCCTTCCAAACTAAGAAGCTTCACCGCCTCCAACTGAACTAAGTTGCTATCGACACCAGGAAAGTAGAAGCTCTGGTCAAAATTGAGACCTGGGCCTGTAAAGTTGATTTGCATGAAACACTGCAAATAGGCTACGGCCAAAATGTGGAAATGAAGCAAGCCCAACTCCCCAAATCGGGTGTTCGAGTCTTCAAGAACACAAGCAACGTATTTCTTCAACACAGAGAACAAGTCTTCCGCAGGGTAACAAGAAAGAACCGATTTAGCTTTGCCGCTGAAGAGGATTTCATCGTAGTGACTATCTCTGAGTAAGCCGGCCGATTTCCCATTTGCCACGGCCAAAATTGGCTGATACACCGATTGCAACTCTGAAAGAACATCTGCACCCTCGAAGTTCTTTTCTGGAGAGGCTAGCACCAATAACGAGAGGAGGTGTTTGATTTGAGGTTCCATTTGGATGCGATGCGGTGCGAATTTTGGAGGTGCGAATTTTGGAGGTGCGATGAGATGGAAACAGTATTACTATTGTGATTAGGAATATTGTGACTAGCAAAGGACTATTGTGACTAGCAAAGTAGATATAACAAACTGGAACCACTGTAACCATCCTTCAATCACAGAGGCTTAAAGAGTAAAAGAAAAAATCTATGATATTCAACTGAAAACATCAATTTGATATCAACCGTGATAACCGCTTCTTATCAGAAGTTGTGCTTTCAGAACGCTTATGTTCACCACTTTTCCTCCCTTCAGTCTTTCTGCTTTTCAACGAGTTCCGAATCGATAACCTATTCATCTTAGACCCATTTTCAGGATTCTCGTCGTCAGATGCCCAGTCAACCACTTCTTCTTTGACCTTGAAGTCTGAAGGATTCGGAATAGCATACTTCTTGAAATGGGGCCTGTTTTCCTTTTTTTCTAATTCTAAATCAATCAAAGATTCTCCTACACCTTCACCTGGTTTTAGAACAGGAGTCGAGGCGCTGGATCCTGAGTCGAGACCCACTTCTAAATCTATCAAGCTAGGTTCTTCGTACGATGGCTTTTTAGAAGATGGCTCAGGTTCATCTATAGTCAAGTTGTTAACTTTCGGGATCAATCGATCTGTACTAGGAGTCAAAGAATGACTCGATGCTCTATATTCACCCCATGGATTGGAACTACTTTTCCGTGACATCTCTGGCACTTTTACAGTCTCTAAAACATTATTCCGGGGCTCTTCAACCGGAAAGGGGTTGTTGTTTTTGGTTGAAATGGACGAGGAAGAAGCCACTGTGTGGATTGCAGGCGCAGTTAAGTAATCTGAATCATACTTTGGTTTCTGTTCACTTTCGATGGGTCTTTCTACTGGTCTTTCAATAGGTCTTTCAACAGGCCTTTCTACTGGTTTTTCAATAGGTCTTTCAACAGGTCTTTCTACTGGTCTTTCAACAGGTCTTTCAATCGATCTTTCAACTCGTCTTTCAACAGGTCTTTCAACAGGTCTCTCAACTCGTCTTTCAACAGGTCTTTCAACAGGTCTCTCAACTCGTCTTTCAATCGATCTTTCAACTCGTCTTTCAACAGGTCTTTCAACAGGTCTCTCAACTCGTCTTTCAACAGGTCTTTCAACAGGTCTCTCAACTCGTCTTTCAATCGATCTTTCAACTCGTCTTTCAACAGGTCTTTCAACAGGTCTCTCAGCTGGTTCTGGGACTGATTGGGGCTGAGAGCCCAAAACGATATTCAAAGAATTCATAGAAAAAATAGGAGCAGACTTCATCTCATTCTTGTCAAAATCAGACCCAAGTAGCTTAAGCTCCGACAGTACCAAGTCTGTTTCGGTATCTCTATCTGGCACGTCTTCCATAGGCTTCGCAGAAACCACTTCAGTACTGAAACTTCTAGTTAGTTGATCATTCTTCATTTCAGACTCGATTCTATCTTCATCCAAGGTCTGATCTTCAAAACCTGGTTCAGATTTAACACTTTGAGCCGTTTTCTGCGGTTGAGCCTTTTGAATTTCAGTTGGAGATCTAGATTTAGATGCAAAAATATCATCAGCTAGTTTGCCAGCATCACCGTCGACCTTGGAAATGCTAGTTTCCCATGCTTCTTTGTTCTCCAAGTCTTTAGGAACCTTTGCAGGGGCCGATAATTCCATGTTATTTCCTTCGTTTGAACGTGGATTCTGAGTTTGAGGAAGTTGGTTTTGTCTAATTTGTTGTTGATAGTAAATGTACTGGTTCATTTGATAATGATATGCTTGATGTTCGTGGTTGTATTGTTGCAACTGTTCAGAAGTGAGCTTTTGTAGTTCCTCAGGAGGTAATACTTTTGGTTGGATAGGGTATGCAATATGTCCTTGGACAAAGGGTTGGGCTGGATTTGGGATGTGAGTGAGTGGAACAGCACTAGGAGACACATGTGAAGTTTTAATAGAAGCACTGCTGTTGACATCATCAATGCCGATGTTTTCTAACGATGGATATCTCTCTTCCACATTGTCCAATTCTTCTAATTCGCCAAAACTAGAATCAGATTCTTCGTCTTTGGCTTGTTCAATTTCTCTGTGTTTAGTCAGTTCACTCCTGTAAGATTTTGCTGATTTGATAGACCTGGCATCTTCAGAACTAGATTTACTAAGATCTAAGGCTTGTTCAGGTCTCAATTGTTGTTGCTGGAGCTGCTGTTGCTGCTGCTGCTGCTGATGATAAAGAGCCTGTTGTCTGGCTATCTCGTTCTGTCTCTGCTGTTGGTATTCGTGCAATGCATGGAAGTTATAGGACCCCAACTTGTAGATATCCTCTACTCCCAAGGAAGAAAAGTCTACTTTTAACATCTTGCACACAAACTTAATAACCTGGATAATGTTTGGTCTGAACACCGGGTTTTCTTGTAACATGATAATTATCAAATTCAACAAGTCCCCAGAGTACTGCGGAGCCGGAGGAAACTGGAACGACGCATGTAAGATGGCAATATCACCATTGGACTCAAAGGGCGTTGTATAATAACACAACTTGTACAAAAAACAACCCAAGGCCCAGATGTCGGCTTTTTCGTCAATGGGAAACCCCCGGTAAAGATCAATCATCTCTGGAGCTCTGTACTGAGGAGTGGTCTGGTACATTATGTCATGGCTCAACTTCTGGAACTCCTGTTGATTTTTAGGCGGAGCAATTGGGTAACTGGTAGAGCCAAAGTCACACAATTTAAATCTGTGCTTAGCATCAATCAACACGTTTTCAATCTTGATGTCTCTATGGATCATTTTCATCTTATGCATTTCAAACACACCCAAGCTTATGTCAAACATGATGTTAAGAATCTCAGCTTCCGTCAACTTCGACTTGATTCTGGCGTTCATAAAGTCCAATAAACTTTTGTTGGGACACAATTCCATCAAAACTAGCACCTGGTAGCTTCCAGACTCTAACCGTTCGGCATGCGAGTCGATGTAACGTACTATGGAACGGGCATGACGAAGTTTCTTCATTACATCCACTTCTTTTCGTAATTGATCGAGGCCAGGTTTGTCAGGAACGATGACTCGTTTCAAACATGCTATTTCAGAACCATTTTCTGGGGGGTCAATTGTGACCTGGTAGATGTGGGCAAACCCTCCTTCCGAGAGGTATCGGACGATGGTGGCTGTGTGAGTGCCCACCTTAAGTTGTGTATTTTCTGGCAACTTGGAGAGCTTATCAGACATCCTTGTTTGTGAATTTGCGCACTTGATTTGGAAGAGGCTGGGGAGGTGGACGGGAGAGGGAGAATGGCGAGAGATGGCGGTGGAAATTGGTGGAAGTTGGTGGCGCGCGGTGGAAACTGGGCCAATGGCGGTGGAAACTGGGCCAATGGCGGTGGAAACTGGGCCAAATCGGTGGAAACTGGGCCAAATCGGTGGAAACTGGGCCAAATCGGTGGAAACTGGGCCAAATGGCGAGAAATGGCGGTGGAAATTGGGCCAAATCGGTGGAAAACACAATAAATACACACTGCCAACATGTACAAGAGAAAAGTCAATTAATATGAGTTCATACACTACAAGCAGCACATATTCAGACTATTTAAGATATCTCATTGTGTAACTGGAAATGGTTGAAAATGCAGGCTTTATGTTTTGAAGGCACTGAAACAACAGTGAACTCTGAAGTGTTTTTTGATGCAGAGGTTGAAATTCCAACCAATTTTCTACCAGCTACATCAATACTCACGGCTTGAAATTCTCTTTCACCAACTTCTCCATCTCATCCACAGTATAGGGAATATATAACTTCTCTGTTCCTGTCTCGTCCTTGGTCAACACCGTCATGTTGTGTTCCACAAACTCATTCAACATAGACCGGAAATTAATCACGTTGGCGGTGATGTACGCTTCCATACACTGCTTATGGTACGCCTTGAACTCTATGCTGGTTCTGAGAGTTCCTCTTGACGAACTGACTGCACTCTTTGGATTGATATCTCTGATGTGTGCCAATTGCATTTCCAACAATATCTTGTACATCTTTTTGGAGTTATCATTCAATGCACTTAACACGAACTTGGCCCCTCTACTACTTTGTGTTCTCTTTGACTTTCCTATATTGACCGCATCCTTGTACGACGTTTCCACCAAATATGGCTCATAAGACGTTATATCATGATACAAGAACTTGAAGTTTTCCACCTTGTACAGATCCCACAACAACGGGAAGTTAATATGTTCCACAGAACATAGAAAAACAACCTCTGGAAGACTGGCGATTTGTGAAAGGTGTATCTGCAGTTTTTCATCCCGAATGGTTTCTGTGTCGATGCCATGAACAACAAGCACCAATTTAGGAATGGGGTTTTCGGTTCTCGACTTTTCAACCTGTTTAAGCAACACAGGAACCCCCTCGGCAATACTCCTTTTCAACCCCGAAAGGCTGTGATATTCTTCAGGTAAAAGACATTTGGTGAGATGTTCAAAAACATCCTTGAGTTTGAAGCCAGGATTGAATCCATTGACCACCAATATTTTGGGGGTGTTTTCATGAGTTGTGTGGTAGTGGTTATTAATCCATGGATGCAAATATTCACAGGCAAAATCGTTCAAAACATCGATTTTGGAGCCAGCTCCATAGAAGCAAAGATTAAACCCTTGGGATAGCTCGAAGCTCCATTGGTGGTAAAGACTCTTGTATACCTGGTTTAGCAGGTTCTTCTCTTTGTTTTTGAAAATGCTCAAGAGGTTTCTGTTCTTATGATACTCGTGCAGGGTTAATTGTATGCCTAGACTAGACAACGACATCACTGAATGCCTGTCTCTATTACTGGTTTGGTCAAAATAGCCTTCTGTACCGTTGACAAAATATGCTCTGTTGTCAGCTGCTTCATTAGTAGGTTTGGACTCCCATTCGATATCAGGCAAGTATTTCTGGGTGTACTCTGGGGTGACCTTCCCATGTATAAGAGTAGGAATTGGAAGCAATTCAGCACGGTTGTCGGTATCAACAAGGTCCGACATTTTCTTGATTCCAGTAATCACCGGTACTTCATTTGTGGTGACCATATGTTCAAAGAGAATATCATAGTCTTGGTTGTCGGTTCTAGTTTGGGTTTTCGGAGTGGTTCTTTTAGGGCTGGTTCTAGGGCTGGTTTTTTTAGGGCTGGTTCTAGTGCTAGGGCTGGTTCTTTTAGGAGTGGTTCTAGTGCTAGGGCTGGTTCTTTTAGGGCTGGTTCTTTTAGGGCTGGTTCTAGTGCTGGTTCCAGTTCTAGGACTGAGGTTTTCGTTGAAGTAAGTTTCGTCGTCTCTGGTGAAAATAGAAAGTATCGGTCCCAGATTATGTGCAGTTATTTTGACCTTAGGGCTTTCTGAGTCGAGTTCCCGGGGTCTTTTCTTGTAAGGTCTCTTTCTTGGTGTATGGTTTTCTTTGTTTGAGTTATGTTCTAGTTCTTCCTCGTCAATTTCCTCCTTTATTTCGACGTCTTCGTCTTCGTCTTCGTCTACATCTTCGTCCAATACATCTGCGTCCAAAACATCTGCGTCTACATCGTCATCTGAATCGTCATCTTCAAAATCAGAAACGTTGTAGTGAATCTTCTTACCTCTTGTTTTTCTACCAACTACAATTTCACTCGATTGTGCACTTTTTAACTGGCCCAACGTCTTCCTTTCGTCTCTACGAGCCACTTCAGAACCACCGAAGCCTTCAGAGTCGCTTTCCAATGGAACAATGTCGCCAGAGTCGCTTTCCAACGCAACACTGTCGCCAGAGTCGCTTTCCAACGCAACTCGCTCTCCATAATGCTCTATTCCTTTAGGTCCACGCGATTCACTGATGATGGCCTCAGCTATTTCCAAGTCTTGTTGTGTCAATTCGTCATAGCAACTGTCCTCTTCTTCCAAAGTCCTGGAGATCCTTGTATTCATGGCACGCTTTACCGCCGATTCATTAAGTTGCTCCACGGTTCTTTTACCAGGTGACCGGAGCCCAGCTCTGCCTGTGGGAGTCCTGACTGGACTCAAGGTGAACCCAGCCTTCAATGGCGACTTGAACGGCGACTTGAACGGCGACTTCATACCAGCCAACTTGGGGGTGTGTTTTTTGGGCGAAACAACATTGGTTTTTGCAGTTGAATCGAGATTCATTTCTGTTTTAGCCGCCGAAATTCGCACAAAAACTCATCTTGGATTTCACAAAAACTCATCTTGGATTTGAAATGCTTTCTTTCTGTCCTTATTGCTCAAATATGTTGCTTATAGCGCTGGAAACTGGCGATTGCAACAAGTTCTACTGTCCGACGTGCCCATATGAATTCAAAATCAACGGGTTTCTGATGTTTGACAAGAAGAAGTTACCTAGAAAACAGGTGGATGATGTTTTGGGGGGCGAGGGTGCGTGGGATAACGTGGACCAGACCGCTGCACAGTGTCCTAGGGATGTGTGTGGGGGAGACAAGGCGTACTTTTTCCAGTTGCAAATCAGGTCTGCTGATGAGCCGATGACAACCTTTTATAAGTGTGTGAAGTGTAGTCATCAATGGAGAGAGAATTAGGGAAGGTATGAATGGAGAATTAGGGCTTTAGTTATTGCTATTTATTGTGTAGTTGTGGCTGTTGTTGTGGCTATAAGGTCTCTACAAGTGGGATATCTTTCAGTGGATTTTTCAGTGGATTTTATCTTTCAGTGGATTTTTCAGTGGATTTTTCAGTGGATTTTTCAGTGGATTTTATCTTTCAGTGGATTTTTCAGTGGATTTTTCAGTGGATTTTTCAGTGGATTTTATCTTTCAGTGGATTTTTCAGTGGATTTTTCAGTGGATTTTTCAGTGGATTTTATCTTTCAGTGGATTTTTCAGTGGATTTTTCAGTGGATTATTCAGTGGATTTTTCAGGGGATTATTCAGTGGATTTTTCAGTGGATTTTTCAGTGGATTTTTCAGGGGATTATTCAGTGGATTTTTCAGTGGATTTTTCAGGGGATTATTCAGTGGATTTTTCAGTGGATTTTTCAGGGGATTATTCAGTGGATTTTTCAGTGGATTTTTCAGGGGATTATTCAGTGGATTTTTCAGTGGGATATCTTTCTTGTTTACTTGACATTAAAGCAACACATGTTGAAATTTGCATTGTACCATATTTTTCCGGAGCATCAATAACCTGAGCTGTTAAACTTTTATGGTAGCTAAATATTTGCTGGTTATTATAGGACCCAAAGTCTTTTTCATAAGTCTTTTTCATAAGTCTTTTTCATAAGTCTTTTCATAAGTCTTTTTCATAAGTCTTTTCATAAGTCTTTTTCATAGTCTTTTTCATAGCCTTTTCATAACAACCCAAACATTCAAGTCTATAGTCAAAATATCCAGCTGGATCCACCTCGAGCCGTTTTGAAATCTTATTTATAGTGGGAACATCCACTTCACACTGTTTTACACAATATGAATACTCCGCCGAGTCAAATGACGACTGCACTGCTTCGTTGTGTGTATCCTCGTCTTTGATGGTTGGAAGTCTTGTGGCCGTGCCAAATTCAGTGGTGACTATGTCACCACAGCTCATAGAAGAAGTATCACTACCGGAAATGCTGGTGCTAGAGTCCAGATGATTTGATTTCTCAAACATATTGTACTTGCCTTCATGGAATGGCCTTTGTCCTGGAAGCAACAGCGTGAGGTATTTTTTATAGATCAATTGACTTTGCATTATGAACCAGTTGTATTTTTCTGAATTTCTTTCTTCCACAAGCTGCTGGAGATGTACTGCTTCGTTTGCTGTGCTTGAGCCTTGCTTTTGATGTGTTTCTTTTCTAAACTGCTCAATTGGAATCCCAGATTTAACCTCAATTCCTTCATCGGAGTAGTCCAAGTACATCCTAATAAACTCAAGCTCCTGTTCACATTGATTAAAGTCCCAGCGGTTGATGGTTTTTATGGGTCTATTCCGAATCTCTGGCCTAGGAACTCCTAGTTTCACCATATTGGTGTAATCATAGATAAACTGGGTGGGATCACTATTTCTGCACACATCTCCAAACATTCTAGACATCATGAACCCGTTTTTCCAAGTATGTAAAGATTCAACACATGGATATACTTGAAGCGGATTAAGTAGCTTCACAAGCTGCTTTGTTTCCGAATAAGATGAATGTCTTGAGAACACCAACTTTAGTTCGCTGGGTAGAAGACTGTCACCAACTTTTAGCCACGTTCGACCTCTGAATCGGTAGATATGATACCCTTTAGAAGTGATTTCAACAAGTTCCATTTGTTCAGACTCTCCTACTGTGTGCATGGCTATAGGAAGTAATGACACAAAATCAATAATATTGAAATTGATATACTGAGTGATTTTGATTTTGAACTTGGGTTTCCTGTTGGAGGTTCCGATGTTAAAGCGGAGTTGGCTTGGAGTTAGCCTATTATTGTGTTCTAAAAGGAATTCCTGGGGAATAAATCCCCTGGAGCCTTTCAATAGGCTGTTCCTTGCCATCAACCCCGGTTCCATGTGTGCTACGCCGTTCAAATTACACACAACTTGTGACCATGCCTCTTCAAACCCAAGTACATGGTCCATAAAGTACACTTGGATATCAGGATCATCTTTGGGATAGAGTTGTAACAATTTAATCACAGTAGCTATACCGTCACTGTTCAAGACCATTTCTATAAAAGGTTCACCTCTGTAGGCAAAAGTGGTATCCAAGTATACATTATCCATTGATTTGATTCCACAGGTGTATGGAAACAACCACGTATTCTTTCTAAGGGATTCTGCCCACCAATTTTCTGCTCTGATATCCCCTGTAACTAGGATGTTGTTTCTTCCTTCCACCAAAAACATACATGATCCAGGACAATGATAACTTTCTATCAAAGTTAGGTTTACCATTTGCTTATCTACTACAAATTCATAACAAACATTGTATTCTAGAGGTTTTAGGAACGCTAGTTTGTGGTTGTACTTGGAATCCAACAGGACTAACTTCTTGGTGACATGGGTGCAAACCACTGGTTTGACAAAACTTTGGTTGGCGAGTCCTACTAGGTGGTCACTATGGCAATGTGTAAGGACAAATAAGTCTGCGTCTACGTTGAACTTGTCTACCGATATCCTGGGGTATTCTAGGAGTTTTCCACTGAAGCTATTGCCGTTCATTGGTTCCATTTACGCGACGCGCGATGAGCTGATGCCCGCCATCGCGAAACAGTTATAAATCCGGTCAGAGGTTGACTGGAAACAGTAATAAAGCCGTCAAAGGTTGAGTGCAAGCAGTGTTCAAAGGTGCTACTCGACTAAACAACACACAGAGGAGAAGCTAGAAGCTTTTTTAGAGAGAAAGGGCCCAAAAGCGAACATTTCAACCCCCCCCAAATTCCCATACCCTAAAGCGGTATGAAACGTGCAGCGCGGCGTAATTTCCAGACCCACGTAATTTCCACTCACGTATCACGTCTATTCATCTACACAAGTATGCCGTGGTATCACGTATCACGTCTATTCATCTACACAAGTATGCCGTGGTATCACGTATCACGTCTATTCATCTACACAAGTATGCCGTGGTACTCTGCACGTTTATACCTCAAGGCTAAAGGCTGCCATTGCACCAAAAAACGGTCTGCAATAGGCAAAACCAACTTTCCGGTCAAACTCAAGTCCTTGACCCGAGCCAAACTCTCTATGTAAATGACTCTGGTATTGCACACACCCAAGAACTTAAGCCCAAACAAGATATAAGCAATAGGCACACTGGTGCCAGGACCATTGATCAATAGCACCGATGGTAGCTGGGGCAATTTGTATATGTGAATTAGGCCGTCGTAGAACGAATATAGCGTATTTCTAATTGACAGAATCAACGGTTCTCCTACGGCTCTTGCTCTGTGCAACGTCAAAAACTTGGCAGGGTATTGGCTGGCCAACGAGTCTTCGTATTCCTTGCACTTGAGTATGGAGGTTGTATCTGTGGATGAAATGACCCAAGTTCTAGTTAATTGCTTCAAGTCCACATTGGCAAGGATTTTAAACATCTCTCCCGTGTGACCCCCAGATCCAAGGAATATCATGATGTTTGTGCCTTTCTTGTTCAATTCAAGGCTCGACGTGACCGGGGGCATGTTGGTGGACGGGGTGATATAGATCAACCTGCCCACGACGGCAATCAACGGCACCAAAAACAAAAGCACTCGTGCCACGATTCTGGTTTCGTATTCCATGAATTTTGTGAGGATTTGTGAGGATTTGTGAGGATTTTGTGGACTGAAATCTGGAATGAATTTTGTGAGGAAAACTCAGACTTTGTAGTCACAACTCAAAGTGTTTGTTGAAACTTCAGACTTTATAGTCACAACTCAAAGTTTTGTTGAAACTTCAGGTTTTGTAGTCACAATTCAAAGTGTTTGTGAAAATTCAGACTTTATAGTCACAACTCAAAGTCTTTGGATGCAGTTTCGTAGTTTTGCTTGTTCTCAATGGCTTTGACTTTCGGTTTATTGGGCCTTCGGGCAAGTTGAGCCATTATTTTGTCTACTACCAATGCTATTTTCTTGTGATCACTTGATCCGCCTAACCCCATCACCTCGCTCCACACCACTCTTACTGGAAATACCTTATCTAGAATCAACAACCCAGGTCCTTTGTTGCCGTTCAATCCATTATTTGTGATTGCATCTGCAAACTTTTCAGCAGAAGGTCTTTTGGAAAACAGAACAAACCCACATTTTGCCTCGTGCACTATGGAAACCGACTTCACCTTGCCGTATTGTGACATATAATTGTGGACCACATGCTGTGGGAGGTTGGGATGGATTCCAAATATGAAAAACGACGTCAACTGTGGATTGTGTGGGTTCAAAGACCCGTTGAAAGGAAGGTTCTTGATGGCTTTGGACAATTCACTGGATACAACTGCACCCTTCAGTTTGGAAACCATGGCTTTGGGGGTTTTCTTCGCTTCACTTCGGCTGCTTACACCGGCTGCTATCTGTGATAAGATTTGTTTGGCTTTTTCGTCCTCCATTATGCTATGTTTCCCGTCCTGTTTATCGGCAATGATGGCTTTGACCTCTGGATTCTTGGAACTGGAACCTTCGTTGACCAAATGGCCCAATCCACTCATCTTCAACGCCGTATCCCTAATCTCCAATGGTATAAGGAAGTTGATATCTAGCATGCAGCTTTGACAGCAGTTCTTTACATTGGAGCATGTTTGGCAAATGATGGTTTTCTTAGAACGACTAGATCCGTCGTTCACTTGCCACCTGTACACATCAAAGGGTCTTGTGCATATTTTGCACTCTTCTCCGTGAGTCTGCTTTATCATTCTGACGTTTTCGTTGGTTCCAAGACACCTGGAACATAAGTTAGGAATCATGATAAGATTTTGAGGTGAGAAATGTGAGATAAGAGATGAGATGAGAGATGAGATGAGAGATGAGATGAGATTTATGAGAGATGTGATTGTATGAGAGATATGATGAGATGAGATATGTGATGAGATATGTGATGAGATGAGAGATATGAGTTTCAAAAACGAGTTTGTATGAGATTCGAAACAGTTGATTTTGTATGGAGTTTCAGATTTTGTATGTGTGAGATGAGATGATGTGGATTGTATGAATTTTATGATATGATATGACGTGAGTTGTATGAATTTTATGATATGATATGACGTGAATTATTATGAATTTGTATGATATGACATGACGTGAATTATTATGAATTTGTATGATATGACATGATATGACTCGAGAACACCCAAAAAGTCGATACAAGACAACCTGAAAAGTATATCCAAGTCCCACTATCAGCCACTTTAATGTCTCTTGTTACTATTCCCCTATTCCCCTATTCCCCTATTCCCCAAGCTTTTCTTCTTCCACCACTCTCCCAAAGTCTACTCCTGGAAAAAGTCTTTGAATATTTCATCCAAATACCTGCTATTGTCACACTCCAAATTGTCAACTAAATGGTTCCCAAGTATCGAAAAGTCCTCCATACCCACGCTAACCTCAGTATTGGAATGTTCAGAGTCGTTCTTTCTCAACGCCGTAATCAACAACCACAACGAATCATTATTTTCTTGTTCTTGGGTTGTTTCGTTGGTACTGGTGGCCCCACCCATCGACTTATCAAAAAGTGTATTTAGCTCAATCAAATCTTGCAAACTAAAACCAAAGCCCTCAACAAGCTTGAAGTTATCAACCCCTTTATTGACCTCTTCAAATAGCAACGGAAGGATTTTGGAATCTTTCCACGGCTTGTAATACCTGCTTCCTAGAATCGTCAAAAACGTCACCAACAAAGTAAACGACTTGGCCACCAAGCTTTCCAAGGACGCCAAATTCGAAGTGAACTCGTTCAATTCCAAACGCTTCGTGCTCATTAGCTTCACTTTTATGAGTAAGGACAACGTGATCAAGCACATTATGTGAATTATTCCTTGTAGCGCAGGTGTGATGATAAGCTCACATAAATTGTTCAGGCCTCTGTCGTTGTTCATCATTTCACATATGAAAGGATAACATGTTCGGTAGAACAAGGTGTAGATTTTCTTCAAATAAAACACACATTTGGTGCTGTTGCCTTCGCTATAGAAGTGGCTGCTGAAATGGAAATTCAAGGCAATGATAGCTGAAGTGATTTTGAACGAGTATTTCATTTTGAAGCTGTTATAATACCACAACTCCACCGGGCTGGTTTTAATTGACTTGAAAAGCTCCAGCTGGTCGTTGCAAAACCGCTGGAAGCATTCGTCGCTCATTTCCGACACCTTCTGTATACTGAATTTTTGGTTGACATTGGATATGATGTTGAAGATTTCAGTCAAGGTTTTGAAGGTAGGCATGTAGCTTTTCAACAACCCCACCACCATGGTGTCCAGCTTTATATCCTTTACATTGGTGTTTGCGTGCGTGACTTGAGGGAATGCCACGTCTACCAGAAAGTTATTCACAGAACTGGCGTCCCCAAATGTCAAGCATGTGTTGATATCCATTTCGTAGAGAAGAAACCAGATTTTCCTTTCCAAATGATGATTTTTGACGTTTTCAAGAACATCTACTGGTTCTCTGTGTAGTCCCAAACTATAGGCCATTTGAATCAACAACGACAGGAAAATCTGGGGTTCCCCCAAATCGGAATCGTCTCCATACTCAGGACCGTACATCTTGTAGTACCGAACAAAAAAGGCCAACTGAAGGATGACCAAATTAGAGCAGTTGAGGAGGTTGAACTGGTTTAAGCAGATTTGTGCCACGTTGACCACCTCCAAGTTGATAGGGTTGTTCAAAAGATACTTCTGGTTTTCACCGTCCTCACCAAGAGTGTCGCCATAAAAGTTGCGTTCATTCACCTTGTTGTGGTTCGAGAACATCGAAAGGTAGCTCAATCGTAGTATCACCAATAACATCCCCAAATATGCAAAATCCAGCCGTTGTTCTACCTTCAACTTTTGAACCAGGGCTTCGCTGACAGTTTTAGCACCTATGATTCGTTCCAAGTTGGAGGTAAACTCAAATTCGTCCACGATCCCAAAAAACGGGTAGAGCACCTTAAAGTAACGGTCTAGTAATAACCAAATCACTCTTGAGTTTGGTAAGATCATTTTGATCATGGTCCCAAGCTCGGTTTTGCTTTCGATCTCACCTTCAAAGAACATCAACCCTAGTATCTTCGCTCTTTCTTTCAATTTGTTCTTTTTCACTCTGATGGTGTCACAGCCTTTAGATCTCATACTGCCGTATGATAACATTTGGTGGTGAAAAGACCGTTTCTTTTGGTCCATATTCTTAGGGCAATCGGGGTCAACAGCCAATAAAAACTTGTCCTTGTGGTGCTTGAAGCTGAGGAAGAGTTTGTGCAACAACGGGTCGGCTCGAAGAACCGAGTTACTACTTAAAGGACCAAAATGTCTTCGTTTCGGCTCCAAGTGTGAAATGGAATCGTACAACAGATAGATATTTATGTGGTCATCTTTGTCGTTGGTAGCATTGATTAAACTGGAAACACTTAGTCTGGAGCTCGATGGGGAAAACATATCTGTGGATTCTGCATTGCCAAACTCACTGCCACCATATATAAACATATCCGTAGACATATCAGAACCCAAGGCAGAAGAGCCCCCATTGAATGAACCGGAAATAGAATCACGGTCTATGGTTTTGCCTTCATGGGGTCGTTTCTTTATCATCGACTCGTAGTCCTTCAACCGTTTCTCTAGCGCTACTACCTTTGAACGCAACTTCTTCACCAGAACAGCTCCTGGAATGTCTTCTTCAAGTTGAGGGAAACTCTCATAACTACAATTCTTGTTTCCATATTTCACACATGTAGAACACGGCGTCTGTTTATCACATCTAACCTTTCTTTTTCTGCAAAACTGACACACCGAAGTTGGTCTTGACCTTTTTATTGTCATTGCCGAGATGGGTTGTAGAGCCCAGCACTCGCAATTACAGATCCAAGTGCTCTAGTGCTGCTAACGAGTATATTAGCAATCTGGTGCTTGTGTGGCCACCTTTCTTGTGACAAAACCTGCGTACACCGGACTTGGGTTGCAAGATCTCCGAATAATCAACCCGACAAATCTCAACCCGAAGTGAGCGACTTTTACAAATCTCAACCAGATGTGAGCGACTTCGGGGCCCAAAGTGAAATGTATCGGTGTATAGGAACCTGGTTTCGTAGATGCCACTGGAACTTTATAGACAAAAGCAAACGATCTTGCACTGGAATCAAACCATCCAACACCAAAGCCAAGAAAATTGCCTCACAGGGTTCTATGCACATCGGCGGAACATCAAATGTCGCTAATTTCTCGGGGTAAGAATAGGCAGTTGGTTTTTGCGGTAAGTGAAGAGGAGGTTGTTTCTGTAGAGCTATTGGCAAAGAGCCTTATAGGTCGAGGCATGAAGTATATATTATATATCCGGTGAAGTGAAGTGCTTGAAGTAATAAAAACACCTCGTATTTAAGGTTTATGCAGATGCATGCAAGTGATGATTTGCGGATATTTGTAAATGACTTCACCCACAGTTTCACCCCGGCAAACCTCCGGTAAAACCCCTCCCGTCAATTCTAGTACAATCAAATTATAGGAAATACCGAGTTACCAGTACTTGGAATGGCTCAACTCTGATACTTGAACCGTTTTGGTGACTTTTAACAAACACTATGCTGACATTTCCCATGCAATTTCTATGCTATTTCCCATGCAATTTCTACGAATGCTCAGCACATACACAACTCCCATCCAATTTCCCTCGCTAGCTCTACCCAGTCCAAATACTTATCTCCTTGTGGATTCCGGCTCCAGTAAAGTTGGATAAATTCCTTTGTTCTTTTCAAGTTTCCCACGTTATACACACTCCAGGTTTTGGTAATCAATTCCTGTAAAATCACCTTCTCGTCATTAATTACATTGATTCCCACAATCAAGAACGGACCCGTCAACGCCGACATCATATTTACATCTAGTAACTCCCCAAGTAGTTCTAAACTCTCGATAACAAGCAACTGAATGTCCAGGGAAATAGGCACGAGTTTTTTGAAGTACGTAAGCAACACAATCTCCGTCATCTTTCTATACATTTGATGAACCTTGATGTGGCCGTTTCTATCTTTCACGTCCAACAAACTAAGCTGGTAGTCGTTGGGTTCACATTGTTTAAGTCTGGTTACAAACAGCTCGTAGCAGTGGCGTATCTCATACAAAGTCAAGTTTTGAAGGTTGGCTCTAGCATTCAATATTTCACCCAACAAAAGAAGAACTCCGCTATGACATCCCTGGTATGGGTCTATTCCGTAATCGTAGAAACTCAACCGCTTGTACTCCTCGATTGGAAACACAGTGCCTTTTTCAAAGGCCGAGTTCCGCAAGATATCGTGATACTGGTGAAACGAAACCACCCACTTGATATCATTGGAATAGTTGAATCTTTCCAATAGTGCAATGATTCCGCCGTTGGAGGCTATGATAGAACTGCAGGTATTGAATATATCGTGCCAGTATTTGGTATCACCAGAACAAACCCTCACGCCAATCAAAATCTGGTAAAAGCAAAGCAAAAGGTATATGCCAAAGTTATTGTTGGTCTTATAATCTTTGATAAGAGTAAGAGACCGGTTCAAATGCTTTTGGACCTTTTCATCTTGCAACCCCTTCGCTTCCTTAAATACACCACCCCAGCATGCTAAAGCATGGGAAATACTCTCTTCGGTAAGACTCATTTGAAGAAACGTTTTGAGAAGGTAGTTTGACAGCTTCATGCCAATACTAAGCATGCTGCTGACCTTGGTTTCGAAGTACCTGAGAAATTGAATGCCTGATTCGTCTAGATACAAGTTGAAAGTGGATGTGGGCTGGTCTGTTAGCTCAAAATCAGGATAATTGCTGATGATATCACTTAAACTGGGACTAGGAGCATCTCTATGTTTGGTTCCAATTTCTTCGATAATTTCATGTTCTTCGGCTGAATTCTTGTGGACGGAATTTTCGGGGGTCATTGCAACACAAAAGCCTGTACTTGTTAGTGCCTGGAAATTGGCTACTTCTAGTTTCTTCTGTCGTATCTTTACCTTCTTGTCGTTTGATGTCATAACATCTCTGAAATTCTCATAATTGCATTCCACTTTTCGCTTCAAACAAAGACTGCACGCCGGAAACTTCTCGTCGCACTTCTTCTTGGACTTCTTGCAGTTGTAGCATCCGTTTCGAGATCTTGAACTGGCGCCTAAGATGATGTTGAACTTGGCCATGCGGATTTTTTATGGAGAGATAAGAAAAAGAGCGAAACAATAAGCACACGTAAGTAACTGAAGAAATGCTATGCTAAGGTATATTAAAGGAGAAACTAGGAGACGATTGGCTGTAAGGGTGTGTTTTACAAAGACTTCGTTGAATCGGTGGTTTACCGATATGGAGAGTGTAATAGAGCCAAAACCTTTTATTAAACCAGCTAACAGGTTTTTCAGCCAACATGGTTGTGGTACCGGTTCTCTAACCCGACACCAACGTATTCAAAACAATCTTTGTACTTGTCCAACCTAACCCTGTATGTGCTACCTTCTCTAACGTATCTGACCTGGCTTACTCCAGAAGTCTCTGACCTGGCTTGACTTCAAACCTCTGAAACCCAAAGCTCTGAAACACAAAGCTCTGAAGCCCAAACCTCTGAAACCCAATCCTCTGAAACCCAATCCTCTGAAACCCAATCCTCTGAAACCCAATCCTCTGAAACCCAATCCTCTGAAACCCAATCCTCTGAAACCCAATCCTCTGAAACCCAATCCTCTGAAACACAAACCTCTGAAACCCAATCCTCTGTACCTCTAAAACTGACCGGCACGCGTAACGTCGTCGATATTAAGTAAATCAGTACCAAGCTCGTGCAAGGTTTTATCCTCAGAGTCCCTCAACAGTCCCAACCACGTAACCCCACCCCAGATTCTCGTCAATAACCCGTATTGATGAGCAACATCAAATCTTTCTTTAATAGTGTTCTTTTCTCCACTGGAAAATGGTCTCACTTGGAACCAAAAAGATCCCAACACCTCATTCATATCAGCCGATGCAACTACAGAGTACTTGGCTTGCTCCTTCAAAGCATTGGGATCTGCGCCATTCTTGAACAAATTCAATTGCCCATCCAAAGTGAAATACCTGGTACTTTCTGCCCTAATAGCATCAACAGGCAAACTACCCGTCAAAACCACAGTCAAGGGCCCCAAAACCCATTTCTGTGCATCATTATCGTAGTATGTCAACCAGTTCTTATCAATAAACCTCTGGAACTGCTTTTTTATCAATGGATACGTCAAGTCTGCCGAAGATTTGGAATCAATAAACAAATATAGCGTCTGGTGTGGGTGCTCGTAAAATACCCCAGATTTCGAGTCTCCAAAATGTTGGTTACTGCTTTGCAACAACACATAGAGAGCATTCAAATACAAAGTTTCTATGGTCTTTTTGTCGTCGGTCTCCAACGAGGTGTGGCCAATGTAAAGCTGGTCGTTGTACTTGCTTCTCTGAACAGTGTCAGTGGTAGCCGCACTATTGTCATTTTCGGTAACCGCACTATCGTCGTTTTTGGTAACCGCACTACTGTCTATCGTGGTAGCCGCCGTGGTGTTGACAGCACCGAATACCAGCGGTCCATCACCGTTTGAAAACACCCATACGTCTGCTTCGACACTCTTACAACCATTCTGAATCGCAAGCAACATTCCGCCGTGATCGTATGTGTTGTGGGAGTGGACTGGTTTTGGCGTAACCCCCTTTGTGATTTCGATGTTCAAGTTGGCGGTATCGATGACGGGAGCCAAATCCCGGGCGACAATTGAATTCAACCACATGTGTTGTAGGAGTCTGACTGGTATTAGGTATGTAAACAAGCTTATGATACTGAATCCAGGGGATGCATCTTCGTTTATATACATTTTGAAGTTATTCTGCCGCACTTGCTTGTCGTGAGGACGGTACAGAAGAACGCAAGCGAAAGTTATTTAGGGAAATTTATTGGCAGTGGCTTGCGTGAGTTCGTGTCAAGGTAAAAATGGTCATAGATAGTAATAGCAGGAGTTTCAAGAGTGAACACCAAATGGTTTCAAGGTGTTATATCTGAGGGATTGCAATTGGCGATTCCATAGCATTCTATGGATGCATTCTATGGATGCATTCTATGGATGGGTTTTTGAACAATGCCTTGACGTGAAATTTCTTGTAGACTTTTTAGCCTATTTTTACCGTGAGTATTTTAGCCTATTTTTACCCTGATAATTTTAGCCTATTTTTACCGTGACAATTTCTGCTTGTTTTTTACCCTGATAATTTCTGCCTGTTTTTTACCCTGAGTTTTTTGGCCTATTTTTTAAGTAGGATTCTTTAACCAATACTTGTTTAAGAACTCTCAGTGAAAAACAAGTTCCTGAAAAAATACTTGGAAACACAAAAGTACCCAAAAATAGGCCCTGAAAAATCCTGAAAACACAAATACCCAGCTGATAAGCTATCAAAACTCCTAAACTTACATCAACTATGTTATTAGAGCATAGCATATGGTTTCAAACGCAACCTACTCTTCCCACGTTTATTCACGCCTAACTATTTCTGCTATGAAATTGTATCTCAAATTACATTGTTCCCAATTTGGAATTTTGCAACAATTGCTCTGGTACCTACAAGGACTTGAATCCTGCTACTACGGAATCGTGCTACTACGGCTGCTACTACGGAAACATGGTACTACAGAGATGCCTGGTACAAGAGATACCTGGTACAAGAGATACCTGGTACAACAGATACCACATGGTTGACTCGTAGTTAGAAATCTTATTATCAAGCAAACAATGTGATTATACTCTCAATATTCACAATACCTAATTAAAAACGTGTTCCTCTAGTGCTGTATATTTTTAACTCTAGTATATACTTTTCTAGTACATTGTCCTGATTCTCCAAGCCACACTAGAAAAGCCCCACAACATGGTTCCCTGTTACAAGCACCAAAGACTATAGTTAACGGGTTTGGCCTAGCAAATAAGGTTAACTAAAAATTATCAGCAATAAACGTATAGTCGACGTTGACGAAATCACCTCCACACTTGATAAAATCTTTTGTCTGTTCCTCTCTCAAGTAATTGGGCCAGTTTGTATGGTCCCAAACTCTCGTCAACATACCATGCTTTTTGGCCTGGCGAAAGGTGGTTTGCAAGATATTTAGTTCCGTGGAATTGAAAGATCTAGTCTTGAATGCTGTGGATCCAAACAAACGGCCATAAGATGCAGAGGATATCACTGAATACTTGCATTCCTTCTGCATGACTTCTTCACTTGAGGTGTCATTGAAGCTTGCCAACACTCCATCCAAGGTTACATACCTTACTTCTTCATTGGTAACAATTTCAGTAGGTAGGTTTCCAGTCAATACGATAGTCAAAGGACGTGTGACCCACTTTTGACCACTGTTGTTGTAGTAAGTCAAGTAGTCCTTATCGATGAATTTTTGCAACAATGGTCTGACAATACCGTATGTAGTGTTTGCATCCAACTTTGTGTCTAAAAACAAGTAAGTAGTAGAGCTTGCTTCTGTAAACCAAAGACCGTGAGGAAGCCAACCTTTACTGATATTAGTAGAAACAGAAGGATTTGCAGACTCTAGCAAAGCAAAAATGGGATCCAAGTACAAACTGCTTAATGTCCAGGAATCATTTAGAAAGTACAAATCATGGCCAACATACAATTCTCCAGGGTGAAAGTTTTGAGTGACGATCTTAGAATCGTTTTTCGTGGAAGCAATGGTGGTTTGGGTATTAAACTCAGAGTCAAAGGCCCAGATATCTGCTTCGATGGATTGTATACCCTTCATGTAAGCCGAAAAAAAAGGAATTTCTCTCCAGTAGTCATTATGAGAGTGCATCTTCTTAACAAACACATCATCTGTCAAAGCCTTGACAGTCAAGGAACTAAGGTTATTGGCCAAAGAAATAGCTGCAGGAGAAACTGGTGCGATAGACATTGGTGAAATAAAACGGTCCTGAGGTTAGGTTTATACAATTTTCACCCCAACGTGTGGGATCTGAGATATCCAACTGGTCCTGGCATATAAGCGTGATAGGGGCTTAACAATGCGATTTTCAGGAACAAAGGTCCAAAGTGCATAACGGTCAACGTGCTACATGACATAATCAGAGCCCCAGATTTCAATAGCCCGAGTTGAACTATGAATGAAAGAGCTTGAACTAAATGCTCAAGTCATCAGTATTGATTAAATCGCATCCAAGCTCCAACAAATCCAAATTATACTGCTCTACTGCCTTTTGAGGCCATGTGGGACCACCCCAGATTCTTGTTTTAATGCCAAATTTGTGTGCTCTTGAAAAAAAATCGGTCAATCTCTGCTTCTGATCAGTACTAAGCCTTGTAGTACTAGTTCCTAGTAATTGCTGCAATGAAGCCAGTGCCACTACCGCTAATTTACTGTACAGCTCAAGCTCATCATCTTTCATATCAAGAAATTTGTGTAAGGGAGCATCTATGAAAAAGTACCGTTTATCTTCATGCTCTGTGCTAGGCATGTTTCCTGTAATTGTAACCACCACTGGACCTGGAACAAACATTCCGGACTTGGTATCGTAGTGTGCTAAATACCCATTTTGGATAAACAGGTCAAACAATGGCCTGATTACTTTGTAGGAGTACTCAGGATCGGTTTTAAAGTCCATCCAGAGTAGGGTAGGTGTTTCTGGTGAGTTATAGTACACGCCGTATTTTTCAGTATGTGCGTAGTCGATTCTATCAAGTTCTCGTGAATGACTTAGTTGATTGTGTTCATTGGACTGTTTTTGGGAACTAGACTTTTTCAATGGATTATCCACAATTTCAGGGTTCGCATACGTAAGCAATTCAAATAGTGGGTCCAAATAAAGCGATGTTAGCGTTTCATTATTTTTCAAGTAAATCTGGTTATGTCCGACGTAAACCTCATCCTTAATAAAAGTTGAGGGTGTTTCTGTTCCTACGGGCTTCAAGCGGTAGGTTTGATCAAATACCCACACATCACTCTCAATACTGACCACCCCATGTTTGACGGCCTCCACAAAAGCACCACTGCCTAAACCATCAGCAGATTTTCTCCAGTAGTCATTGTGGCTATGCAATGGCTTGGGATTGATATCTCTGTTCAAACTTTCAGGTGTAAGTCTGATTTCACATGTTTTCAAAAGAATTTGGCTGAAAGGTTTGAAAGCATTTATCATTTTGGTTGCGAAATTAATTCAAGTTGCGATTTTTTTGTAGCGGCTAAAGTAGTTGCAACGTTTTCTGTAGGAGCAGTGGCGGCAGTTATGGTAGGATTAAAAGCTTGTTCCAGAGATGAGATAGTAATGTATACAAATTGTAAGGACTAAAAAAGAGTAAGTTTTTTTGAAATGGGGCATTGCTGAGTAGTTTGAAGGAATACGATGGTTTGTCTAGTGTGTTAAGGAATAAGATGGTTTGTCTAGTGTGTTAAGGAATATGATGTCTACAGTGTCATCTACTTATATTGAAGATAATTGCCAACAAGCATACAAGGTATCCGATGAGTAAGCATACAAGGTATCTGATGAGTAAGCATACACCTAATAAGGCCAAACACCTTTGCTGATACCCATACTCCTAATAATTCCTCAAACATATCTACTTCTTAAGCCCCTTCTTCAAACTAAGCATCTTGAAGATTTCAACTAATCTCACACTACCCACTAACAACTCCTCCTTGAAGTAAAACAAGAATGCTGCGGTAGAAATTGATTGCACCAACTTTACTGATAATCCCCCATACAATCCTTCCAATCCTTCTTCCTTAATAATCTTCTTGATTTCAGCCACCATAGAAATGTTTTTCTCGCCTGCCTGCTTCTTTCTTATGTGCATACGAGCTTTCAAGGTGATGTAAGGATAGGTCAACGAGGTGGCGATCAACTTTCCAAATGCACCGATGAAAAAAGCTTTGATCGGAGTGAAGTTCTTCTTTCCACCACGGTTGGCAACGATAAAGTTTTTGATCTGCTCAAATATAGTATATTGAATAATTGGGTTGATCACCAAAACCAACGCTGGAAGTACTCCTGCAAACAAGGTTCCAACACCATCATTTTCAATGATTTCAACTAAAGTTCTGAAGGTGTTAGTGGACTTGCCTTCTTTCTGGGCCGTCATAGTTCTGGTGTTAGCCACCCAAAATGGATTGGAGCCAACGCACGTCACAGCACCAGCAATAGCACCGGTAATAATACTCTGGATGGTGGAAAGACCCTTGCCCCGACGTGCAGTTGAGGAGTTGGCTCTCAAGAACACGTTTGAAGTCATCTCATAGAAATAATAGTAGATGAAGTTGGTCAAGGTGATTCCGTAAAGTGCACTTTCCAAGCCGGAGTATAATCCAAGAACACCCTTTTCCTTGATAATCCGGTTAGCAGCATCAACAGTGGTGTTTTTGGACAAACTTCCCAACACCGAGTCCAGTTCTTGTTCGTTGTTGTCATCCAGCTTTACCTTTTTCGTTGTTTGGGCCAATGTAGACAATGTGACGAGCGGATAGGTCACGACCATCAGCAACGCTCCTCCACCGGCACCAGCAATAGCATGAGCAATTTCATCCACGTCTGACATTTCTTGTGTGTTGAGTTTGGAAATAAATATTATTGTTTATATTCCACGGTAATAGTTTTTCACATGAATTCTGGGGTAATGGTTCTGTTCTTGCGCACTGTTCTGTCCTTAGGCTACTGGATTAGGAAGTCTACAATGATGCGATTTTTTCAAATGTGGTTTTATTGCACTTGAATACACCCATACAAATAGAATGTTACGGAGGAGCAACGAAACCAGAAGCGGGATCCTTAGAAAACTTGGGATCTTTGGAACCATTGCCATTGGAACTGCATGGTATGGAAAAAATAAGGCCGAAAGCTACAGAAAGGGTCGTCATTTGAAAGAAAGCGATGCGTTGGTGGACTCTCAGGTTGCAGAGTTTGAAAACAAAAAGGTGTATGTGGGAATGCCTGAAGAGGAGGGAAATTATGAAAGAAAGAGTAAGTATGTGGGAGCTGGAAGTTCTTATAGTACCAGAAAGCAAGGAGATAGACTTACTGTATCTTCTATATGGGGCAGCAAGTAGTAGTATATAGTGTAGATAGTATCATGTAGCATGTTTCAACCTTTTGTTGTGTAGTTTTCGTTTCTTTCTGGTTACTTTTTATTCTTTTTGTGTGGTTGGACTGCTTTTTCTACTGGACTTTCTCTACTGGACTTTCTCTACTGGACTTTCTCTACTGGACTTTCTCTCCCGGGCTAATATCTGGATATTATCTGGATATTACATATACTATACAGGCTATCTTTTTCGACAACTCTTAGGTTACTTTTACATGCTAGCTCTTATTTCCACAACTCATCGAATATTACTCTAGCTAGCTCATATTCAGCTTCGATAAGTCCTCGAACGCCAACTGGTACACCAAATTATGCTTGATAAAGTTAGTCAAACACCACCCACACAAGAAGTTCTCATTGAGTTCTTGCAAAATCATAAGGATATTCGATTTTACCTGATTATCGTTATTAAACAAGTTGATCAAAAGCAACTCTATTCCTTTGTTTTTATCAAATATTGTCAAATTACCACCATGTATTGAGTTGGTATGCAAGGACGAACTATTAGTAGGTGGAATAAGATAAGTTATCAACAAAAAGATCTCTAACGACTTCCCACTGATGAGATACTTCAAGATATTAAACCATATAGATCTTTCTTCGGTGATATTGGATAAATTGCTTAGTTTTTGAAGGTTGTATTGAATGTCTATCATCAAATTGAGCTCATTAGATAACTTGGGCAAATGCAAGTTGTAGGATAACTTCTTAGTATATATCAACAGATTGAATTGGTTTTGAATCGATTGATAGGTAGAGACCTCTATCAATTTAGTGGTATCACTGGTCCAGAAGTACCCTATGCCCTGGCAAAGTAAAATATACTTCTTTTTATTGAATTCGTGGTCTAGGTCAAAGTTCAGGAATTGAAAGTTTTTGGATGATATCAATATTCTGATTATTTCGTTAATATGACGCCTTATGATAAGTTGGATTGTCGTCAAGTCGTCGTTGTAGGTAAACAACGATAATTGCAAGTTGGAAAGGAACTTGGCATCTTCTGTGATAATAGAATTCCTAATTTCCACCCCTGAATCTAAGCTCTTCGATAGATGAATTTCATTGGAATCCAAATCATACAATAAGTCCCATAAATGATCACTATTCTTGAAAAATGGATTGATAGTACCGGCTAAGAAGCTGGAACACTTTTCCAACAAGTCGATTTTTGACACATCCATGATAGGGAAAACGTTGTAGTTCTTTATAAACCCTGATAACACCCCTCCTCCACTCACTAGTCTCAATATCATCAAAATAAAATCAATTATGTAACCGGAGGAGTTGTGGTAACTCAAAACAATAATGTTTTTTCCCGTCAACATTGCATTGATTAACAAGATTATTGGTGGTGTTTGCAAGCCATAGACCGTCAAGTCGTAGTTCTGGATATCTGTAGCCAATTTACTATTCAACAAGTGAATCAAGTTGGCTTTAAAATTGAAATCGGTAGGATTGAAGTAATCACCCAAACTATCGGGCAACTCTATCAAGGGAATTTTGATGGGAATATTCATGCCATTGAACTTGATTACCGAGTTATAGCTCAAGTCCTTTCTGATAAACAAGTCGGGGTTTGGTTTTGTAATCTCCAAAAGCTTGTTCCTGAAAAATTCGTCAAAGTAGATTTTGTCGTTTATCGGCAAGTCCAAAATAGAGGTAATAAGCAACTTTTTGATGATGCCGATCAGGTTTTCAGATACCTGGAAAGACTTTTGGTTGATGGAATGGAACAATGCCTTCAACACAGTGATATTGACATTCTTAAAGTAAGTATCTAGAGCTATGAGTAATAGCGGCTTGAAGTTTTTGAAATATGACAATTGGGTTATTATTGAGATGCTCTTGATGACCGAACCTCTCCGAACAGTATCATCCTTCAACTGATTGACCAAGGTGTAAACATAGTACGGTTCGTTCTCGCAAGAAGCGTCGTTTATGTATTGGAAATGGCCTGTGGCTGTCAGTCTGAACAACATAAAGAGGGTGAAATCTTCGTCTCTTTTGTGGATTTGGTCGGGAATCATAAGCTCAGGTAAAAACTCCAATTGATGGAGCCCGGGCATCTCGCTTGGATAGTGATGGAGCAACGACGGGCCCTTATCCACATGGAACTCGGCTGTCACTATGTAGTTCACATTCATTGTCTGTTGTGTTCGCGTTTAGGACACCTAAAAAACCGCGGGTTTTATGTTGTTCGGTTAATTTGGTGAAGAACTTTGGGATCAAGGGTCTGTACAATGCAAGGAGTAAATATCTTCCAACAACAGGAAACATACATAATACTACAAATACTAACTAAGATTCAAAATAGTCGGCCATCTCCTGGTCCAACTGTTCAACAGTCTTCTTTTCTCTTTTAGGCTTCTTAGCCTTTGGTGCTTTGGCAGGCTGGGCCTTACCTGGCTTTTGTTGGGCCTTACCTGGTTGGGCCTTACCTGGATGAATCTTGTTTGCGGCATTCTTAACGGTCACAGCCTTGATTCTCAGGTTCAATGGTTTGGTTTGTTTAGTGTTAGCAGCAATTCTGGTGATCAAAGGCTTCTTAGTTGGGTCAATGATCAATTCCAATTTCAACTTGTTGACACCTCCATCAATTGGGGCACCGTTGTACTTTTCAACTGCTCTGGCAGCAGCCTTGGAGGAACTGAAAATAATGGTAGCAATACCTTTGAATTGTCCTCTTTCGTTGTAAGAAGAAGCAATGTTAGCAACGCCTCCTACCTGGGATTGGAAAAATGCCTATAAACGTTAGTATCGAGAGCACTATAAATCTCTTCCACATATGCACAGCCGTTCGCCTGCAAACTGCATGTTCTGTGACTTCCTAATGCGGTATTTCATAGACGCTTTTGACGCATTTGTTCCCGGGCTCGTGTATCCACTACAATTAAGTGGTGGAAATGATTATTAGGATCATAAGTAGCTCTTAATAAGAGTTGCGTCCAGCAGGACTCCTATAACTAATTATGATGCCTAAAAGGTACTCCAACCAATCAAAGTACACGAAGCCTTGGTTCTAATCTGAAAATCATGGTGAGTTTCGGACTAATGAAATACAGAGTAGTGCTGCAGTTGCGTCTCAAGACACACTTAAAACATTGGCTTTTGAGATTCTAAAAAGATTCCTAAAACACACGTAACAGCTTATTCTGAGTCTCGGTCTGGGTCCTTGCCTATGGCGTTGACCTTGGCACTTGTGCCTACAATTTACATGAACAATGGTGAACATATGTGGAAATTGCCTGGGTAATTGTTACTTTGCTATAGCAGTACTTTAATACACTGGCTAGTGAAGCATCAGTTCAATATGACACTTTGATACATTGAGTAGTGAAGCATCGGTTCAATACACTATGAATTGTGAAGCATCAGTTCGATACTGAAACAGTACTGATGCTTTACCACTACTGTATAACGGTTTCACTATACTTCTTCCAAAATGGAAATGTAGCAGTTTGCAATCATACTTTACTACTAACAAATGAGCAATTACCAAAAAATACTCAAAATAGCAACGAATAGTGCTTAGTTGAATATTGATATAGTAGTCTAAGTAGTACCATATCATAGTTCGTAATATTGCTCATAATACCGCAAAATACTCAGTACATCAATATTACACTTGGTACCTTTCTTTTATACGGTATCAAGTATTTCAGTAACTAGCTTCCTACCATAGCAATAAAGTAACAGCAAAAGTAGCATAATAGCTGCAAGTAAACAACCCCGTAGAGGAAAAGTCATGGAAAACTGATCCTAAATACATACTTTGATATCATCTTGTTTCAAATCCTTTGGCAAACCGTAAACAACTACCTTGGTAGCCATGCTGGAGTCCAATAAAGTGGAGGTGGCCTTTGTGGCCATCTTGGCCAAAGTTTTTGGGTTCTTTGGACCTTGGGCGGCGGCTGGTTTTTTGACAGCCTTTCCTTTGGCCTTGTTCAACTTTTTAGGCACAAACTTCTTTCCTCTTGGTTGAGATGAGATAATGTCATCTAAGGATTTGTCTAAAGAAGCCATGGTTATTGATTAAAGTTTGTTGGTTGGAGTAAGTGACAAACAAATGGTAATTTTCGAGGTGAAAAATTGGAGATTTGTGGTGGCGCGTGCGGTGGCGACACGACTTGTATGGCGACACGACATGTATGTGGTGGCGACACGACTTGGGTGTGGCACGCTTTGTTGTTGACAGCGAATGAGGTCATGTGTAGTGTCGTAGTTAAGAGTAGCCCAGGCCCTGTTGACGAGGGGTCTGATAAGACAACTTGGTGTATGTCGTATGTTTCTATGTTACATTTCTCCAAATCAAAAGTTAAAATGTTGATAAGAAATAAGGCAACCTACGGCGAGAGAAATGCCTTAAAATTGTGTCGGGTTTATCAATGTAGATTTAGGGTTTAAAACTGGAAGTCTATAACCAAGTGGAGTAATTGTACCCTGGTAGCCCTAGTAACCATGGTACTAGTTTCCTTCAATGGTACTAGTTTCCTTCGATAATAGTAATTGCAAAGAGGTCTAAATCAGAGTAAGACACCTAAATCAGAGTAAGACACCTACAGTCAAGTCTAATACCCTAAATCACAGTAAAAAAAACAGTCAAGTCTAATACCCTAAATCAGTCAAGAGTCTAATACCCTAAATCAGTAAAGAGACCTACAGTAAATCTAATACCCATATAATTACAACCGTTAATCATAACCCCATGCAAATGCTAAATCACCATGAATGCATCACAAATGCATAATCACCAATGCCCAAAAAAACTACTTGCTCAATGCCACTTAAAACACTACTTGTTCAATGCACCAGTGCATCCACCCTTTTCAATGTGATTCTCTAACCACGCTACGTTGTTATCAAAGTGGCTGAAGCAACCTGCACATCTACCACCTATCAAGTTTCTCTCGTTAGACTTTGTTCCTGGAGGATAAATGAAATGCAATGCCTTCAAGTGAGTTTTGTAAGTATCTCTTCTGGAAAATCCTCCAGTGGGATGGCACTTTGTACCTTTGCCATGGTTGTCTTCCGGGTTTTCATGGTAGAAAGGGCATCTGAATGCCTTGAAGCTTTGATGTTTCTTCAAGTGACGGGTCAAGTAGCCTTTCACCTTAAACGATGCACTGCAATGAGTGCATTCGAATTTCATATTGTCTTTAAACTTCTTGTTGGAAGAGAACGAAGATGAGGTTCTTCTCTTCCTGGCACTTACTTCTGGCGACAATGACGATTCCTCAACTTTACCTACACGGAAAAATTCTTCTTCTACCGAGTCTTCCTCAAGCTTGGCGTCGTCAAAGTTGGTGCTGCTGAAAGTTTCATTGGTGGTGGTCTGGCTAATCATAGGAAAAGAGGTTAACGACACCTCTTGTTGCTTTTTCAACTTGTAGAACTCATCATCCAAAGGACTGACAAAACTCTCGTTGCTGGAGGAATACACATCCAAGTCCACATTGTCATGATGACTGAAATCATTGAAAAAGTAGTTGGAAACCCCAATCATATTCAAGTTGTAGTGGCTGGCAGAAGGATACTTGAACATATCATCGGTTTCATACGACTCCTGGTAATTATATTGTTGGTGCTGGCCGATGGTTATACCATTAGCATGCTTTTCTGGCTCTTGATGAGGCCTGTTATTGGCCATGGGTGCCTCGGAGTAGGTTTCCGGCTGGTAAAATGTGGGATTATTCAACAAGTCATAGATCTGGTCGTTATACAACTCCAAGTCATCAACGGCACAGCTCACAGGGAAAAACTGACATCGCTTTGCTGCTATAGTGTTGGATAAGTTGACAATGTTTTTCTTCCAGATGGGTGGGAAAAGGATATTCACCTTGAATAAATAACTGAACACATTCAAGTCGGTAGTCAACAAGTTCTTGTTGATTAAGTCTCTGTTGTTCTGGATCCCAAGCATGGCTCAAGCATACAATTTTGTGATCGTAAAAATTTTCAGAAGGAGAACCAATACCATTATTTATAAAAATCAAATATACAGGATAATTTGTACGGCATCAAAATTGTGAAAAGCTTCACAGTAGCCACAGAGGACAAAACCATTGTGAATCAGGAGACATAGATAAGCACACCGATAAGCTGGGACGGGTCAGGAGGGTATGCTTTAGAGTTGTATGGCGTTTTATATCTATCAATACAATAAGGGGATCTGTGTTTTGCAACTGGTTGGAATCCCGGTATTGGGGCTGGTTGTGGCTTCATGGAAGAAATGGTCTAACTAAGAACAAACTCAGAGCCAATCACGCTGTTGCAGATGACGTACTGGTAATTCAAATGCATTTCGAAACGGGTGTTTGACATGATTTTCGATGATTTGCGTTTCCCAAAAAGGTACGGTTTACGATCCAAAGCAACTTTGCAACTGAAGCAGAATTTTCAACATCATCGGTACAGTAGTGTAAATATTGAATACTGTAGTTGTGGTGGTTCTGGTAGTTCTGTTTTGTCGTTCTCAAGCGATTTATCCCCATTTTACTGCTGTTTATCCCCATTTTACTGGTGTGAAACTATTGTTTGAGAATTACTCCTACGGCTTTTCCGAAAAATGACCTTTTTACAGCTATGCTTTGTTTCGTTTCAGCGGGTGCAACTACTGTGAAACTGGTGGTAGCGTTGCTGTTGATCTCGTACGAAGTTATTATTTAATTTTTTTATTGGCCCATTGCTTTCTTTTTCTTATCTTCATATGCTTAGTAAGCCCCATCCTCACCTCATGACTACTTGTTTAATCATGAGATATTCAAAACACTCGACAGCTTGACAGGTGTGCTTGAATACAGTCTCGTAATGTGTTCTTCGGGCTATTCTATTGTTCAGCTACTTTCGGAAATTGGTTACGTGAGCATATGAAGTACTGGCTTCACCTCGCTTCACCATTCCTTACTTTGAAACACGACATTTAATTTCGCCACACTTTTACATTGTTAGTGTATTGTTGATAGGTGTATTGTTAATAAGTGTATTGTTAATAAGTGCATTGTTAATAAGTGTATTGGTCTTACCACGGTATTGGTCTTACCACCGTACTGGTCTTACCACCGTACTGGTCTTACCACCGTACTGGTCTTACCACCGTACTGGTCTTACCACCGTACTGGTCTTACCACCGTACTGGTCTTACCACCGTACTGGTCTTACCACCGAAATGTTCTTACCACCGTACTGGTCTTACCACCGAAATGTTTCAACTTTACCAGAGTAACTTTATATCAGACACTCTCAAGCCTACGTAAGGTTTAAAACTCGACATTAGTGGCTTCTCATCGTATGTCATAAATCCGTAGCCAAGAGATGCTATTAGACGTGTTGGTTCTTGTTGACCTAGTTGTATTCCTCATTAATTTATTCATTTAGTATATGCATGTATTTTGTGAAACAGTCCGTGGTGAATCTGTGAATTTCACGATTTTTCATTTACTGATTAAATGGATTCTCTCAAATTAGCACAATTAGATATGCTACATTAGCACAATTAGATATGCTACATTACGCACAATTGTCAGATATGCTACATATTGCACACTCGTCAGATATGCTCACACTTGTCAGTACCCACTCTTTATAGTCTCTCGTCCTGTCAGAAACACCAGAAACATCGCCAATAGTGAAAAATTCGCGATGCTTAAGTATGGCAAAGAAGAAACCTGAAAAGAAAGAGCCTGAGAAGGACAAAAAACCCGATAAAAAGGGCAAAAGCGACAAAAAGAACAACCAAAATGATTCTGAAAAAGATAAAGACCAGCCAACCCGAGGATTAAGCATTGGTGACAACTTTGGATGGACAGGTAAATTGCCTATGACTTTATTGTATGAACATTGCCAGAAACAGAAGTGGTTTAAACCCACATTTGAAGTTAGAAACAGCAAGAGCCAGTTCTTGACTATTATCACGCTACAATGGGAAGATCCTAAAACAAAAGAGTTGATTAGAATCAAGTACAACCCTAAAGTGTCTAAACAGACTGCTAATGAGCTGAAACATTTCACCGCTACGTACACCTTGTACAGAATTAACTTCAAAAAGAACATGAAGATGATATTGCCGATAATATTCAGGACGTATTGGGATGAATTAGAAGCGGAGAGAAAAGCAACCGATAAAAACATCCATGACTCCATCTACAGCGAAACTCCATTCCAAAGCTTTCTAGAAAACAGGAAACAGAAGGAGTTGAAGGAAAAGGAAAAGGAAAAGTTGAATGTTAAACTTAAGGAATCTGGAATGACCATCGGCAGCGTCAGAGACATCAAAAATGACATGAAGGACTTGAAAATCACCAGCCACAAAACCTTCACCAACCTGATGTGGGAAAACTCTGCTATTTTTGATCTAGATTCTAATCTTAGAATCAGAATCGAAGGTTTATTGAAACAGTATCTACAATGGGATTCTGAAAATGTTGGAAATGCAGACTACGTTGATTTGTTACTAAAACTTGGGTTCAAACCCATTCATATTAACGAGGGTTTGAAGTATACATTCAATTTCACGTCCTGCTTAGAGTGGTTGCTATTCTACCTTCCTGAAGATGACTTGCCGCCCATTTTTAATAAGACGAGGGACAATTCGAAAGTGACAGTCAAGATAAATAACCAATTGGAAACCCAAATAAAAAAAATGCATTCCAGTGGCTTTAACGAAGATGAAATCAAAATAGCCATAGAGAGGTTTGACTGGGAGGTTGTGCCCGTACGGTTGACCCAGTCTTTGGTTGATACCGTTTTGACCGAAAAACCGGGTGAAGTCACTGAGGACTATGACGAATGGAACGAAGAATTAGAATCACTAAAGGTCATGGATTACAAGATCCTTGACGTGACACCACAGTCATATACCATTGCACACCCGCAATTTCTGCTAAAACTTTTCAGACCTCCCAACTATCCCCACGAGTTGCCCGGAATCCATATTTTAGACGATGTCCCCAACTATATCAAGTTAAGCATGATAACCCTGGTTTGTCGTAACCTTATAGACAACCAATACCTTGGTTCGCCGTATATCTTTGTGATAATAGACTATTTAAATGAGAAGTGGAAGGGTTTGATAACCAACCCAGGACCACTTTACGTCAAACCAACAAAGAAAATCGAAACCGGAACAACCAGGAATGATATCAAAGGAAGCAGAACCACCTTCAAAGTCAACAAGGACAAAGTTGCTAAAAGCTACAAGTCTAGAGCCCACTCCAAAGCTTATGAAGCCATGATTGCAAACAGAATGAAATTGCCTGCGTGGAACAAGAACCACGACATCTTAAATTTGATTGAAACCAATCAGGTTATATTAGTTACTGGTGAAACTGGTAGTGGGAAATCCACGCAAGTGGTTCAGTTTCTTTTGGACGAAATGTACCAGGAACAAGACTTCGAGTCCCAGATTTTTATCACCCAGCCTCGTAGAATTTCTGCAATTGGTTTGGCGGACAGAATCAGTGACGAAAGATGCGATAACACGGGGAGTGAAATAGGATACTTGATTCGTGGTGAAGGTAAGTTGAGCGACTCAACCAGAGTTATTTTCGTTACCACCGGGGTGTTAATTAGACTATTGAACGACCCTAAGTTGTTGAGAAACATCAAGTACCTATTAATCGACGAGGTTCATGAACGTTCGGTGGATAGTGACTTCTTGCTAATTCTTATCAACAGACTTATGAAGTCGTATCCGGGGTTGAAGATTATTTTGATGTCTGCAACCATCGACAAAACCCAGTTCGATAAGTTCTTTGGATTCAAAATCGGGAATATCCACATTGAGGGTAGAACTTATGCAATTAAAGACTATTATCTTGATGATGTTATTGACATTATTGATTACAAGATGAAAATAAATGGGGAACTTGTGACCCCAAGGTCAGACTCTCATTTCTTCAACAACGGCCACATCAACTATGATATGGTTGTTAAATTGTGCAGGCACATTGCTGCTAATGAAAGCAATGGGTCGATTCTTGTTTTCATGCCAGGTGTTTATGAAATCAATTCTTTAGCACGTCAATTGAACGACGATTCTTCATTTTCCAAGATCGTTTTGCCATTGCATTCTGGCCTTTCACCCAAAGACCAACGTAAGGTGTTCGACACTTACAGATCCAAGAAGATAATTATTTCTACCAATATTGCTGAAACATCCATCACCATTCCTGATTGCACCACAGTCATCGATCTAGGAAGAGTAAAGACTATGTTTTTCGATCCCAACACAGCCTCCACGAAGTTGTTAGAAAACTGGTGTTCCAAAGCCGAAGCTCAACAACGTAGAGGTAGAGCTGGTAGAGTTCAAGCCGGAAACTGCTACAGGTTGTATACCAAAGATAGTTTCGAGCAGTTCCAGGGTCACCCAATACCCGAAATCAAAAGAACCAACATCGACAACCTTTACCTCACGGTGAAGTCCATGGGAATTCACAACGTGGAAAAGTTCTTAACTTCCGGACTTGATTCCCCTAGCACGGAAAACCTATCGAAGTCCAGGACACATTTGCTTGATATTGGCTGTTTAGCCAAATGTAAAAACGACACCAAGTTGACGAACTTGGGAAGATATGTCAGTTTATTGCCCACAGATTTAGCCAACGCAAAACTTCTCATATATGGCTGTCTTTTTGGATGCGTTGAAAGTTGCATGATTATAGCCAGTGTCAAGAGTATAGGTGCACCATTTATTAAGACCCAAGACATGAATGTTAGATCGCAGATCAAGTCCATTTTGCTGACGTACAGCAAGAACCACGGAGACTTGGTGGGATATTTAAACTTGATAAAGGCATTCATTGCTAATAAAAGTACTCTGAACCAGTTCATCAAAGCCAACCACTTATCATATCTTGCTGTTAAAGAGATAATGAGCACAATAACCCAGTATCGGAACATTATAGAAGACTTGAGGTTCACCAATGCAAGCAGCAGCAGAAACGAAGACAACGTTTGCATAATCAAGTCAATTGTCACTGCCAGTTACTATCCACGTATTGCCAGAGTTCAATACCCCAATCCCAAGTATTTTGCAACCACTTCTGGGTCGATTGAGGTGGATCTGGATAACAGGTTAACCAAATACTTCATCAACAACCACAACCCCAGGGTGTTTTTGCATCCTTCTTCAACCATGTTCAAAACAGACGATGTTATAGACTACGACCAAATAAAGTTAGATGAGAACGGAAGACCTGACTTGACTCCTCAAGTTGCCAGTTTGCTGACGAAACATGACTTCATCGTGTACGGCAACTCTCATGAAACTACCAAGGTGTTTGTTACAGAGATTACACCTACCACCACCAACGCAGTGTTACTTTTTGGTGGTCAAATAACATATGATTTGAGCCACTTGGCTCAAGGTAAAATCTCGCCTTCACCTGGAATAGTTGTGGATAACTGGTGTACCATCAGAACGTGGTGTAAGAATGCTGTGTTGATGAAATATCTTCGAGATGTGGTTGATAATGCCATTGAAGCTGCGTTATCAGGAAAGGACGTGAGTGAGATCCTTGGGATTGTGGAGTGTATACTTTCTGCTTAGGTTCTACCAAGACCAGGGACAGTATAAGCCGGGGGTATGGTGTCACGTGCTATGGAGTCCACCAGTTATATAGAATGAATAGACTAATACACAGCAGGAACTCAACTTCGTACAAAAATAGTGACAAAGTGACTAAAACGTGACAAAAACAGTGGCCCAAATCACCTCTTATCACCCGTGCGGCGAATCTACTCCTATCACCCGTGCGGCGAGTCCAATCGCGAAAAACTTGATGATGGAAACAGAACCACTTTTAGATGACTTCGAAGACGACTTGAAGGACATTCCTCAGGTAGTCAAGGAGATAGTCAGTCTAGAAGACGATGCCACGGTTCCTGTAGTCACTTTTCGCTACTTTTTGCTTGCTACATTACTAGTAATTCCTGGCGCCTTCATAGACACCATGAACTCCTTCAGAACCACATCTGCTGCCTATTCCATTTTTTTCGTGCAAATAATGGGGCATTGGTGTGGATCATGGCTAGCCAAGAACTTACCCAAGCGAGATGTGAATCTTGGGTTCATAAAATTCAACTTGAATCCTGGGCCGTGGTCTATAAAAGAAACGGCTTTGATTACTATCACTGCTAATTCGGGTGCTACTGGGAACTTGGCCACCAATGGTATTTCTTTAGCGTATTTGCACTTTGGTGAACCTGTACACGCCTTAAAAGCAATTCCCTTTATGTTGGCTATTGTTTTTGTGGGATATGCCTATGCAGCAATCGCAAAGAACGTCCTTTTGTACGACCCACTCTTCACGTGGCCACAGGCGTTGATGCAGACTACTTTGCTTCGAAGCCAGGAGAATGAAAAAACCAGGTTGGGCCGCAAGCAAATGAAGGTTTTCTTCATGGTTCTAGTGGGAATCACCTTCTGGCAGTTTCTACCAGAATTTATGTTTCCTTTCTTATCGTCACTTGCTGTACTCTGCTGGGTGGCACCGTACAATCCAACCTTGAATTTCCTTGGTAGTGGAATGGGTGGTATGGGATTAATGAACCTCACTCTAGACTGGGCTAACATTACATCGAGTATTTTGTTGTTTCCATACTGGATCCAAGTTATTCAGTTTGTGGCGTTTGTAATCAGTTGCTGGATTCTTATTCCGTTAGTCAAGTTTACTGATATAGTTGATTTCAAATTTGGGTTGATGTCTAATTCCATGTTTAAAGGCGATGGCCTGAGGTATCCAGCCAAAGACTTGTTGACCAAAGACCTAAGGTTCAACACCACAGCTTATGAGTTGAATGGACCTGCCTATTTAGGTGCACAAAGAGTATGGAATGTGTTCTTTGATTATGCTGCATATATCAGCGGAGTTGTTTGGGTGTTGTGCTTTGGGTGGGACCAGCTCAAGTCGTCCTGGGGTAAGTTGAAGAAATCAACAGGTGATACCCATGACAAAAGAACTATGAACTATCATTATAACGACAGACTCAATAAACTTAGCAGAAACTACGAAGAAATCCCCAACTCCTGGTACGTTGCATTATTCTCGGTGTCATTTGGAACTCTTTCGTTGTTGTTTTTAAATGGCCACTTGTTTATGCCGTGGTGGTGTTGTTTGGTTGCCTTGGGTTTAGGTTCGATCATCGTGACCCCTTTAGGTTGGCTATATGCATTGCTGAATTTTCAGCTACCCATTGGAACTTTTAATGAGTTGTTCTATGGCTACTTAGCACAGATGCAAGGAGATACTGTCCACCCAGCACTGGGAGCTATATTTGGATCCATAGCAGGGGACGCTTGGTATAGGGCACAGTATCATTTGGAATGTTTGAAGCTTGGTTTCTACGTCCATTTACCACCAAAGCAGGTATTTCTAGCACAGATATACGGGGAGTTGCTAGGAGTTCCTATTAACTACCTAGCACTCCGGTGGGTGCTTGATTCGAAGTATGATTATTTGAAAGGTTTCATAAGAGATCCTTTGAACCAATGGACTGGACAGGAAATCGAGAGCATCCATACTAATGCCATACAGTATGTTGTGCTTGGGCCGTCCAGGTTATTCCAAAACTACCCATACTTGCCATTTGGGTTTGTTCTAGGTTTAATTGCTCCTATAGTTTTGTTCAGGATTCACAAACGATGGCCAAACGCTGGTTTCAACTACTGGAACACAACGGTATTCTTTTCTAGTATGAGTAAGTTTTATGGAAACATATCCACCGGAGCACTTTCCAAGTTCATTGGTGGAACTGTTACCATGTACTATGTGTACAATTACCATCACAAAACATGGAAGTCGTACAATTATATATTGGCAGCAGCATTTGACACTGGCTACAATTTGCTGATTCTTTTGATATTCTTGGTGTGTTCTGTGATTTTCACTATTAAGATGCCACATTGGTGGGGGAACGATGAAAGGAGCATAGAGAAGTGCTATGCCTTGAATGTTTGATATGTACGAGAAAAGATATACTTTGCTTTGATGGTTGCAAGTCATTACCATGAGATATTCGGTTTGACATTCGATTATAGCATTTTTAGCCAATGCAGTTACTTTAAAACGGTAGCAAGATGAAAAACTGTAGTATATAAATCCCGTAAAAGAGATGATACTCAAAAGAAGTAAAATCAAAAATAAACAAACAAACCATAACAGTCACAACCACATCAAATAAGCCCAACAAAGTCCTTCATTATCATCAAAGTCCTTCATTATCAACAAAGTCCTTCCAACAGAAGTTACCGCTGTCGTACAATTTTCTGCGATCACAAAAATAAAACTCGCACCAACTCACCTCCCATAACTTTAGCATCATCAATAACGATGTCGCAAAGACCAGCAAACAACAACCCCAAAGGCAACAACACCACCATTCAGCCAAGCGTGGCCACACAGTTGGTTCAGGCGTTGAAAGATGAGGTTGAAATGGCCAAACAAGCTGGCAGCGATACCGCCAAAGCTCAACAACACTATGCCAAAGCTGAATCCATCAAAAACATCCTTTTGAACTACCAAGCACAACAAAAAGCCAAAATGGCTCAGCAGAAGGCAGGAGCAGATGGTAACGCTGCAAACATCTCAAATAACATGATGATGGGAAGCACTAAGGGCAGTCCTGGTGGCATACCTATGAAAGGCGGTAGTCCAGGACGTAGCAATAACGCAGCAACCCCTATTAACAGGCAACAATCACCGCCAGTGACGGGCCAGGTGGGAAACCAACCTCAAAAAACTGGATCTGGGTCCAGTATTGCAAGCTCAGGCACTCCATCTCTTCCTCCAAACGCCATTACCGTTGAAAATTTCAACCAGGTCAAAGCCAAATTAGCTGAATTCGAAAGAAGAATTCAGCAATTGACTGCCAGTAAGAAAAATTACAATTTGACCCCCGAACAAGTGAACCAGATTGAATCTCAGTTGACAGAGTTGAAAAGTAAATACCCAAGATACCAGAAATTTGCTTTCTACATGAAGTCCCAGCTTTTGGAACAAGCTAAGAAAGGTTCCCAAGCACAGTCGCAAACTTCGTCACAATCTTCTCAGTCTCAAACACAAACACAAAGCCAACCCCCAATGAGTACTGGAAGTCCTGCCAGTAGTACCATGAGCTTGAATGCTCCAATGAAGGGTGGTCCTACCATGAGCGGTGCAACTATTGTGGGAGGACCTACTTCTACTGCCACCACTGGTTCTACCCCAGCTCCGGGTGCGGCAGGTATTGCTGCTACCAATGCGTCTATGAGTTCTAGTTCTGATGATAAGAAGGAATCAAAGTCTTTATCACCTTCCAAAACCTCCAGCCAGTTGAACTTATCTGGTATTACCAAACACAGCGTTCCTCTGATTCCAATTTCAAGCACAATTAACGTGAAACCACCTAATCCAATCATGATGAAACCTAATGGTAACAACTCCAGACCAACTTTGACAGGAGGAACTGCTAGTGCCCTAGGCCAGGTTTTAGCTACTCCTAGTCTTTCTCGTTTGCCTACTTACGAATTGAGTAACACCGGGAATACTCTACCAGATAATGGTGGTAGGGTTTTGAGTAAACGTAAGTTGAGTGAATTGATCAACTCTATTGGATCTGATGAAGGTGATGGTAAAACGGTTATTGATGGTGATGTTGAGGAATTATTGTTGGATTTGGCCGACGAGTTCATCACATCTGTTACTGGTTTTGCTTGTAGATTGGCAAAGCACCGTAAGGTTGAAACCATTGATGTCAAGGACGTGCAATTGCACTTGGAGAAAAACTGGAACATCAGAATCCCAGGTTATTCTGTGGATGACATCAAGAGTCTTAAGAAGTTACAATCCAGCTCGAGCTACCAGCAAAAAGTATCTGGGGTTGAGATAGCCAAGTCTGTGAATGACATTTCCTAGGGTGTATAGTTTATGTGTATTAGTTTTGATAGCTACTTTACTCTCTTGTTTATGTTTTGGTTCAAGTTCTTCATTCGTCACTCTATTCATCTACTACATAAATGTCAGGACTCACCTCAATAAGAACCTTGTTTTCAACCCAGTAGTTCAATGCTTGTTTGGCTTGGTATTCTGACATGTGCAATGTCTCACATATCTTTGTCAAAGGAATTGTATTTTGCTCTCCATCAAACATTTGCATCACAGATGCCTTATCTAAAGACACATTGAACTCCTTATCATTGAGCTTAAGTTTTATCATAGAATATTCAGGTAAAATCTTCAAATACCTGTTGAAGTTACTTGCCTTATAGCTGTTATTAAACGTTTGGAATTGTGTCTCAAGTGCTGGATGGATTTTGAAGTTGGCGGTGTTTCCAGATGAAATGGACTGGTCGCCGATAACATCAGACCAATACAAATGCGATAAAATAGTACAGCTAAAAGTGTTGGAAGAGTTAACGATGTCTTGAACCATGATGTCAAGATTGAAAAATTCATTTTTACCAAACCGGAGTTTGAGTAAGTTGATGAGTTTTAGAATCTTGTTTAACTCACCCTCTCCAGAATTACCGATACCTGCATTAGATTCAAGGCTTGATCGAAGGCCTATCAACTTTGATCCAAAAAGTCTGGTAAACTCCGTAATAAAGATCTCCTTGTTGTCAAATATGGAAATCAAACTCTCAATAATATCATTGATTTTAAACTTCTTGAAATCTGGTAAAGCGTCAATTGGATCAGGAACCCAGTTTAAGTCGTTGAATTCATCAATTACCTTCAACTTGCCTAATTTTTCATTTGAACTTTTCAACTCATTTGATAATTCTATGAGGTCGTTCTCACTCGATTCATCTATCAATCCAACCACCAATTTTTGTATGATATCATCTCTAGACTTCAAATACTTACGGATTGGTCGTATTACTCTATCCAATAACACTCCCTTGGGATCAATGATTAAGAATGCCTTGATTATCTTGATGTAGATTTTGATCAAGTTGACAGTGTTGATTCCACTGTTTAGCAATTCAGTATCTGAAAAAGAAAGGAATTTCTCTACTATTTTAGTACGCTGGTGATAATTGGAGTTCAACTTGTTCGAAGGCAAAAAGTTTAAGCACTTGTTGACTTCAATTAACCCAGGTTCCAGCTCTGGGTAGCAAGTCACGATTTTGAAAATCTGCTGAGTTCGTAAACTAATCAATTCGTTGTATGAAATCTTTACAAGATTCTGAAAGTACTCGTCATGGTCTTCACCAAAATTTTGTATACTATCTTCCAGTTCGTGATTGTATCTAAGAATGATCTGGAAGTTGGGATACAAGCTTTGTTGTAACCACTGGTTGATGTTTGGAATCACCTTACGGGTGAAATCTGCACAATTCCTCACGATATACAACTTGATTTTGTCTATGATGATGGTTGTTATTATCTTCATAAAGTCGTTTATCAAGTTGACTTTACTTAGGAAGTTCAAAATGGTCAATATATCCGAGTTGTTTAGATGCAAGAATTTCAGATCCATGAATTGCCATATGCATTCCTGAAAGGTGCCGTTATTAAATATCTGTTTAAACTTGTAGTCTATGTTTCTGTTGAACTTTCCCTCTTCAAATGGGTTCAAGTTGAGGTAATATACAAGGTTCTCGTACATCTGCTTTGTATGCATCATTTTAGTCATCAAGCCTTCAAAAGCAGAACCGTCAGCATCAATTGGTATATCAAAACGGGGAAACTTTTTGGTGATGGAGTTATTTAGTATCGTCAAGAAGTTTGCATCTTCTTTGATCAAGTGACGTATGGCGGCTTTTACCCGAGGGGAAGGTTCCACTACGGGGCCACAGTCAGGGAGCCAGTTCAAGAATAGCAGCAAGTCATTTTCCAAGTCTGGATGAACCTCAACCTTGGAAAAGGTGTGGGCGGGTATGATCTCATTGATCAAGTTTTGAATCATCCACAGAACCGATTTTTATATTAATTGAAGGCACCACCACGTGAAAAGCGTATCACCACGAGCCAGTCTATGCGATGTAAGTATGCAGTAATAAAAACTATGGGCGGTACTAAACGGGATTTATGTTTGTGGATTCTGTCTCAAAAAATTAAACATGGTGAGCACTTTGGACTCGTTTATTGAAATCACAAACACAAACAAAACCACGGCAGTGAAGTATCTCAACCGTCATAACTACAATTTGGAGGCCAGTTTGATTGAATACTTTGAAATCAACCCAAACCCGAAACTCGTGAAGATATACGAAAAGTATGAAGATTCGCCAGGCGTGATATCTATCGATGGGACGTTGAAGTATTTACAAGACTTGGGGATTGAACCCGAGGACATTCGAGGATTGCTTCTTAGTTTCATTCTAGAAAGCGAAAGTATGGGAGAGTTTGAAAAAACCAGGTTTTTACGGAATTGGAAGAAGTATAACGTGGAAGACATTGCAGGAATGAAGAAGTTTATAGAAGCAAAGTATAAAGAGTATCAAGATTTTGTGGCGTTTGAAGAGGTATATAAATTTTTGTTTGACTTTTTGTTAGAGAAGGAAAACCAGAAACTCTTGAATTATGAGTTGTTGATAGAATATTGGCAATTGTTGTTTGAGTATGTAGACCTCAGTCATATCACCATAGATCAGGACGAGGATGTGTTGATTATCGATAACGACGACAAAGCAATTGCGAACATAAAAGCCAGATTAAGCCAGTGGTATGAGTTCTTACGTAAGGAAGCAAGAAACTTGAACAAAGATAGTTATGTGATGTTTTATCAGTTTGTAAAGGAGGTTGTTATACCAGACCCTGAGTCATTTCAGGCATATGATGAAATGGCTAGTTGGCCAAGTGTTGTAGACGAATTTGTGGAATATTTGGTGGAGAGGGAGGACATTGAATTGAGGGGGTAGTGCATGTATATAGTCAGTTGATTTGATATTTTCTGCTTGTACATGTTATCAGCTTTGAAGACGTTTCACACATAAATAATACATTTCACACATAAATAATACATTTCACACATAAATAATACTACCACACCCACAACTCATACAAACCATAACTTGTACATTTCCAAAATCTATTCATTAACATTATTTACATCCAGTGCCTAATTCAACAAGTTATCGATAGAACTCTTCCTCAAACTAAGCAACGTCTTGGTTGCAGTCTCCTCCTCGTTCTCATTGATAATCAAGTCTTTAGGCAACGACTTGAAATACCTTTTTCTAGGTGCAATATTAAGTGCCGGATCAGGCAATTGAAACTTGGTAGTGTACTTGAACCGGCTAGGTTGCATGTCCGGGGTGACGATCGGGGACGGTAGCTGAAAACAATCATCTTCGTCGCTCATGTTATTTAAACCAGTTAAATTGTTATCACCTAAGATAGTGGGATTTGAACTTGAACCTGGGTTCAAAGGTTCGTTGAACACATCGCTCGCAATGGATCCTTCACTATTTTGGTGGGATTCCGATGATCTTGAGCCCAGTCTCAAAATCAAGTCCTCATTTACACCATCACTTAAGCTTAATCCACCATCCGGGGTTTCGAATGTTTCCAGTAACAACTTGAAGTCAAATTCTTTGTCAATGTTTCTATATTCATTCACGTTCAAGGGAATATCAGCAAACGTGCTGTCGAATTCAAAGTTTGGGTCCATGTTTTTAATAATGCCCAGTTGTGTTTTGATGAGATGATGCAAATAAAGCATGTACTCCACCGAAGATTTCAAAATTGTCAATTTGTACATTCCATCGATCTTGGAGTTGTTATTATTTGCTTTTTTGGAACTGGCGGCTCCACTAGTGCCTTCGACTCTACATGCCGGTATCAAGTACTTTAAAGCTTCAAACTCACGGTTGATTTTTATTCTTCTTCGTTTTTCTATTATGGAATGCAACTGCTTGGTTTCAAATTTTCTCTTTTCTAATTCTTCCTTATTGATGTTTGAATTTGATCTTCTTCTCTTTTTCACGTTGTTGGGTATTAAATTAGCCAGTTCCATCTTGACTTCTTCGGTGGTACTATAATTGTTGGTTAGGATTTCGAAGTTCCCGTTATCTTGATCCAAGTCTTTATTCAACTGGATAATGGTGGTTTTTAACACCGGAGGCTTAGGCAAGTTGTAGTCCATAATGTATTTTCAGCAACTTGTAACCGATTATCCTCAAGATGCCAACAATATATATTTGAATTTTAAACGTGGGTTTTAGGAAATTAGTATTGTGAGGAACGTTTTTAATTTATTAATTGTTGCATCTAATTATGTCATGACGGCGTGGTTGCAGGAGATAACATGGTGATGGATAAATGAGGACATGTGAGAGTATTGAGAATTGGGTCTGGCTGTGTGCTTTACCAATGCTAATACCTCGTTGTAGTGCAACCGTAGTGTGATGTGGTGTCACACGAGGAGATGCCTCAGACTCCACGTGTATATGATAAGACATGTTTGCAGCAACCGAGACATGTCGTATCAGAAGATTTCATATCTAACAGCTTATGTAATGGCTTATGTAAGCGGTATAACAACTTATGTAAGCGGTGGATATAATAACTTATGTAAGCGGTGGATATAACAACTTATGTAAGTGGTGGATATAACAACTTATGTAAGTGGTGGATATAATAACTTATGTAAGCGATGGATTATATAACAACTTACGTAAGCACTAACCCATTCAATAAGAAGATTATATAAACTTCTGCAAGAACATCTTAAACCACAGAAATTTTAAAGATTAGGTTCAAGCCAATAACACTCACAATACGAATGGATATAAAACCACATGAGCCAGTTCCAGGAAATTACTTGGATTTAACCCATTCCTCTTTATCCTTGCCTTGAAGCTTAAGAATGTAATCTGGAACATCATTCTTATCTCTTTTATTGTTATACTTGGAGATATCTTTCCTTTGGATGCCTAGTTCTTGTACTTCCAACTCATAATCTGTATCTTCCTCTTCCTGCTCTTCTACTTCTTGAATCAGTTTGTTATAATCAACCTCAAACTTATGCCAATTGTCTCGTTTCGAATCATATCCATCGGTGAACCCCTGCGATTCTAAAACACTGTGATCCTTTTTCTCTTCGGCATCTCCGTTTTTGTACCAAGGAGTCTTGGTGATGAAGTTTGGTACCTTTGCTTCTGACGGTTCCATTTTGAAATTTCTCACCTGTCGGCACACGACCAAAACTAATTCCAGCTATGATTGTTACTGAAATACATGAAAGTTGTAGAAATAACCACATAAAATAATAGTTTATATACATATAGCCCATGAAACCCAGCAAATAGCTTGAGACTCGGAGGAACTGCAAATGACAGTCAGTGGCTTGAATTACCTAGAAAATAGGAATACCCACCACCATCAAACACAAAAGAGAGCCTAAAATATCAAAATGCTTATATTACACCGACTAAAATCCAGTCCATTCTTCTTCTTCGTCATCTACCTCATCTTCCTCGTCTTCACCACCCCACCATTCTTTTGCTCTGGTTTCCTTCAACACCTCCTCGTCAATTTTTTCTCTCAAGGTCTTCAATTTGGTTTCTGCTTTCACCAGTTTGAAACTATCCACTATCAATTCTGGAGCCTCATGTTTATAATCTTCCAACTCGTCCAAGAAGATATCACATATATGATATGGTATGGCAAAGTTCTTATTTATACTCAAAGGAGTCTTGACCATCTTGTTGAACTCCTTTATGGCTTTAGGGTCCCAATTCTTGAAACTCAAGTACTTAAAGTTGGCTCTCAACATTCTTCTGATAAGCATGTAATACTTGTTGATTCTCCACTGGTCGATATCTTCCCATTCTCTTATAATGACGTTCCAGAAACTCTGATTGATCTTAATAAAGTCTTTGACGGAGTATTTGCTGTTACTGGATATTCTTGCCAACTCTTCACTCAACTTGACTTGATTCTCATCTCCATCGCATAACCACATGGCATAGTAAATGCCTTTCCACAACTTGCTTATGTCTGCAACCAGGATTTTAGCAATGTTGGCTGTGACATATTTGTCAAGAGACACCATAGCCTCATCTCTGGTTTCATCATGTGTAGAAGCTAATGCTTTTGCTAACTTAGACATATTTGAAATTTTTTCTCATCTCTTTTTTTCTGGTTAGTTTTTGTATGGAGTGGGTATTGAAAGAGTAGAGAAAAATGCTAGAAATCCAACATCAGTGACAGCCAGGTACTGATTTCACTTGGAAGTTGGGACATTTACAACGATGAACTTGGTAAGATCAAAATAGAAATATTCATGAAAACCACTGAATGAAAACCACTGAATGAAAACCACTGAATGAAAACCAAGTGTACGGTATCGATTGAACCCTTGAGCATATATTAACTACATTAAACAATCAAGTATCTGATTGGAATGTGTAACAACTTGACGGCGTATCCAACAACACCCATCATGATGAAACCAATACCAACGGCTCTAATAACCTGAAGGTATTCTATTTAGTTAGTAATAATTCACTCTGTGTTGCTGATGATCCTATATTCCATAAAACACCCATAACAATAAAATAACATTTATCGTCAGTTATCAAAGTAATCAAATATCAAATGTTTCAACACGTAAAACCATTACAGCAACCCAACAATTCGACTACATACCCTTCTGGTCTGGCTTTTGGCATCTCTTGATGAACGCAGTACCATCCTTGAAGAACTCAGTTGGAACTTCAGTTAACTTTTCAAATCCTTCTGCCATATCGTCGATAGTTTTGGACAACTTTTTTCGCTGTTCTTTACGCGGATTTTGGCACAAAATATTCTCGAGAACCTGCGAGAAGTTGTTATCAGAACCTGAGAAGTTATCAGAACCTGAGAAGTTGTTATTAGTCTAAGAGAAGTATTATCAGTCTAAGAGAAGTATTATCAGTCAAGAGAAGTTATTATTAGTCTAAGAGAAGTATTATCAGTCTAAGAGAAGTATTATCAGTCAAGAGAAGTTATTATTAGTCTAAGAGAAGTATTATCAGTCTAAGAGAAGTATTATCAGTCAAGAGAACACATGTGAAGTCTATAATCGTATGTTTACTTGAAAAATAATCTATCTGTTTAAGCTAAAAAAGATCAAGCAACTTTTCGTCTTCCTCTTCAGCTTGTACTTCCAAAGTCTTCAATAACGACTCCTTATGCTTCGAATCTAAAGCCCAAACTTCTATCAACTTGGTCTTGTATTCGTTTTTGCATCCTTCTGTTTCTATTTGTGGGAACCTAGAAACCCAGTTCCTAAGCACTTCCTTGTATAGACTCTTCACATATTCCGTGGCATTGACTTCCTTTCTGTCAAAAGACTTTGCGGTTCGTTTCAAGGTCTGGGTGTACAAATCTGATAACACCGATAAATATTGGTCTTCAGTACCACTCTGTTTCAAAAACCTGCTCATGGCTGCATACACATTTACAGAAAACTTGGTGTCCGACTGCTTGTATATCTGGAAACACTGGTCCATTATCTTCACTCTTGCTAGCTTGTATAACAGATACCTTTTCACATAGTCTTGGTAGTTGAAATTGGGATTTTCCATCAAATGTTCCAAAGGCTGATATGGAATATGGCAATAAAGGGAAAGATACTTTTTAAGGAAATGCTTTCTATCAAGACGAGTGTTTTGTTCAATGAACTTGAATATCTGTCCCCAAATGGTTGGATTTTGCAAGTGTTTTGGGTTCACAGTTTTAAGTATATCAAGAAGATTGAAATACTCAGAATTGTAGCTTAGCGATGTGACTATCGCCTGAAGTATCGACATCGATGGCGCTTTTTCACTTGAAAATACTTTGGCAATACTACTTGTTTTAACATGCTTTGTTGCAGATAAAGGTTTGTGTGCAACCTCAATTGAATAGTAGGTTTCAAGCAAGGAATAAATCTTTTCGGTTTGCTTGTTGAATCCAAGACAATAAATCAAGGTATCCAACTGGTTTTCAATAACCCCTCCATGGTTTAAATAATCTGCCAATATGTTATGGTAACTTTGTAATTGGTAGTAGCTTCTACTTACCTTGCCTTCACTGGTGCTGGCTCTCATTCTGGGTTTTTCCCACATATTATAATCGCCCCAGTACCGGGGATCACCTCCGTTGGCTTTGAGTTTCAAATTCCACAACTTTTCCGTCATGTGGGCTTTGCCCAAGTATTTGTCAAACCTAACAAACCATTTGTCCACCAAATCAAGCTTATTGTTGTAGTACTCAAGTTCAATCAAGTTTTCGTAATCTTTCACGTTCAACTCGTACGGGGTGTCTAGTTTGTATAAATTCTTTACTGTTTTGTCATAAATGTGTGCAACACTCACCAAGTTACTGTAGATTTGCCTTATAATAGTCTTGATGTTTCTGGCTTTTTCATACTGTCTTTGCTGAATCAGATTATTCAAATCAAACTTCTTTGCATATGTGAACTTGACCATCTGTTGTGTCTGATACGTAACCACTTCTCCTAACAAATACCCCATGTCTTTTTCATGCAAAACTTGTCTCCAGTTGGGTTGGGTGCTGAGTTTTGATAACGGTTCAAGAACTGCAGCTTTATTTCCTGCTGAAACGGCAAAGAGAAGTGTATCTTTTAGTTGCAACCCAGCTGGAACCGGTACCGTGATTTTGGATGTGCTGGGAATCGATTCAAGGTACCTGGAACTGTAGGTTGATTGAAGAATATCTCTAACTAGTTTTTTCAGGTTTGGTTTCTTTGGCTCAATAGGAACATTTATGCCCAAAGGCGGGAGTATGTCGCTATCCACAGGTTCTTTGACCGTGCTGGAAACACATAAGAACCGTTTATTCGTTCTTGCAAGTCTAATCATAATGAATTTTTTTTTCAATGCGAACGGTTTTAGTTTTGTTTTAGAAGGTTTCCACGTATACTTTATTGCTGCAGGGGAAATAGTAGGTTTTAGTGGATTTGGGGGTAGGAGGTGTGTTGGTGTGAGTTGGAGAGTTTTAGGGGCGTTTTGGGTCATGTCACGTGACTACGTTTAGTTGTCAGAGAAGTCTAGTCACAATAAAGCATTTAAGCTACAAATAGAACATACACTTGTATAAGTCAAATACAAGCATTTAAGCTACAAATAGAACACACACTTGTATAAGTCGAATCAAAGCTTAGGCAAACCCCCAATGTTAGCAGCATTGTATATAGCAATATCAGCTAAACCATCCTTAACAGATCCTCCATTGGCCATCAACTGTAAACTGTGCTTTGTACCCTTAATAGCCCATTGGGTATTAGAATTGATGTCTTTTCCCAACTCAATACAGTATTCCATTCCCAGCTTATAATCGGGAACAACCTTGCTTACCAAGCCAATATCCAAGGCATCTTTTCCGTTGAAAATTTCTCCAGTCAAGGCGTATTGGTTCAATTTGGAGTGGTTTCCCACCAATGGAGGTAGTCTCTGCAAAGATCCAATATCTGCAACAATACCAATTTTGATTTCTCTGATGGATAACCTGGAGTTTTCAACCACTACTCTGATGGAGGTGGCAGCTGCAATATCTATGGCCAAGCCATAAGCAACTCCATTGAGCAAACAAATGGAAGGGGTTTTGATTCTGGCCGGAGTTGCGATTGCATGCTGGAATTCAACAATGTGTTTGTACAATACATTATACCTTTCTTGTGGGGTTACGTTTGCCGGAACAAGATTCCCAGCCTCCTTCAAGTTCAAGCCACTGCTGAAGGCTCTTTCGAAACTGGACGATATCAAAATCACACTGGTGTCTGGGTCAGAATCAAGTTTCTCTAAGATTTCCTGGTATCCTCTCCACGTCAGTTCTGAAAAAGCATTGAGGGTCTTGGGGTTATTGAACTGGAGGTTGATGAACCCCTCTTCGATTTCTACCACCTTAAACTCAGGATGTGTGTAGTCTGCTGCGTTGAATGGCATTTTAGGTGTTTGGAGAGATTGCGAAGGTTATATAGTTTTTCTCCACATCTCGGTGGATTTTCACAGGAAGCCGAAGACTGAAGATTTGAAGACTGAAGATTTGAAGACTGAAGATTTGAAGAGCATGGAAGATTTGAAGAGCATGGAAGATTTGAAGAGCATGGAAGATTTGAAAGAGCGATGGAAGTACTACTTGTAATCATGTACTGTAATCATGTACTGTAATCATGTACTTGTAATCATGTACTCTATATTGTGCACTAAATTCTATATACTACAAAGCACACCTGAGGAAGCACAGTAAATAAGCACAAACGAGGAAGCACAGTAAATGAGCACACACGAGGAAGCACAGTAAATGAAGAAAGCACTAAATGAAGAAAGCACTAAATGATGAAAGCACTAAATGAAGAAAGCACTAAATGATGAAAGCACTAAATGAAGAAAGCACTAAATGATGAAAGCACTAAATGAAGAAAGCACTAAATGATGAAAGCACTAAATGAAGAAAGCACTAAATGATGAAAGCACTAAATGAAGAAAGCACTAAATGATGAAAGCACTAAATGAAGAAAGCACTAAATGATGAAAGCACTAAATGAAGAAAGCACTAAATGAAGAAAGCACTAAATGAAGAAAGCACTAAATGGTGGTGCAATATCTACACCGTGTACTTCGTCACAGTCTCGTTCACCAACCCTTCCAAGATTCTCTGCTTGAGAAGATTATTTCCTTCTTGTACTGAGCCCTTGGTAAGTCCTTCTACAAGCAAATATAACTTCTTCTCGTCCCCCAATGCTACATTGGGGGCATAAAACTGGCCCTTGTGGGTAATAGAAACCCCTGTTGCCTCGATTATAGCAGAGAGGTTCTCTCCTCTAGTGACAAACCACCTGGTTTGTTTAGGTAAGTCGTTTATAGTCACACGAGAATAGAACTTTGAAGTATCAGGTCCTGAGGTTTCCGGTGCTCTTCCTTCCACAATCTCAAAATCAGGTAATTGTGACTCTAGTTCTTCGTTATTCGGCTCTGGGGTTGCTTTAACTTCTTCCTTGGGTTCTCTCATTTCATCTTTTTCGTCTCTCTTCTTTTGCAATCTTTCTAATCCGTTCCCACCAAATCCAAACGAATACTTTTCCTTGCCTTGCTTCACCTTTATTAAAAACTTTTCGCTGATTTCCACCAATTTCCGGTCAATAACATCTGTAGGGTGCATCGCTTTGACCAAATCGGTGATGGCCCTTTCCTGTTTACATGTCACAAACGTAATGGCTGTTCCAGTACACCCTGCACGTCCGGTTCTACCCACTCGATGAATGTAATCTTCGATGTGATTAGGTGCGTCATAATTGATAACTAACGCAAGACCTTTCACGTCTAAACCTCTAGCAGCAATAGATGTTGCAATTAATATATTTAATTGCTTCAAGCTGCTAAACTCTTTGATTGCATACTTCCTATCGATTTGATCTTTCCCTCCATGAATGGCAATGCAGTTGTACTCACTCAGTGTAAGTTGCACCATCAATTGGTCTGCACTTTCTTGCTTCTCTACAAAAATAAGCACCTTGGACCCAACATATTCGTCTAGAATCGAAACTAGCTTCATAAACTTCTGTCTGGAAATTTCATCATCGTCTTCGGTATCAGCTTCAAAGAGTTCCACTTTCTGGGTTATTTCTTTTGCTACTTTGCTAATACCACCTACCACAATCTCAATAGGGTTTTGCAAGCTTGCTCGGGCTAGTGTCTCCAATTTCTTGGGAAATGTTGCTGAGAAAAGAACTGTCTGTCTATTTGGTCTGATTTGTGACAATATCTTGTTAACTTGGGGCTCAAATCCCATATCATACATTCTGTCAGCTTCATCAAGCACCAAATATGTTGTTCGTTGCAAATTGGTGATTCTTCCCCCGTTTAAACTGAGCAAATCGATAATACGTCCCGGTGTGCCTACCATAACTTGGACACCCTTCTTTAGCTCGCTGATTTGAGATTCGATAGGCGATCCTCCGTAGCAGCAGCAGCAAGAAATAGCTCCCTGGCTAAATCGCATGAGTTCTTTGTTGATTTGAAGTGCCAATTCCCTGGTAGGAGTAAGTATGAGTCCAACAGGGCCGTCTCCTGAAGCTAACGGCTCTTGATCCAAGACATGACGTATCAATGGTAACACAAACGATAAAGTCTTACCCGATCCAGTTTTGGCAACCCCAATAATATCTCTTCCACACATGATAGCAGGTAAAGCCTGACTTTGAATTGGTGACGGTTTGTAGTCGAGGTCAGTCAAAACCGACATTATCGATGTTGAAAGTCCCAATTGCGACCATTTTGAAATAGGAACTGGACATTCTTTTCCTCTTATGTAGATTTCTAGATTGGTTCTTGAACTGCTAATGGTTTCAGGGTCCAAGTCCTTAAATTCATGAGGAGGGTTGTAGAAATTCTTTCTGAATGGCTTGTACTGCATCTTTGAGTGATCTATCACTTCAAGGGACTTCTCGCGGTCTTGTAACTTCTTGATTCTGTTGGATATTTCCTCATCTGAATGGTTGATTTCGTCTTCTGACTCGTCTTCCAAATCTTCAGTAATATGAAGCGAACTTCTTGAATTTTGCAAGTTATCGATAAACAGATCCAAATCAATTTCTTCCTCGTCCACAGTCTTGACCTCCAAGCTTGGTTTCTTGAAAACTGGTTTCACGTCTGTATCCTCATCATCGTCAAACACCGATGTTTGTATTTTATTTCTCTTTCGTTTAACGACCCCCGGGACTTTCAAGGAAATCCCACTTGTTTTTAACGCCGATTCTTCGCTTGATTCTTCAGGTTCCTTCAGCCCCTGGAGTCTCTTTTTCTTCCACTCCTCAATACGCTTTAGCCGCTCCTGTTTTCTTGAGTCCTCGTCATCTTTTTCGGGTTCTTTCGCCTGGTCTTTCTGCTGTTTCTTGAGTTTCCACGCAGCCAACTTCTGTTGCCTCTGTTTCAACTTTTCTGCGTCGTTAGTAGAAGTCATTGACACGCTGTAATCGTACCTACGTTTGAGATGCGAACTTTTTGTCAATGAGAATAGCCGCTGTTGAGTGTTTTTGTGGACGATAAAAACCGACGAGTCTTTTGGAGTTGTTGAATGATTGTTTCTTACGGGATGTTTATTAGTAGCGCTATTTTAGTCGTTAGGAATGGTACTAAAATTGATTCTTCTTTCTACCGAGTTTCTATTGACTCAATTGCTCTCACCTGAACCCTGAAATCATTAGCCTTCATTCAAGGGTTTGAATATCATTAACCTTGATTCAAGGGTTTTGAATGTCATTAACCTTGATTCAAGGGTGTATGAATATCATTAACCTTGATTCAAGGGTGTTCATTACCCTTCATTCAAGGGTGTTTGAATATCATTAACCTTCATTCAAGGGTGTTTGAATCGACTTTAGCTTTTGCTGTAAAATACTACCTGAAATGAAAATACTACCTGAAATGAAAATACTGAAATGAAAATACTCTGAAATGAATACTAACAGGTCCAAATAAATATGTAATCTTGCTATATGCTAGTTATATTATAACTCAGTGGTCACGGTAACGGTCTGGGAATTAAACAAAACGATGGGGACCAAGTCATCAAACCAAATAGCCATATCATTGATGTAATCAAATGACTCGGCTTCGTCCAAATGTGTGTTCACTGCCGGTGCTGGTAAGGTAGAAAATATCACCCCTGTTTGGTGTTTGGGTGAATTTCTCTTCATAAGTTCGTTCAAAATCAAATGTTGTCCTTTTGCTGGGATATTATTAAACGATAACCCACGAAGCTCCTCTTGCAAATGCTTGACCAGGAAAGGTTCTTCTGTGTTCTCCAGATCTTCTTCCATCAATGAACACTTGGACACTTGACGTGATAGGTGGTGCGGTGTTGATGCTTGTTGCAGTTTCGGTGCTGCTTGTTGTGATGGCTTTTTGTAGAATCCTTGTCTTTGAGACGCCTGATTCGTCACTTGCCTTGGTGAACTCAATGATAGTAAATTAGTGGTACTTGAAGGCAACGAAGGTATTTCATTGACGTTCAAGTCGTCTTCAGCGGAAAATTTGGGGGTTCTTAGCTGCTGAATGATTTCATCATCATTGGAAATAATCGAGGGTGAATTAAGGGCACTATTTCTTGACTTTTTCTTTCTGTCAAATTGCATATCAAAATATCCATCTGGTTTGGAGGCATTAACCTCACTAGTTGTTCTTTCCAACGATGAATTGTTGTCGTCCTCCTTTTCATCCTCGGAAATAACTGGATGTTCATCATCAATAAACGCAATAGATGGTTTGGTGGTATCTTCATCCTGTTCGGTAGGTGATAGTTCATCGTCACCATCGTTAACCAATTGTGCTTGTGGGGTTTTCACCGATACAAAATTGGGTTTCAAGTTGGACCTGGACGATTTGATTGATAATTGGTCCACATCTGCCAATTTCAAGTGGGCACTCTTCTTTTTGTCGAGACTTTCTTTACTTGGTAGTTTGAAATCATTTGATCTTGATCTTTCAGAGCTTAAGTTTGCAACGCTGCCGAATAAATCATCTTCTGTTTCGGTTTCATCATCACTATAATACCCATTAGGCATTAAACCTCCTTGAATATTGAAACTAAGCGATAAGCCCTGGTCTTGTAAGTTTGACATGGTGTCTCTTCTTCTTCTGCTAGGGCCTTCTTCGTTATTCATGACAGTCACATTTCTTCCCAATCCTAACGGTTTTAAAGGAGCATCAATTGTAATATGCTTTTTTCTCAACTTCAGCTTTTCCAATTCCTTCAAGGTATCCCTTGCATTTTGCAAGTTTTTCCACCATTGGTCTGTTCTTAACACCCTATCGATCTTATCGAATTCAAGTCTGTTGCTGGCAGTTTTGGAATATCCTTTGACAATGTAGTTATATGCATTTAAGTCACCGCTATCCAAACATATTGGTTTAACTGTGGCATTAATACGAAGAGTGGCAAGCAAATCACACACCCTGCGTTTTTCTTCGTCGATTTCACCTTTGCTTTCCACAAAAACGATAACACGAAGTTTGTGAGAAGCTTTCCATTCGGGAACTGTCGATAAAATAGAACCTAACTGGAGAATTAACGTGTATGTATCAAAGTTGGTGGACAACGTGGACTTTCCGTCTATGACATTAATATTTGACATTTGAATAGGATACAAATCAATGTATTTCTCTTCTAAGCCGTCAAGGCTGGGGGCCTTTCTGGACCACCAACTGGACTTGGTTCCTTCAAACTTTGGCAAGTTCAAGTTGTTAAAGTTTGCTGCCACTGCAACCGATGATTGCATGATAATCAAGTCCTCTACAACTTGAACCCATTGACAGATTGACACATGTTGTTCTTGTCTACAATCGTCGGTAGGTAACTTACTAAACTGAGACTTTGATTTCAAAATAGGGAAATGAAGTCCGTGTTTAACAGAATCATAAAACCCAACTACAGTGATGTTTGGTTTCATACCACCCAAGCCAGAACCCAAGTACACGTTTCTCACACCCCACGGTAAGGTTGGACCCAAAGCAATCTGCACAAAAGCTTTGATATTAGCCATGTCTCTTAATTTGACCCATGCTTTCTTTTGTTTTCTAACCTCTGTATAGGCATTCATACTGAACTCCAGGTCATTTTCCGCTGTATTATTGGTGGTGGTATCGTCATTCAAGATGACAACGTGACCCAAAATATAGAGCCCACCTTTTTTCAAGTGATTGCAGAACCCAATCAAGTTCCAACCAGTTCTTGGGTTGTCAACCAATAACAAAATCTGAGGTCTCCAGTACTTTACATTCATGTTTGTCTTTAGCCTCAACAAATACTTTCTAACTTGATGATAAATCAAAAGTTGAGAGATATCTCCGTATCTTGAGGGTGGTGAAGTATAATGGATAAAGAAAAGCAACACCAGCAAGACCAAGATAACCATACTTGCAGACATACCATCAACAATAAACATAGCAATTATAGAACTTGCTAAACCTGCTAATGCAGTTTCAGAAGTGAAGTATTTGAATCTTGGTCTGAAGTTAGGAGCTGAGCCGATTTTCAATAAAAAACATGCCAAATTAGTAACCATAAACGTCATCAAGTATGCCATGGTGACAAACACAGCGATCTGGTTGATATCAGCAAACAAGAATATCTGAGCCAAGAACCATGACACGATTATGGAGTAAAACTCAACCCATTTTTTTTGATTCGGAGACTTTCTGGTGGTAGATAAGAAACCAAGACCAGGAATGATTTTGTCGTTTGCAATGGCTACCAATAAAGACGCCGCACCGACAATTCCCATGATAATGGAAAATAAAGCGGTAGAAAACTCCCCCAAAATGATTATGTAGCCTTGTATGCTTACAGATTGAATGACCTTGATATCCTTGTAGAGTAATTCTCTTGGAATGGAAGTGCCAATAGCCAAAATAACTATGGCATACAAAACAAAAGTAAGTACCAAACCACGAATAGTTCCCAGGGGAATGGACTTGGAAGGGTTCTGCAACGATCCAGACATAGAGGCCCCGGCAAAAATACCAGCAGTGGCAGGGAAAAAGATTCCAAACAAGTCTCTGAATGTTTCTGGAGTATGAAGCACTGAGCCAGCAGCGCCCTTTGTAAAATTTGGCCAAAGATTGTTAATGCAAGTCTGCCAATTAACTCCTACTTTATAAGGAACATCAACAAACAAGGTCTGGGGAACCAAACTAGAAACTGGAATAGATAAAATGGAAATTATCAACACGATGAACAACCACAAGGCAGTTTTAGATACCAAATTGGACCCCACAAGCGAAATACAAGTACAGATTGCTAATAGAATGGTGGAGTAGATAACCTGCCAGAAGTAGCTCACAGGGAGAACAGGGATCAAATCGCCATGGATTTTGCCGAAATTCACCAACAACGGTTCGATGAAACCAACCACATTCAAAGAACTGTTAAGAATCTGGCCAACAAAGAAGATGATTCCAATGGCACCCCCGAACTCAGGACCAAGGGTTCGGGATATCATATAGTATGTACCCCCTCCTTTAACGGTACCATTGGTAGCAATGGCCGAAATCGACATTACAGTAAGTGAATTGATCACATAACTTAGCACTAGTATAGCAAAAGATCCCGTTATACCTAGCTGACCGATGATGAAACCAAATCTTAAAAACATCAAGATGGAGATGACATTCAAGGACGTGGGCACAAAAACCCCATTGAAGGTATCTAGTTTGTCTTCCTGGTCATGCTTCGTTCGTTTCTGCTCTATGCTCCCGTAATCTAGCACTTGTGTAGGGGCAAGGCGAGTTGCTTCAGGCGTGCGCATCAAGTATTTTTTGTTTTTGTGAGTTTGGTTCATTTGTAACTTGAAGCATGATATAAAATGTGGTTTGTACGCTGTGGGTATTTGTGGGTATTTGTGGGTAGATGGTATCAGTGGTTTTGACATGGCATTTTGTGTTGGCTTATCTACATGAAACCCTTAAAATGATATGAGTAGTGCAATTATGGGATATTTGTGGTTTGTTATTAGTGCACATCAGCTATTCGTGGTTCTACAATCAGATAGCTTCTTCGATCTTATTTCATGGGTTTCAGTCTGTTACGACTCTATTGCACAATTGGATTCTACTCTATTATTTGGATTCTACTCTATTATTTGGATTCTACTCTATTGCACAATTGCAATACTCGCACGCTATTACACAATTCCCATACTCCCTATTATGCATTCGGATAACCCACCGGCACTACAACCACTTACATAATTATGACAACCACTTACATAACTATGACTTAACCTACATAACTATGACAACCACTTACATAATTATGACAACCACTTACATAACTATGACTTAACCTACATAACTATGACAACCACTTACATAATTATGACAACCACTTACATAACTATGACTTAACCTACATAACTATGACAACCACTTACATAATTATGACAACCACTTAAATAACTATGACTTAACCTACATAACTATGACTACATCCACTCCACATTAAAAATTAACTGTCAAATATTTTCCTGTTGATGGATTTGCAGTATTCTCGGATTTATTACAATAGCATCTTGTTTTGCTTACCTAATTAGTAACTGTTGCGTTTGTTATTGCAGCTTTGGCTATTGTACTATACGTAGTAACCAATCAGTTCTGAGCTATTAGAGTTTGTAGTAGGTTCGACTTCACATTCTTGGATTACGTAATTGAATTCTTCTATTGTGAGTGGCTGTCATCTTGTTTGTACAGTTTTATATGCAGTAGTCAGTTTTTGTATCGGCTCAGCACCCTTTAGGGACTAAACTTGTATTCCTTCACGCTTTTCGCCTTCAATCTTCCCTATTTTCTTAACTGCCTTACTTCTACACCCTCCTGAGTTTCCCATGAAAATGGTCTCCATTTCTTCTTTCTTCGTCCCTCTGCTCTAACGTGTTGTGTGTTAAACTTCGTCAAGGTCGTGCCCCTCCAGCCACCTATCTTTAGCCAATCATATATACCCAAGGTTACTATCAACCCAATCTGGTAAGTCCGCGACATCTGCAATCATAGCGTTTTCGAGGTGCGAGAAATGTCGTGGGAGAAATTGTCAGACTCAAGCAAGATTTATAGCCGGTGTCAGGAACACACATACCGTAAAAAGCTCACGAAAGGCTCACGAAAGGCTCACGAAAGGCTCACGATAAGCTCATCCGGATATTTCCAGCACCATGAATGGCAACAATATTCACGACATGGTCAACGACGAAAAGTCTGGACATTTATGGAGACTCTACTCCAAGGCAAAAGACTCTTTGCCCTACAAATCCAGAATGGAAAACTTGACGTGGCGAATGATGTATTTGAACACACACAGACCCGTGGTGAAGCAGAAGTTGCTTGATCCGTCTGCTGACGAATTTGACTATATAGCACATATCAAGCAGATGGGCCAGGACCATAACAACACCTTTGACGATTTCCTGTCCCACAACGATTTGAACCACGATATCAAGGCCATTGACGGCAACTTTCCTGAAATAGAAGACTTCAACATGGATATTTTCAATGCAGTGCCGAACCCTGTCCTGAATCTCGTCCCCAATTCCTATAGAAACGAATTCTCCGACTCCAAGCCACCTTTCAATGGTTATAAAGATAAACAAGCGTTTCCGGTGCATTCCCGTTCCAACTCATCACACTCCCAAACCCCTTCCGGCCAGGTATTTCCCAAGTATAATAGAACCTATTCTACACCAAAATCAAATTTGACCTCCAACCTCAAACCTCCAAACACTGGAGGCTCCATCAGTGCTGCTTCAAGCTCAGCAGCCCTGGTCTACCAGTTCAGCAACTTTGACTTTGAAACAAACTCCAATAGCGAGTATGACATGGGCTTGCATTCTCACAAGAACAGTGTTATTAACTTGAGCGAAATGAACTCCCCTTACAACATGGTGCCACCCTCGTCGTTGCCTATTTCCAGTTCTTTACCCACAACCTTCAACTCGCCTTTTTTTGAAGAAAACACCTATTTTGACAACTTCAAGAACGTTGACACCCGTCCCAAAGTGAAAAGGACCAAAACCAACACTTCAATCAAGAAGACTTCCCTTTCGCCAGAGACTTTTGAAGACAAACGTAGGAAGGAAAAGAAGGATATCAAGCCAGCAGACAAAAAGTCCATAAATAATAACGTCATTGATAGCAATGTTTCATGCACCAATTGTCACACCAAAACCACGCCGTTGTGGAGAAGAAACCCCGAGGGCCAGCCGTTGTGCAATGCGTGTGGGTTGTTTTTAAAGTTGCACGGAGTCGTCAGACCGCTAAGCTTGAAGACAGACGTGATCAAGAAGCGTCAAAGGTCTGCTAACTCTACTAAAAAGATAACTGTCAAAGATGGTGATGACTTGAATCCTACCAGTGTTGTTCCAGTAGATAAAAAGTCGCCTAAAAAGAGAAGACCAGTTAGTATACCCACCATTCCAGTTGCTGTGAATGGTTACAACGGACAGAGCATGCAGACCAACGCTTTCGTCAATTCGATTTCATCTTCGGCGTCGACATCAGTGCCAATATCCACTCCAAACTCGTATGGGGCCCAAAACGAAACTGCCAATTCCACTCCTGCCTCGTTTGTCCTCAAGAAGGAAGAAGAATTGCATCCGATCAATGAGTTGGACGATAGTTTGTTGAACCTGGAGTACTTGCAAGACGACAACTTGGACTGGTTGAGTATGGCGTTGTAATATACTGTATTATAGAATAGATTAGTGGTGCTTCTGATTGGTTTTGTTTAAACTACAGTGTCTTGGTATTTGCTTGGACGGTGGCTGTGATTATACTGGAATATAATTGTGGCAGATGGCATTAATATAGCTAATATTTGATCATTTTCAATTTACTCTTTTTCAGTCAATTTACTCTTTTTCAGTCAATTTTCTCTTTTTCAGTCAAATTTGATCATTTTCAGTCAACTTACTCATTTTCAGTCAATTTACTCTTTTTCAGTCAATTTACTCTTTCGGTCAATTTGATCATTTTCAGTTAACTCTTTTTCAGTCAAATTTGATCATTTTCAGTCAATTTACTCTTTTTCAGTCAAATTTGATCATTTTCAGTCAATTTACTCATTTTCAGTCAATTTACTCTTTTTCAGTCAATTTACTCTTTTTCAGTCAATTTACTCTTTTCTAGTAATCAGTAAAACCACGGTTGAACTATCAAGTTATGGTGGTCAAAAGGCCTGTATTGCGGTTAAATTCGATATTGAAAGAGAAAAGTAAGAGAACCCACATATTGACCAAGAATTGCACACAAGTGCTGTTATGGGCTAAATCAAGTCTTCAGTTAACTTTTATCAGAATGAAACTAGTCAATATCACTCTTAGCCTTATTTAATATCCGTGAACACAAATTCAGGCTTCTGCTTTATTCAATACAACATCTCAACCCTCATCAACAAATTCTCATACTAAATGTACGCTAAAGCCACCATCGAATACTGCACCAAGTGTAAATGGCAGAACAGAGCGGTGTGGTATCTTCAGGAACTCCTCCAGACCTTCGATGGCAAGATAAATGAAGTATCTTTGAAACCAGTTGCAGAACCACCAGGAACCTTCAGAGTTCTTTTATCGTTGGACGGAGTGGAAACAGTAGTGTACCGTAAAAAAATGAAAAATGACACCCATGAACACGGATACGAAGGGTTTCCAGATTCAAAGTTCTTGAAACTGCTAGTAAGAGACCGGCTCGAGCCGGATTTGAACTTGGGCCACATCGATAAATTTAAAGGTACCAAGCTCACCGATGGAAGTTGTGAACAATGCCAAAAGTAGAATAGTAATACATAATACAAATCAAAACATCCCAATCAAACAGCCAACAAACTCTAGTAAGAAATAGAAGAGCCTAAAAAAACATTTATCCCATACTATACACTAATCAACTTCGTTCACACTTGCGGTGTCCCATCCATGCACCACATAAGGTAAACTACTTCCCAACATGCCAAAGTAAGATTGGTTGCTTGGTAAACCCAACAAGCTCTGGTACTGCTTGATGACAAAGGTTGGACTGATGTTCTTAATAACATCTTTTCCGTTTCTCTCTGCAGCATAGTTGTTGATTTCCTTGGTAATCTGCTTCCACTTGTACTTCTCTCCGGTAAGCAATAACTGCTTAAGCATCTGGATTTCTTGCTGGCTGATCTTCAAATTAGAACCAGGCACAGACACGTGCTGGTTGAAGACGCCTGCTTGTTCGCTGGGAGACGGGGCTCCAAGGGAAGCTGGGGTTTGTTGGGGTTGGTTAAAGCTGTAGTTCTGAGGTACTTCCGGCTGTGGTACCTGGGCCATAGGTTGCATTTCCTGGCCAATAGACAGCTGAAGCATCTGTTGCATTGGTTGATGCATTTGTGCCACCTGTGGTACTTGTTGAACAAGTTGTTGCTCTGGTTGTTGATACTGGTTCTTGTACTGAAATTCAAAATTGTTCAAGTTGATATTTTGGTTGTAGTTCTGAACATACTGCTGGTATTGCTGGTAGTTGTTCATCTGTGGTAGTTGGTTGTTGTATCTTTCCATGGTAGCACTTCTCGATGAGGTGTGGTGTGTCAGGTTTTCAGTCCAAGGCGGTTTCGCACAATAGATTTCGTATTTTACGAGTTGCTGCGGCGTTAAGTGATTCGAACTAAAGTTTATCTATAATAGCAGAGATGCTTTTGGGGTCTAAGATAGTGTAGGGTGCTAATAGTCAAAATGTAAGTATCAACCCTGTTTGTTTATGTGAGCCTATAGAAACGTAATTTTATCTTCCAGTTGGTGGAATTTCAGGTGGTGAAATTCTGTGGATAATTTTTTATTGTTGGAATTCTAATGCAGTCAGTTTTTAGCGTGGTGAAATTTTCATGGAATTGGGGGTCAACGTTGGCAACTGTGATGATTTTTGCTCGTGTTACATTCAATCAAACGATTCGTCGCTGTAGGCTTCTGACTCTTCGAAACCTTCGGACTCAGAATCACTTTCTATGTACCTTTTGCTCTTTCTGTTCCTTTCGGTTTTGGTAATGGGTTCTGGATCTTCCAATTCTTGTTGAGTGCTACTCTTTTCCACCTTTACGTTTTCTGGCGACCTCGATCTTGGCTTCAATCCTAACAATTCGTCGTCTTCACTATCACTGAATATACTGATCACCTTGGGTGCTTGCTTGACTTCGGTCTTCACCTTAGAACTGGGGGAAAAGTACTCAGGAAGCGACTTCTTCACTGGTGTAGAAGTATCTGTTTTTTTCACTTCTTTCTTCACTTTCACATCAGCCTTTTTGGTGTCAGTTTTCTGTCTCTTTTTTGGTTCTGTTACTCTCTTTCCCTTTCTCTTGGTTCCCTTCAGGGGAATGATACTAGATCTGGCTTCAAAATCTAGCTCCAAAAACCTTTCCCATGCTACAAGGAACTCGTCCAAGTCCTCGTTCCATAAATCCTTAGCATTCTTCCTTAATAAAATATTTAATTCATTCTGCTTGTCATCTCTTTGCTTTAATAGTTTCTCGTACCTCTCTTTGGTTAAAGACCACAATGACATTCCCAACAAATAGTCATACTGTTGATAAATGTTTTCTGGCTTATTTTCTTCATCTTCAGTATCTGCGACACTTGCATTCAACTGACTTATATCAGCGTTAGCTTCTTGCTCTTCGATATCCATCTCTGTGTCTTCGTCAACAAACAATCCTGCTTCTTCTTCTTCTTTGATGGCTTTACCCCCTTTGTTGAATCTCTTGAACCTATGTTTGTTCAAAATTCCAACCAAGTCTGCTCTTTTCTTGTTGGAGACTGAAATCTGTCCATCAATAATCAACTTGATGAATCTGGCCTGTTCCGTCAATCTGGTTAACTGGTTGGTCAAATCATCTGTCATAAAATCCTTACGTTTCTGATAGTATTCCAACCGCACGTAGTAAAAATCTCTCAAGATATCTAATGGTGTTTCGTATTTCTTGATCTGGCCCCTAGGGTCAAATGCAACCATATTTGTTAAATTTATAGAAGCCTGCAACTTGAATCTTTCCAACAATCCCACTTTCAACGATTTATCCATTTCTTCTTTGTTCAATTTAACAACAAATCTGATATTCACTCCATGTTGTTCCTCCATATCCCTGATCCATGGTTTGGTTTTTTCGTTACCCAACCCACTAATCAAGAACTCTTTGACGTTATTAGTCCAGGTTTTAATTGGAATCTCGGTAATTTCCAACGTGTTGTCATCAATTTGTTCAATTCGTCCTGAGACCTTGAATTTATCTTTTCCATTTGGTTCGATCACACCTTCCCATCCTCTATACCAAGGAGTCATCTCCAATAATTCTTCATCATTCATTAATCTTCTTATGTTTTCAACCAAATCCTTTGGATTGTAACTTGGAATGTTGGTAGACCAACCAGTACCAATACCTTCAGTTCCGTTTACTAACAACATAGGTATAATTGGAATGTACCATTCAGGCTCGACCGTTTGCTCGTCTTCTTGCACATATTTCAATAACGCATTATCCAAAGGATTGAAAATTTTTCGGGTAATTTCATTAATTTCAGTGAAAATGTAACGAGCTGCTGAAAAGTCCTTACCTCCAGCCGCTCTAGTACCAAACGCTCCGTTTGGTTTAAACAAATTCAAATTGTTGGACCCAACAAAGTTTTGGGCTAAACCAATAATGGTTTGCACTAATGATTGTTCACCATGGTGATATCCTGTGTGTTCCGAAACATAACCAGCCAATTGGGCTACTTTGATTTCTGCCTTCAAGTTTCTTTTGAAACAACCAAACAAAACCTTTCTTTGACCTGGTTTGAACCCATCCAAGACACAAGGAATCGATCTGACATTATCTGCCATAGAAAACAAAATCAATTCTTTATTGATGAAATCGCCAATAGGAATAATCTGCAAGTTAGGATCTAAATGTGTTCCTGGTTGGAAATTCTGCAACCAGTCCTTTCTTTCGTCTGCTTTCTTTTTGGAAAAAGCCAAGTCAATAAAGTCTGGGTCATTACCTTGAATAGCATGAAATCTTTTCAAATGCTTATCCAAGGCAGCAAAGTATTCTCTTGCTTCAACCTCAGTAGAAGTACCCAAACCCTTATAATACTTTTGTTTCCATCTGCAGGTAGTTCCTTCGGTATCTCTCCACTGCTCAAATTCAGGCATAGTATAGAATGGAATCACTTTCTTGGATCCACCTCTTTGGGTGATGGTCACCTTAACAATTGGGGTGATAAACTCGAGTAAAAATCCAGGGACTTCTAATAAACCAGGGAAACTTGACTCCAAGAAGTTAATAATCAAACCTTTAATGTGTGAACCATCCTGATCCTGATCTGTCATTATCATTATACTACCGTACCTTAAGGAATTGATGTTTTCCACCGAATATTTTTTTTTGTGTTGCAATCCCATAATCTGCTTCAAGGCATTAATTTCGGCGTTCTTACTAACTTGTTCTGTTGAGGCCTCTCTCACATTCAACAATTTACCTCTTAAAGGGAAGCAACCATAGTAGTCTCTTCCTATAACAGCTAACCCTGCCACTGCTAATGACAAGGCAGAATCACCTTCTGTTAAAATCAAAGTGCACTTATGACCCTCCTTTGTACCGGCTTTATTGGCATCTACCAATTTGAGTTGTCCTTTAACTCTGGACTTTTTTGACCCATCAGCCTTTTGCAATTCTTTATCTTCGTTGGCATTAGCTATAGATTTGATCTTATCTACAATGGAAGTCTTCAAGATTCTGGTAATAAACAGGTCGCTAATAACCAACTTGTCTTTAGCCTTGGAATTGAACTGAGAAGTCTTTGTTGTAAGTTGTTCTTTGGTTTGGGATGTAAACGCTGGGTTTTCAATTAAACTGTTAACAAATAAAAACATGTTGTTCCTTACTTCAAATGGTTTGATCATCAACTTTTTCTTTCCTTTTTCTTTCTTGGATACTTGCTCGATCAATTTATTGATAATGGAATCAGATACAAACTTCACATGTGTTCCACCACTAGTAGTTGCAATGGAATTCACAAAACTTACCTGGTTGAAAGTCCCATCACTAACAGCAAATGCGATTTCCCATTTGTCATTGAACACTTCGTGTACTACTGTAGTGTACTTCTTTTCCGAATCTTCGGGATCTGGGTTTTTTTCTTTGATGGCTTTCACGTACATATCCACATAGCTTTTGAAATTTCTGATGTTCAACTTTTTGTCATTGAGATAAATGTTACAATCCTTCACAGTTCCGCATAAATCATACACTCTTCTTCTCATAACAGATAATGTGTCTTCATCCAAAGTATCCATACCAAACTTGCTTAAGTCTGGCTTAAAGGTAACTCTTGTGAACTCTTTGCTATTTTTCATTTTTGTAATTTTTGGTTTGGAAACTGTGGACATGTTACTACTCCACGCCTGTTTATATACCTTTTCATTACTTAAATCTGCGGTTTCCAACTGAAATTCAGTGGAAAAAATGTTACACAACTTAGCACCGTAACCATTTCTACCACCAGTAACCTTCTTCTCGTCATCATCGTAATTAGACGATGTTAGCAAGTTACCAAAAATCAACTCTGGAATATACATGTTTTCTTTCAGATGAATTTCGACAGGAATACCTTTACCATCATTCATGACTTCTATGACATTATTCTCCGGATCAATCTTAACCTTGAGGTTTTTCATTCCAGGGTCTCTGATTTTATTATCAGCAGCATTGACCAAGATCTCATCAAAAATCTTATATAAACCAGGGACAATATTGACTTCCTTGTACACCATTTGCTCGGTAGAAGCATCGAAGCACCACATTTCTGTAGACGACCTTTCAACAGAACCAATGTAAGTATCAGGTCTTTTCAAAATATGTTCCAATTGGGATAATCTCTGATACTGGTCTGATGCATTGTTCTTCTTGGAACTAGATAAGCTGGTAGCAGAACTTTTGGAAGAGTCAGCAGAAACAACAGAATTTGAGCCATTTGAGGTTTGTGAGCTTGATTTCGAAACCATTGCGCTAATATTAGTGGAATCTTTCAAGGGTTTGGATTTAGATACATCACTTTTCGTTTTTGTGGCCTTTTTTGAAACTCTTTTTGGTTGAGAAGAGGATTTGGAAACAACTATATCTGAATCCGAATCGCCAAAATCTAACCCAGAGTCTGATAATACAGCAGATTGTTCAGATTCGCTGTTCATTGAATAGTCGTCTATATCACTCATCTTGATGAATTTGAAAACAACGTATCGCGTTTTCTTGATCTGGTCGTGTGTGGTTCATAAAGAGAGTAACAAAATAATCTACTAACTTCAGTTAACGTCTCTGGTGTATTCTATAGTATCTTCAGTTAAAATCTCTGGGTATACGCTATAATATCTTTAGTTAACGTGTCTTGGTATACGCTATACTATCTTCAGTTAACGTTTCTTGGTATATTCGACGCTATCAGCGAAGAATCTGTTAGTATACTATCTACAGCGAAGAATCTGCTAGAATACTATCTACAGTGAAATAAACCTCTAACCATGCATTATCTACACTAGAACTTCTTCTTCTTCTTGCTAATAAACCCCTTCTGGATCTTTGCAAACTCGTCATCATTCAAGTCCTGTCTCTTCTTCCCCTTCTTATCCACATATTTGGACTCCAAATTACTTATCAAGTCGTCCAATCTATTTTTTTGTCTGGACTTGATTATCGACTTCAAGTCGTTGTGTTTGTATTTATCTTTGAACATCTTCTCCAACTGCTCTGCTTCCTTTGCTTCTTTGGCCAACTTCTTTAACTTGGTTTTGACCTTGGTTTTTCTCGTTTTCTTGTATTTCTCAAACGACTTGATGCAAGTACAAGTGAAGTCTTGTGGATATTGATTGATATGCAGTTCGATTACGTTAAATACCCTTTCTTCAGAAGCTTCGTCGAACTCCAAGTGTGGAATAACTTCAAAAAGCTTCAAAAAATCCCCATCATAATATACAAAGTTTTGCAAAATATCATCCTTCTCTTCCTCGCTGCCCTGGTATTTGGCCCTATCTTCTTCGATCATTTCTATGGTGATTTTTTCGTTCAAAGAATCAAAATAGTGCTTCCAATCAAACTCATTATCTCCTGAGCTTTCCTCCAACGACCCAGTACCATCAAAACGACTTCTTCTTTTGGGATCCGATAATATACTGTATGCAAATTGAATTTTAGGAAACGTTTCTGGCAGGTATTCCCGCTGTAATTGCTGAGCTTTATCCGGGTGAAATTTTAAACTCAACTTCTTGTAGGCTTTCTTTATCTCCACGGGATTTGCCTTAGCATCCACTTGCAACACCTCATATGGATCTATGTCAAACGGAATTGCCATTGCGAACAGTGATGATTTAAGTAATTTTGTCGCGCTTTACCTTTACTATAGAAAACTCTAACTATAAAGAACTACAACTTGCACCCGATTCATTTGCTGTAGCCTAATTCTAACAAAGATTGCTTGATTGCTGGGAACAAAAGATCCAAGTGGCCGGCGTAGACTGAATGACTCATGTGGCCCACTCTGAAATATTTACCTGGTAAAGCCTTGTGGATTCCACCGGCAACAGTGAAACCTTTAGTAGCCAATTTACCCAATAAGTCTGGGCCGTTGATGGATTCTGGGAAGTAAATAGCAGTCAAACCGTGGGCTGCAACCGATCTGTTAACTGGTAAGATCTTCAACCCAAGTTCTTCCAAGTCGTTCTTGAACTTATCACTGACAGCAGTATGTTTGTCGAATCTGTTTTGCAAAGGTTCTGACAAAATTTGGTCCAAAGCTACCTTCAAAGCACTGATGGTCTGGACAGCAGGAGTAGCAAAGTAAGCTCCAGAGCCACTTTCGTAGGCTTTCATAATAGGTGTCCATCTTTTAACAGATGCAAAAAATGACGAATCCTTAGGTCTGGTTAAAGCCTTGGTCATGGCTCTATCACTGGCAAAAGAAATCGACAATCCAGCTGGAACACCAATGGCTTTTTGTGAAGCAGTTAATGCGTAATCAATTCCCCAGGAATCGAATTCCAAGTCTTCAACTCCGATAGAACAAACACCGTCTACAATAACCAAGGTTTCGGGAGAAATCTTGTTGACTAAACCACTAATTGCCTTGACATCACTGACCACAGAAGTAGAAGTATCCACATGGGTGATGGTAATGGCAGCATATTTGGCAGATTTCAATTGGGATTCGATCTTTTCCAAAGGCACAACATTTCCAACTTCAGCAGTAACAACGTCAACATCCAAATCGTAGACCTTCAAACATTCGGCAAAAGAGTCGGAAAAGAACCCGGTGGAAAGAACCAAAACCTTGTCGCCAGCTTCAACAAAGTTGGTGGCAGCAATATCCCAACCCAACGTACCAGAACCAGCCAATACAAATGGCTGGGCTTTTGGATCAGTGGACTTGAATAACTTTCTCAAGTTGACCAAACTCGATTGAAATGTCTTGATGAATTCTGGAGAAGTATGGGCCTGCGAAGGGGTGGCCATGGCATACAAAACCTCATCGGTGAATTCAATGGGTCCAGGAATCATGGTTAACTTGTGTTCGACTTGCTTGTATGGGACGGAGGACATTCTAAACGTTTGTAGCTGTTTGGGTGATTTGAGACGATTTAATAATCTAATCATAAGAATGATTTTTCGCGGTCCCCAGATTTTACCCGGTGTTGGTCCCAATTAGGAAATTATATCCGAACCACTATTCAGGTTGGTGATGCTGGGATTGTGGGGTTCATTATTGCTGTGTGAGTGTTGTCACAAGCTAGTTGTAATGGTATGAGTGAAGCTATGGCGGTTTTAGGAGGTTTGCTTGCGGTGTATGTGTGCGCAGATGACCGAGATGGTTTTGGCACTTCAAGTGTAGTTTAACTTGAGGTTGAATTTGGAATAAATGACTGTTTATATTGGCTGAGCGTATACTCTTCATTTTCTATTCAAAAGGTTTTATCCAGAGTATCATCACAAAAGAGTAGTGCAAAGGTTACACTAAGTACTGTGTAACCATTACATAAGCTGTGGGACTGTGTAACCACTACAAAAGCTGTGGAACTGTCTAAATTTTACCAAAAAAGACTCTAGTACTAGTCTGAACTCTAAACTCTTCTATATTTGTGCTATCACTATGGTCTTTTTACTCTTTCATTGCAGAGTAGCTTATTCTTGTAGTTACACTCAACGCGTTGGCTGCAAAAAATATTACCATTTGTGGATTTCACAATATGGATCCAATAAATGTTTTGGTGGTTGGAGAGTCCAGCACTCTAAATTACCTCCTATACGTATTCCAGTTACTGAATTGGAGAGTAAGCACTTGCAATATCAACAATATCAAAGTTTTAAGCGACAAGTATTCAATCCACACAGGGGAAAACACTTTTAGCTTCACTATTTGTAAAACCGTCAACCACATTGATAAATTGACAGAAATATACCAATTTGTTGCAATGAATGAAAAATTCTACCCAACCTTGGTAAGAAAAATGGCAAAATTCAGATCCTTGATTTCCTTTAGTACCATCGTTTTGCTTGACTGTAACGAGTGTCCGTGGTTGTTTGACAAGGTGAACAATTTATTGCACAGAAACGTAGTTTTGGCTGTGTACTCGGATGCTGACCTTAGGAGACTATCACTCAACACTTTCACGCTAGTAGTTCCGGAAAACTTGACATTAACCATGGGAGTGCTAGTAACAAATTTCCTTAAACCGAACTTGAACTCTGTTTTGAAATTCCAGCAACAGGGTGTATACTTGAAAAAGATCCAGAGTGTATTAGAAAATGGTAATTGTAGCCTTGTATTGCTTCCTAGCCAGTCTTCAAGGCTGCTTAATAAACTTGTTTGGAAAAATGTCATCAGTGTTGTGTGCTTTCACGTTTTGTCGATAATATTTGAAGAATACAATATCTTCAAGCTAACAAATAATTCTGGAACGTTCCCATTGATGAAAGGGTGTTTCAACGAAATCTTGAACCTTTGTTATAAACTTGACCTCAGGGTGTTTCCTAAAGGAGGTTCGATTGAATCCAAGAAATTGTTGCAGAACTTGATGTTGAATGAAACCAACCTATTTGTGAGATATCAGTCCATTCACATGTTGAACTTCAACTGCCTTGACTCTAATAGGACGTACTATGACTTCGTCAATGGTTTCGAACTTTCAGTGAGAACTCTACTAGCCAATCTCATCAACTTGTCATTCGAATGTAACCTACAATCACCATATTTAGAGTCCGTCAATAGCTTTTTGTGCAAACTAATTACAATCAGAGATACAAATCACTCGAATATTTTTCATTTGAAAAGATCCATGTTGAACTTTCAAACCATCAATGGTGTTCCACCCGAAAAAAATATGATGAATTACCCACCTTTCAATCCCTTGCCTTCACCATCACCTCCAGTACCATCTTTTACGTTTCAAAGTCTTTCTAATCCCCTTGTTATGGTATTGAAACCAGCTATTCAAGATCCTGATACCGCATCTATTGTCAGTGTGGATCCAAGCTTGACAGATGTTTACAACGAAACTTTCATGAACACCCAACCAGTAGCGGGCTCATCTGGTGATACCAGTCACCATAGCCGCAATCTTCTACCAACTGGAAACCCTATTTCCGAGGTTCCCATGACATCGCAACCACTGAATAAAAACACCCCCAATATAGGCCTTCAACCTGGTTTGCAAGAGCCGGCAATCCCCGCCAGTAATATAGAAACTAGAGGTCTACTCTACGAACAGCCACCAATCACATTCAGAAAATCTAGATCGTTCCACCATTTGCAGCCATCAATCAACACAAACTCCAACTCCCACACCTTGCGTTCTTTACACACAGATTTTATGGAAGGAGTGAAGTTTGACTCGACCATGGACCAGCAGACATCTAGCAGATATGGCAAGTACGATACTTCAACCATCATTCTCAACAGCGCCAACAATAGCAGAAGCAGTAAGGGCAGTAAAGATAGTAAGAGATAGTCGCGAATATTATTACTTGAACTATAATCAAATAGTTGGAATAAACTATGTCAGAAGATGAATTAGTTAAGGAAAAGCAAGCATACCTTGATGAAGTAGATAGAATATATGGACTGCTACCAAAAGAGTGTCCAATGACCAAAATCGTTGTAAGCAAAAACGATGTGATGAAAAATCGAATCGATGAGATCATATCACAGATCAATAACAAACAACGAATATTACTTGCAGCCAAAGGTAACGCTATAGCGAAGATGGTGGGAATCGTTGAAATAGTGAAAACCAAAGTATCGCTTGAGCAGTATAATAGGTTAAGAAACCAAATTTCGAGTTTCCATCCCAAGCATAAACAAACGCAAAACAAGAACTATATGGTACCGATTATGTTTATATGTTTGTCGCCCAATGTCATAGATATAGACTGGACGCATCAATAGGGATAGCTAGTAAAGAAAACTCCTAAATACAACTAATATACACTCTATTAACGTGAAACCTGCTCAAACATCACCAAAATACAGGAGTAGTGACCTAGTATGCCAAGAACAACACAGATATGCCACAAATTGTGACTCGAGAAAGCGTAATCAATCCACCACAACGAAAAAAAGTCGTTTCGGTAGTTGGAATAATTAGGAGTATCTGGGAAATGCTTGTTCATGATCTCCTGGAACTTTTCCGATTCAGATTCTTCTGTGGCATTGTCGTTGTGCAAAATCTGGTGGTTGATATCGTTCTCTATGGCTTCGAATTCCTCTTCGCCGCTGTTTTCAATGTTCCCAGTCAACACGTCTGCAGAAGTGTGCTCATGGGAGCAAGTCTCGTCTTCGTCGATTACAACATCGTATCTCCATCTTTCAGGAATCAATCCCCCATAGAATACAACCCCAATCCAGTACCAAACGAAACTTTTGTAAAACAATGGCACAAACCGCTTGAAACTAGCAAATAACCCTTCGTAGAAAACTAAAACGTTCATGGTTCCTACACCCATCAAAGCCAAACCCACAAAATAACCGATTCTAAGACCTCTACAGTCTGGTCTATCAAAAAAAGGCGACCAGTTGAATGCAAGGCCTCCAGCTCCACACAAAGACGAAAATATCACAAACAAGTTCAACAACCTTGGGTAGTTGTACAACGAAACATATTCTACAGCAATAATGGAGGCGGTGATTAGGATGGTTATTCCAGTGTAGTCGATGCAAGCAAAGTTGTATCTGGTAGTTAGTCTGGCACAACATGAATAAGTATGCCATAGGGAGCTACTGATCAAGCACATCAGTGCAGACGCCAAAAAGAAGTACACCACCAAATTGTCTTTAAAGGAGTTCAATTTGTAGGCTTCAGTAGATGGAAAGTGAAAGTTCCAAACATAAACCAAGATCATGAGCCCAGTTAAATGAGTCCAGATGTTCATGGACTCGTTGTGGTCAAATCTGAACATAGACTTGAATATATCCGAATGCTTCAAGGAAAACCTATACCCACTGATGATATAACGGTTCTCTCTCCATCCCAAAGGCAACTGGTAGTAATGCAAATGATGGTGCTCAGCAATTTTCAACGCCTTGTTGAAGTTGTAAAACTTGAATATGTTGAACACCGACTCGTCAGTGGTCACTGGTTTGGTCATTTTCTTCTGAATCAAGTCGTCAATATGCAAGAGTTTCTTATCGAAGTAGTGTAGGGTGGTGATGATTTTTTGCGACACAATTTCCTTGGAGCCTTCAAAGCTGATATCTTTGGGAATGAATGGTTCGTTGGAGTTGAACAAGTGGTTGTACTGGTCATCCAAGGTTTGGTAAAGGTAGTCCAAGTTCAGAATTGAATGCTTCAACACAGATTGCTTGATCAACGTCAACCTCTGGTGGATCAAGTCTAGATTAGCAAAGCTTTTGAAGCTCTGGACACTAGCAGTACTGCTGCTTCTTCTTCTGCCGGGAATCTCGTCCGAATCGTCTACTGCCATCTCCGAGTCGGCAATGCTAACGTCTTTCATATCTATTTCCTGGAGCTGTTGCAAGTCGTTTATCTTGAAATACTGTTCAAACGTATCTAGTCTGGATTCTATGGAAGAAAGAAAGAGGTCGAGTCTTTCAATGAGGAGCTCTTCTGTAGACGTAGTTGAGGTTTCGTCCCCCTCGGGACTGTGCCTATTTCTTATTTCAGAACTCACTTGTGCCATTTTGAACCTTTTTTTGAACTGAATCAATGATTGTTGAACTGAATCCACTTGAATGATTGTTGCACGTTTGATCGAATCGCAAATTTTCAAATGGCTACACGACATTTTGCGACATTCTTACGCTACACTTTTCTTTTCCGACATTCTTAAACACTACGCGACATTACTTTTGCGACATTGATTATCAATGCTACAATTTTCTTTTCCGACATTCTTAAACGCTACATTTTTCGCGACATTAATTATCAACCCTACACTTTGCGACATTCTTACAACACATCAGCTACATAGAATTCGGTCCAACTCGCTGACAACAGCAGAGTCAAACTTGTCAAGCTCGCTGATATCACACTCGATATTATTGATGGCATTGATTTTTTCTTGAAACTCAGCATCCTTGGTGCTCATTTCGTAGTTGAAGTCTTGCAAGTCGCTGATGTCAAGCCCAAATCGGGTATCGTACTGGAACTGGTTATGCAATTGGTCCCAGTTGTCCTCCAACACGTCTTTTTTGCCGGTGTTTTTCTGGTAATGCTCTTTGAAAAGCTTTCGTTTCATTGTTGTTCGATTGGTGATGTGGTTCAACTGGCTCATGAAGACCTCTTTGTCTAGACGCTGGTCACACCTCAACACAATCATGACTTTGTCCACATCCACGTACTTCAATCTGAGTTTGATAAGGAAGTTTTCGATCCATTTGATGATTTTGATGAATAGTTGCTCTTTGTCGTTGTTGTATAAATTGTGCACGAATCTCCAGAATATGATGATATGGGTGTCCAAAAGACCCATGAGCTTGTTGAAGATTTCCACCGAGCTCAAGTAGTACATTTCCTCGTCGTTCAACCTGGTTAGAAGTTCTATCAATTCGGTGTTGAAGTCTTGGAAGTCTTTAAAGAACAAATGCATTTTGCTCCTACTCAACAACTTGATAAGTGGTTTATAGAATATAATAAGAAAGTTCTTGAGCAATGTGGTGAGCTCTGGTTCCAGCCATAACGACTTCATCACCAACTTGTCGTTTCTTCTGATGTATAATTGATATAATTGCTTGAGGTTGCTCAATACGTCCTGGTACTTTGACGGTTCCCCCAAGAATTTCTCTTCTTCTTCAGTGATGCCTGTTAAACCCTTTAGGCACTCAAAGATGTTATCTTCGATATTTACATTCGAATCTATGAGTCTGTCATTGATGAACTCCTCGATTCCGTCACCAAAGTTGGGATACAAGCATAGTTTATCCTTCACCAGCTGAATCTCAACCTGGTATTCTCCCAAGTCTTCGTCCAATAACATAAGAAACAACAACGAAAGGAGGGTTTTGTTTTGAGTTCCTGGAAGCGTCATCAAAAACACGTTGATTATCCTGCTAATTATACTCATGGGATTAGTAAATCGTAAGATGTTGTAGGTGATTCTGTAAGGGAACATTCTGTGGAACTTTCTCAAGTTACTCAAAAGCTCATTGGAGTTGTCCTGGGTCAAAAAGATCTGGAAAACAGTGGCTGAAATTTCAATCTTGCACCATTCAATGAATATCTTGAGCAACGGTGAAAGATTATCAAGGTTGGGTTTACTTCCAATTTCCTCGAAAAGTTTCGTCAAAGTATCTGGGGTCTTGATTAATTCAAGTTTGAAGTCGTCAAATCGTTTACTGAAGTCGATCATAATACTGCTCAACTGCTTCTGAAACTCAAACTGGGTTTTATAAATGTGCTTTTCGTGTTCCAATCTTTTAGCGTAATCTTCCTGTTGAGATTTGTCCAACTGCTTAAAAGAGTCTCGATTTATAAAGTCCTGGAACAGTTCACTATCGATTATTTCAGAAAACCTGATTAGCTGCGTCAAGTATCCTCGTAATGCTAATCTGAGTTTCTCTTTCACCAAAGAATTGGTGTCCAGCTTAAATTTTTCAGGCAATCTGCTGGTTTCAATATTCATGATCCCAGGAAACTTGTGTTTCAATGCTTTTTCTAGGGTTTTGAACTCGTTGTAATGCCTGTTCACGTAATGTTTGTCGTTTTCTGTGGATATCTGGACAACAAACTCGTAGTGGTGGGTAGAAGCGCCGGCTCCGAACCATGCTGTTGCTTTAACATGAACAACATTTACTCCCACGATATTGACGTTTATGCCATTGGTAAACTTTAGTTTTGAGTCGTCGTACACCTCTTGTATCAATGGCAGCTCGTAGGCGTTTATTTTGTCTAGTTTTCCTACGTCACTGGGTTTTAAGTGGTCGGTCTCAAGATATTCCATGTCTTTTTTTGTAACTATCATGGAATTGTAGAAGAGCAACAACCCACTTACAAACTTGTTACTGATTTGTTTCCTTTTGGTAACTTTTTCTTTTCTGTCGTTGAAATTGGAAAGGTGCTTGGAATTGACACTCTCCACAAACGGTTGAACTGTGTGTTGCCAGAACTTGATTTGATCTTCCTGGCTATTATTTGTGATGAAAGGAAAGCTGGAAACGTAATTGTTGAAGAAATATCTTAGTAGGGGAAATTGTTCTTTGCTTTTTATCTCATCACAATTCTTGAATGGATGGCCAAATGCCTTTAGACTATCGGGGTCGCTCAACTGCTGGATTTCATGTTCTAATCGTCTTTGAAGAAGAAACTTCTTAAGGAAATGTTCCTGGGTAGGATTTAGATCTTTGAGAAACGAATTGGTACTTTCGGTACCATACATTGATTCCTGGTCATTTGCTATTGACATACTTTGTGCAGAATTCTGCATCAGTTTGTGAGATTTTATATGTGCGTGGTAGTTAACGTTTGAGAGGAGACAGCAATTGCAGATTTGAAGTAAGAGATAATAAGAGATAGGTTTGAACAAGAATATAGGAATTATAGTAGCAGTGGAATTATAGTAGCAGTGGAATTATAGAGCAGTGGAATTATAGTAGCAGGAATTATAGTAGAGCAGTACTATAAGCAGTACTATAAGAGCTTGAGGCAGATGAGCAATTGTGTGTTCTCACTACCAGATTCTCGTAGGTTTCATAGAGCTACGCCAATACAATTGGATCCATCGAGTCTTAAGTTCTTTGCATTTGAAGCTTCTTGAACACCATGAATGTGTGAATGAATCAAGTCTTCCCAAACACGACATCTCACGACATCTTTTGATGTCTTCTTCATCGCATCTCAAAAAAAAATTTTACTACTTGTAATGGGTACCGCTAAAAAAGAAAAGTCCAGAAGAGTCAGACAAGGAGACGTCAGAGATGGAAACCTTCACGTCAAGGGTGAAAACTTCTACCGTGACACCAAGCGTGTCAAGCACTTGAATATGTACAAAGGTGGAAAGGCTGTCCGTAATGCCAAGGGTGAAATCGTACAAGCCGCTGCGTTACAAAGTACAGATGCTCCAATCGCCAGAGTTGATCCTAACAGAAGATGGTTTGGCAACACCAGAGTGATTGCACAAGATGCCTTGAACCACTTCAGAAACGCCATGGCCGACAAAAAAGATAACTCCTATCAGGTGTTATTAAGAAGAAATAAGTTGCCCATGAGCTTGTTAAATGAAAAAGACACAACCGAGTCGCCGGTGCTGAAAATCATCGAAACCGAATCCTACGATCTGGCCTTTGGTCCTAAACAACAACGTAAGAAACCTAGAAACTTGAATGTGTCTACGTTGGAAGAATTGGCCCAGGTTACTGAAAAAGACGGGGTGGCTTACGATGAAAAACAAGAGTTGAATGCCACCTTGGGATTAATGGGTGGTTCTATCATGGATCTGGACGGTTTCTCCCAAGAAGCTAAGGAAGCAATTTTCCACAAGGGTCAGTCCAAGAGAATCTGGAACGAGTTGTATAAGGTCATCGACTCCTCCGATGTGGTTATTCATGTTTTGGATGCCAGAGATCCTTTGGGAACCAGATGTGAAAGTGTGGAAAAGTATATCAAAGATGAATGTCCTCATAAACACTTGGTTTATGTGTTGAACAAGTGTGACTTGGTGCCAACTTGGGTAGCCGTATGTATTATTTTACTTACAAAAGTAGTATCACGAGACAAAAAAACTCCAAAGCATATGTCAGGGTGGTTCCTAATTGATTTGTTCAATGCCTTCTACGAAATTGCCTGTTACGTCTTTGGAAGAACAATGTTGTCCGCCCGTGTTCCTAGGCCTTGGTCTAGAATTGCTGCCGTTTTGGCTGTGGTTTTGTTCACATAGAGGCCGGTAGTCTTTACTGGCCTCGTCCCAGGACAATATCGGTAACTTCTTGAGTTGAATCATTCTTCCCATGGGACTCTGTAGAATGATTCGTAGTATAGATACCGACATCTCTCTCACCGTCTCGTGATATTTTGACTGTATTGACTTGTTACTAACATTTTAGGCTGCTTGGGTGAAACACTTATCTAAAAACTTCCCTACTTTGGCATTCCATGCCTCTATCACCAACTCGTTTGGTAAAGGTTCTTTGATCCAGTTGTTGCGTCAATTTTCCACCTTACACAGTGACCGTCAGCAGATTTCTGTTGGGTTTATTGGTTATCCAAACACTGGTAAGTCTTCTATCATCAACACCTTACGTCGTAAGAAGGTTTGTCAGGTGGCACCAATACCCGGTGAAACCAAGGTGTGGCAATATATTACTTTGATGAAGAGAATCTTTTTGATTGACTGTCCAGGTATTGTCCCACCCTCTTCCAAAGATACTACTTCTGATATTTTGTTCAGAGGTGTTGTGAGAGTTGAACATGTTTCCAACCCAGAGAGTTATATTCCAGATTTGTTACAGAAATGTGAAAGAAAGCATTTGGAAAGAACCTACGAAGTCAAAGGATGGAAGAAATTCGAAGAAGATGCATCTTTATTGGAAGAAGCCAGTGGTGAATTTATCGAGTTGATTGCCAGAAAACAAGGTAAGTTATTGAAGGGTGGAGAACCAGATGAACACGGAATTGCCAAATTGGTGTTGAATGATTTTAATAGAGGTAAGATTCCATGGTTCACGGCACCACCCAAGGACGAAGAAGTCAGAACCGGAGAAGATAAAAGAGCAGAAGTCAAAAGAAAAAGAGCAGAAAGAGAAAGCAAGGCTGCTCAGGAAGAAGCTGAAGAAGATATGGAGCAATACAAGAAGCAAAAGCTCGAGGAAGGTAATGACAAGGATAATGATAATGAAGAATGGCAAGGCATCAAAGATTAGTTTAATTTGGATATTTTTCGATTTGCATTTATTAATATACACCATGCATATTTCTACACAGACTCTAACTCATAACGGGATTCGTAAAGGGGACTAGAAAGGTCTTGCCGAATTCACTCCCTGTTTGATTGTGGAGGAGCTAGGAGTGGAAGGCGAGAACGTAGCCAGTTGGCCATTCTGGTTGTTGATACTAGACAATCCCCAGATCAATCCTTTGAAGTTATTGAACAATTGAGTGTCAAAACCGGATTGCTTCAATAGTTCTTTGAAGCATTCCATCAACAAGTAAGCATGTAACGTCGAAGTCATTTGTTGGTTGTTGTTGGACTGGTTGTTGGAGTTGTTAGCGAAAAACTGACGAATCATTGGTGAGATAGGCAACAAGTGCAATTCTTCAGCCAAATATTCAATGGATGGCTTGTTTGAAGGCTTTTCTTCGTTTCCTTTGTTTAATAATTGATTTCCTACCAATTTCAAGTCTAAAAAGTTGGGAAAGTATTTCAGGCAGTACCACTGGAACTCTTCTTCGCTAATCGGCAAACTATCGTTGGTCAACAAACTAAGGAAGAATCCCAAATCGTAACCAGCATGATAACTGAGCCAGTTAATAGTGTCATCCAACAATAACCCACTCTCAATGATCAATTCAGAAAAGTCAAAGTGTGGAATACCTTCATTCATATGTAATTGGAAGTTGATCTGCGAGCTTTGCGACAACATGGATAAATGCTCTTCGTTGTACATCTCTTTGCTGATATCATACAAGAAATTGAACTGCCAGATCACAGAATTACTAATTTCGTTGTTCTTGTTGATTTTAATCACACAGAGAGATAACTGGATCAAGTTCAACAAGTCAGAGTTGGATCTCAAGGTCTGAAAGTGATAGTCTGAGGAGGATTTGAATGTTCCCACTGGTCTTGCAACGATCCCCGGGATTTCCTGGTGGGTGGATATGTACACAGAAGCGGTTTTATCGTTGGTGAAGTTCCTCAAGACGTTGAATTCCTGTTCCAAGTTGTTGTTCCATACCTCTCTGATAATAGGAACCTGGGCTGGCTGGGGAGCAGGATGTGCCTGGAACTGATGAAGCTGTTGAATAGGATGGATCAGGTTGTGTAACTGGAATTGAGGATGCTGAAGTTGTTGCATGGAAGACCCGCTATTGTTGGTTGCATTAGTGGAATTGTTGGCATTGTTGTTGTTTCCATTGATCACTGCTAGTAATGGGTTAGATGTTGCTGGGGTTCCCAAGTTTTGCTGCTGCAAGTGGTGGTTCAACATCTGTTGCCGTTGCTGTAATTGGTGTTGCTGCATCTGGAGCGGCGCTACTTGAGGAGACGAGGTGTTATTCATCTGTTGCGATGGCACCTGATGCTGCATATACTGGAACTGACTGACGTTCATGTTCCGGTGGCAGTATGGGCGGTTAAGGTAGCTTTGAACTTGGGTTTGGAAATTTTTCTTCCGTTTTGCGCGCGGCGTGCCAATACCATTTTTACTATGGAGACTTCAGGTGGTTTAAAGGCAAGTAGAAGTAGGTTTACTAAAGGCAAGTAGGTTTACTAAAGGCAAGTAGGTTTACCTGATGGAAATTGTCGTCCTTCCTACAAACTTAACCACTCTTTTACATTCACTACACAAACAATCTGTGTCCCAATCACAACTGCTCTCTCAACGCTGTGGTGTCCCTGTTAGTATTTTGTAAGAAATCATGGTCTCCAATCTTTCTGGGCCTGATAATTGTCTGCAAAAGGAATACTATTCCCAACACAAGACATATTATGGCGACAATTATATAAATAATACCCAAACTCAAGTTTCGACCTCCAAAAATCGAATTGGTGGTAATGACCAACGACTTGGTACCGTCGAAAATAGCCACTGGGTAGTTCATGGTCACCAGTACCTCGTAGGTTCCTGAACTCAACTTATGGTCCTTGTTGATTCCGTAAAGCTTGTAGAACGAAGACAATCCTGCGGTTCTCATCCAGTTCTGCAACAATTCCCAGCTCTTCAAGTCTGGCATGTTGTCGTTGGTGTATCCCTGTGGAAACATTTTATACCAATTGGGGGGTGGGACCACCTGGCTAGCGTTGTACTGGGTCTTTTTGTACTTATTCTCAACATCAGACGGCCATGAAATCCCCGTTTGATACAATGCATAGGTTTCGTTGTTTTCGCTGGTTCTGGCATTAAGTAATGTCAAGTTCGATATGGAGTCGTTAAAGTAAGAGTTGGCAATTAAGCCACATGGGTACACGATCTTTCGGTTATCGTCGTCACCCTCAAACGCCAATGGTTTGCATTCGTTAGGAATATGGTCTTGGTCCACAGCTATACCCTTCAACTGTTCCAAGGAATAACTATTGACGTATTTACGATGGTTCTGGTAAAAGTTGGTCAAGTGATAGTATAAGTAGATTGGCGGACTTATATCTTTTGGAAGGCTGAATTGAATATGACAAACTGCAACGTCGTCGTTAAACAGATCTTTGATGATTTCTGATCTCCACTTGAACTTGGGGTCTTTACTCTGGGAATTAAAGTGGTAGTCCACGAGTTGCTGAGGTACATTTGTGTATTCGCCCGAGGCAGAAGCACAAGTGCTATAATCCAAGCTCACCATTTCCACTCTTGCCACGGTAAAAAGAATTCCAATTCCTAACGGACCAAAAATAGCTGCTAGCACAAACAAAAATGGAATCACTGATTTGGGGGTCATGATTGGTTGCCATGCCTTCAATCTCTGCTGCCTGAAAGCTGTGTTTGGGGGCTTACGAGACTTGTTTATCTTGGACTCGTTTGCTTCTTCATTATCGCTGTCTGAGTTGTAGCCACCTTTTCTTTTTCGAAACAAGTTCATGGCTGAGTTTTTGTTTTGGTGAGTATTTTTCAGTTGATGAATGATGAGACTTTTGATCCATTTGAAGTTTGTGAATGAAAAGGAAGTTGGCAGTTCTGATGTAGAGAAGCATAACTTAGTAAATTTGGATGTGAAAGTATTACATAGAGGTTAAGTTGAAGGAGTTGATGATATATTTCAATGTGTTGATACTATTATACGAATATTGGTATGAAATGATGTATTAAACCTATTTAATGAAACAAATAGACTATTAAATGATGTATTAAACATATTTAATGACAAATTAATACTATTTAATGAAACAACTAGTGCTATTAAATGATATATTAATACTATTTAATGACAAATTAATACTATTTAATGAAACAACTAGTGCTATTTAATGATATATTAAACATATTTAATGATATATTAATACTATTTAATGATATATTAAACATATTTAATGATAAATTAATTCTATTTAATGAAACAAATAGAACTATTTGATGATATATTCCATTAAATTATACAAACAGTAAATGATAAATTAATAGCAGTAAAGTAGCTTTAATGATCCAATAATACCATTGATAAAGTCCCTAAAATGATACTTGATTAATATTGCACCTCAATGTACCATATCCAATGAAATATTCAATTACTACTAGCATCTCCAACTCAGCGTTATATTAACTCCTACTTGGTCTTCTTCGAAGGCTGCTTCTTTTCTGGCTTACGCTTAGCTTCAATCTTTTCCTTCTTGACATCCTTCTTTCCTAACTTAGACTCTCTTACCTCCAACAGAATCACTGTATCGTTAACCTTGGTCTTTTTAGCATCTAATGCCTTCTTCTGACCCTCTCTATTGAAAAAATCAACTAATGCAATGTTGGCATTCTGCTTGTAGAACTTGATTTCACCATACTCCCTCGTCAAGTGCTCCTTCAAGTCCTTTTCTGCCAAGTGTTCACAGCCACGCACATAGATTGGGAACCAATCTTCTTTTTTGTACTTCCCACCTGCCAATGGGGGTTGTGGTGCTGGCTTTGGTTTTGGTGCAGCAGCCGAGGTGGTTGGAGACTTGATCCCATTGGATTTATCCTTGGAGCTGGCCGCCAATGAAGCCCATGACATTTGTCCGTTGGAAGCTGGCTCTTCGTCTTCTCCCTTTTCTGGGGTTGATTCCACTTCGGTTTCCACCTCTACTTCCACTTCTGGGGTAGTTTGCTTGTCTTTCTTTTCTTCTTGCTCTTCTTCTGGTATTTTTACTTCCTGCTCCTCTTCCAATTGCTCTTCTTGCTTGACATCTACTTCTTCTGTCTTGACCTGTACCGGCTCCGGTTCCTTGACTTCCTGTGCGGCCTTGGCCACAATATCATGCTTGTAGTTAAAATCAATGTATCTCAAAACGTCATTAGCAATGTCAAAGGTGCTTTCGTTGATACCACGGCACAATACAAACGTTTGCACAAACTGGTAATAAGGCGAACCGTTTTTGGACCACTCACCATTAACTACAATTAAGATGTTCTCGTTCATGCTGATCTGGATATCAGCATCAATGATGACTATCTTGTTCTTGTCTTCGGCGGACTTCAAGTCGTTGAAGAGTCCTTTGATAGCATCTGTTCCACTTGCTGTTCTTAAAACCTTGGATGACTTGATTAAGTCACCGTGGGAAATGGAAGCATCTGGGTTGTACAATTTGAAAAGATCTTCAATTTTGGAGTTGTACAACTCATAGTATGATTCAATGAAGAACCATCCAATGGAGTGAGCTCTTTCGGCAGTCAACTTTGACTTGGTGCCTGGCTCAGGACTGCTAGTAGCGGCAGTAGTCATGATGGTTAAAATTTTTCACGGTTTGTTGATGTGCCACGACCTCGCGATAAGATATGGGTGATGTACATTTGGTGAATAGTGCTACAACTGGCATTACCATGGTAATGTGGAGTTTTGGGGGTGCTTGTTTCTATCAGAGATGGGTGAACCTTGTTTTTGAACTTTTTGTACTTTGTAAACCGAAAAGAGCTATTTTTTCACCAGATCAAGTCATATAAGAGTAATTGACAAGATAATACTAGAAAACGATCCCAGGTCTATTGGTAGAAAAAGCCACTAGGAGGTCTTGTTCTGTTTATCACACACACTGTGGGTTTCTCTTGCACTGCTAACAAGTACTCAAAATGATTTATATAATGTAACTTCTACTCCTAATAACACTATAATAATCGTTTGCACTACTCCTTCAAAAGCTCTTCCAAGATCTTGTTTTCCAATTCCCCCTTATTGCTTACATTCTTGAAGCTCTTGATCCCCATTCTCCTCAATACCTCGATGGTCTTGTCTCTGGGAAATCCCATGTTTTCAAATTGGTCCACAATCTCGTTGTCAATACCATACAAAGCAGAGTCGTTCAAACCTGCTGCTCCTGAGATAGATTCAGATGCATACATCTTAGTCCAATATGCGGCGGTATCGGTGAACCCTTGCTTGTCACTCAAGTAATGTTTGGCCACCTCAGCATCCTGAGGATCGTTTGGTTCTGGTGACTGCAATAATGACTGCAAAGATATCAACGAAGACTTCAAGGTTAAAATAGGAGTCCATGCGTCCTTTAAAATATCCAAACAAATGGCTCCAGTCACCGAAGAAATGTTTGGGTGGTATATCTTAGTAATGAATTTCATGATAGGTGGCTTGAATGGATATTCGTTAGGAATGGAAATATCCACTTGAAAGTTGCCTCCGTCGTACGGAGTACCTGGAGGGCCTTTGAAAACCCCCGTCAAGTGAGTTAAGTCATTTTCATTGTTCAATCTCAAAATCACTCCTGATTGGGTGTCTTGTCTACACTCCTCCAACTCTTTTGCAATTCTCTTAACTCTGGACATTCGATGATAATTAGGTGGGTTTTCGCTTTTGCACAAACGAGCAAAGAAATCCAGAGCGCACACGACCAAAACTAAATGTGTTTATTAATCTACAGAGATCTAGTATACAGTGTCCGGTCACGAGTTGACAGTCCTGGACAAGGAGTCCAAAAGTAATTTCACTTCGGCCGGGGCATTTCTGACAAACGGCAACTGGAAAAAGTTGTATGTGTCATTTTTGATGAGCTCAGTGAACAAAATGGTCAAGCCCCATTGATGTGGTTTATGCACAAGGTGTCTTTCTATAAGCACTCTGGCGATGATTTCCTGGATGGTGGATTTGGTTTCATTATTGCTCCATGCGGTTTTAACATTGATAAAGTGAAGGAAGATTCCAAGTGCCCATTGGGTGTGAACATTTGGATATCTAAGTTCGTTAGCCATGGCTCCAATGAGGTGGTATTTGAATTCTGTGGAGCCGTAATTTAATAAATCATAGAAGATGGTGACGTGAGAATCTTTGGCGTTAAATGAATAGCTTGAAGTTCTGTCTTGAATTTCTGAAACTGTCACATATAATACCAACGAGTTCAACAAGTCTACATTATAGTTAAGCGAATCGAATCCGAAACCATCGGCTGCTTGTGGATTGGATAATTTCAAACAGTTGTAAATAGTTTTGATCAATCCAGGTGCTGGAATTCTCAAATAATTATCCAAAGGTCTCTTCAACCCTGCTTTTGTTAAGTCGTCGTTTGGAGAATATCCAATTACAGGAATCAGTTTGATTTCTTCGATTCTCTCAACTTTTAATCCTGGGGTGAATGGATTCTCTAAAGTAATTGTGCTTGGTGTGGCACTCAAAACTATATTACGCAATTGAACGTAGCTGCTAGGAATGGCTGATAACAATTGAATGTAGTTCTCTGACAAGTATTCTGGGTGGTCGTGATAAATTCCAACAAAAATTCTGTTGATAGCCTTAAAAATTACACTAATTATGTCAGTATTGACTGATTCGTCCTTGGTGTAAAACGCTTCAAATCTCATTAACGATGATAACAACTTGGTGAATGTGGCATGTCCCTTATTTTCCTTTAATCCCAAAAGCTTAGGCAAGTACATTCTGTGTCCAATCAACGAGATCCACGCAAATGTAAACCCTGGCAAGATTATAGGTTGTAAAGAATTCAACACATCCCCTATAAAGTTGTAAAAGTCGCAGTCCAAATGAATAGTAGCATTGGAATTCAAAATCGAAGCGTCACTCCAATAACATAACAACGAGGAAAAGAATCTGAAGTACGCTCTTTCATTCCAGCTGCCATTTGGCAACTCGTGGTCATTGGCCAATGCAACCAAAATAACTCCCATGATATTCTTGAAATAATTCATAGCAGCGGCAGTTTCATCGACTTCAAATAACAAAATAATCTCAACAATCAATGATGCTAACGCATCGACAGTCAACAAGGTCTCATGCAAAGTCTTACCTCTAATTTCGTGTTCAGTAGAAAAGGATGATATTGAAACCTCGATTGAAGACTTGAAAAACAAGCCAAATAACTCAGGATCAGTCAAAATACCGTTAGCATGTAGGTTCTTCACAAAAATCTCCTTTAAACTTTCTATATTTTCCCCATGAGTCAACAACTTAAACCATTCAGTGAAAATATAACCCAATTGGCAGTACATGTCTTCGTGGGTTTTTGAGCCAGCAGAAATTAACTCAAATAATCTATCACGAGAATCCATTGCATCCTTCACTTCTGGTATGCTGGAATCACCCTTGAGTTCACTCAAATTATTCAAAGTAATTGCAAACTCAGCTCTGGATCCAACTGCAGACTTGCTTGTGTCGTTTTCGTTTGTGCTGAAGATTTTGTACAACAAATCAGAAGCAAATTTGATCAACAAAGGGTTTCCAGTTTCCTTGATTAGCTTACCCAAAGAAGTATCCAACTTAATTGCTTGTACCAACTGCACTTGTAACAAAGAGTACATCACCAGTACGTTGAACTTTCTTTGGTCTGAAGAATGAACCAACCACCAAGTAACATCCTTAGCGGTTGAAGGCGAATATTCACACAATTTGTCCAAAATACATACAAAAATTTCAGTGCTAATTGGATTCTCATGACTCTGGGTAAACAAGCAGTTAACTGCAAATTGCGCTACTTTCAACAAAAGTTCTGGGTGTTTTAAGGCATTGCTTTGAGCTAAAGTCAACACGTTGCTGATAATTTGCATTATTGGGTGATCTGGAGATAATTGTGACAACTTTGTCTCGTGAACGTCACTGAGATTTTGCATTGCCTTATCACAGTTCTGTGTGATCATGGCAAACAAGTGGTCAACTGGAATCGAATCATCCTGAACTTGAGGTTGCAAGCTAGGTTGCGTTTGTGGTTGAGGTTGAGTACTAACACCAGGTGGTGGTGCTTGTGCTTGTGGTGGTACTTGTGGTGGTGCTTGCACTTGTGGTGGTGCTTGCACTTGTGGTGGTGCTTGCACTTGTGGTGGTGCTTGTGGTGGTTGAGTGGCAATCTGTTGAGGTCCAGGGGTTGCTATCTGACTTGCTTCTGGACGGTTAAAGAAAACTCCGAAGTTTTCATAGATAGCCAACTGACTTGGAGTTAATCCTTCTGGTTTAATACCTAAAGGAAGTGGTAATGCAGCAAATATCGGGTTAGCATTAACATCAACATAAGACTCTCCAGGTTTAACTTGCTCACGGGCAAATACTGCTGTCTTCATACGCTCTTCGACCAATTCGAGTATATTCCCAGCCGCAATTCGATTAACAATTTCAACACACAAATCTACATTTGATTGTATTGCATTAGCCAAATCACCTAAAGGCAACTCCTGGACTGGAAGTTGTGGCCCTAACAATTGGATCATAGTTGACTCTATAGTCTCGCTTAAAATCTTGCGTCCACTGCAAGCTATCATGCTTTGAGATAATTTCAATGCAAGAGTTTGGTAACTCTTACGGAACTGTTCAATGTCTCCTGTACGAGCAAAATCTTTTTTAATCAATGCTTCTGTAGTGGTCAAAATGGACTCTGATGTTCTACTCAAGATTGGGATGGCGCATTCACGTACAGCTCTGGACAACGACGCTTGGAATGCTCGTCTCAAGTTAGGATTCTGAGTGAAAATAGTATTTCCTGCCAAATTGCTGAAAGAAGTATCTAATTGGGAACCATTCACATTTGGTGGTGCCATTTGTTGAGCAAGTCCGCTATCCTCTGGTAATCTTTGCGTCATCATGCCATTCGGAACTTGAGGAACTTGTTGCATTTGTGGATGCATCTGAGGTACCTGCTGTGATTGTTGTTTCTGCATCATTTGAGGAAGAACCTGGCCTGGTGGGTAAGCATTCTCTGCTCCCATTTTAACGAAATCACTGGCAAGATTATTTGCGTTAGGGTTTGCCTGAATGCCAAAGGTAGCTGCCAAAACTTGCGGATTAGGGTTGTGTGATCTGATAATTGTAGAAGCCTGAACATCGCTGACCTTTATATTGAATGAATTCAATAAAACCTCAATCTCAAACTTCAGATTCAACTTCAAATCAGCACACTCGTAAAGCTCAACCAATACCTTGATTACACCTAACACCCAAGGATTAGGAAGTTTGAAAATTTTAGAATACTGTGCTTGATCCAAAATCTTTGCAACGAAAGGAATAATAACATTCAAGGTTTTAAAATCGTAGGCTTCGACCATTAAAAACTTAAGACCAATCTGACTTCTTTTCAAGGGCTTATCTGAGGCCAAAGTAATCTGACCCAACCAGGCTCCCATATTTTTTAAGTGATTACGTTCGTTGAAGGTATCCTTGAAATTTCTAATCAAAGATGACACCTCACTTAAAGAAACATTTAAAACATACTCGTAGAAGATTGGGTTGTTAAACTCATTAACCAAGTTACGGTACAATTGATGGTTGTTTGGTTCGCTTTTGGCTCTGTCGCCTACCAAGTAGTCAGCAAACCACAAAAAGAAATTCTCAGTTAACATGTCTTTCACATCAGCTAATCTAGACTTCAAATTATCGGAAGTCAAGTTATTAATGAAAAACAACAATTTGTCGCTTACAGTCTCATTTGGTTTTTCTTGTTGTATCAAGCCAATAGCCAGATTGCTCACAGTAATGGATTGATACTTCATTCCAGAATCATCCAATTTTCTATTCATGAGCTGACCACTTGAGTTTACTTCTGATTTCGGTGGTTGTTCAGCACATGAAATACCATTAGAAGCATCCTTAACGATTTGATACATCTTTGGATGAAACGATAATGACTTGCAGTCCAATAAATGCTTACAGTAATTTGGATACTCGTGCAATCTAGACTTGAAATTGTATAAAGCTTGCACTGCAAACTTAAATAAATGTGAGTCTTGCGGTTGGTTACATGATTCCCAAATAAAATTCAAGGCCACCGTCAAAGTAGTACCTTGAATAATATCCTTCTGTAATAAAGCACCAAATAACAACGATGTAGAAGCTAAAGCAGTCAAAGGGTACTCTGAAAAAAATCTGTACTCATCTAATAAGGAATGAATCATACAGGCAAAAATATCCTGATCTCTTGGATTATCACTTGATTTTAATCGAATTAACATCTCAACCACATCTTTGATCTCTAATTCTTTATTGTACATTTTCGAGTAGTAACCCTTCATTTCCTGTTCAATCTCCTCTGAAAAGCTATTAGAAACTTTACTGTTTGTCAAAATTGCAGTATCGTGGCCACAACCAAAATTTATCAATCTAGGATAAGTGGTTAACAATTGAAGTTGCAAGTTCTTGAACCTCTCAGCGTCAATAGCTCCGTTATTTTTACCCAAGATTGATAACAAATAGTACACGGTTGGAATAGGTAAGTTCCTATAATTTTCTGAAGCCGGAGTTTGAGAATTCTGTTGCTGAGTATCGAAATCCTTGTTCGATCTAGCTTCTAGTATCTCTACTATTGGGACAAATAACAAATGTCTTTTGTTCATGTCATTGAAAATCGAGTCGATAACGACAGTTCCGTTGAAATCGAAACAAGTAGCGTTGATGATGATATCCAAGCCAAGCTTGAAATCTCTTGCCCATGCTGACCCTAATAATTCATCAAAAAAGTTTAAGTCTAAAGAAAGCTTGATTAATCTTAAATGAGCTTCGATCTTGGTATTCACAATGTAGCTGTCCAACATTTTAGTTAAAGCCAAATTGCTATCCAATTCCTTGAATTTTATGATAACTTGAGGCAAGAATTTGCTATTATGGTCAACCAACTGGTTAAACAATGTATCAATTATACCCATTATGAATTGAGTTTTGTCTGCAGTAGCTAAACCTGCAGAAAGCAAGTATTCTGGAAATATTTGACAATGGTGACCAAACATTTTAGATATTTCAAGTCCCTTCTGGTCTCTGCTATTACTTCCAGGATTTGAAAAAAATTGATTCATAACATGCAACTCTAACTTTCCAATATTAATGAAAGACATAATATTTCTCTTTCCCAATTGTGTCTCAATAGTAGTTTCAATACTATCGTCGAAGCATCTAGTCAAGTTGCTGGATGAATTCAAATCATAAGCACCTTCTTTTGGGTCCAATTTATTGAAATCCAAGATTAAAGACTTACTAAAATACCAATCATAATTGAGAAATATATCTAATAAACCACTTTTGAAATCTATTGCAGATAAGAATTGGTTTATGCTAAGAATATCAGGTAGTACACCTCTTTGTGACGACTCAAACAAGTATTCTTCTTGGATCTTGGTGAAAACTACGTACCAGCTAATGTTGTTTTCAGCATCAAGTGACTTGAATAACACTCTCATTTTAGCTCCTTTTGCTGTAGATTCAGGAAACGACCTACCTGGTCCAAAAACAGTATTGGGGAACTTTTGGGATCCAGGTATCAATATTTCAGAAATAATCAATGCTAAATTTTGAACAAGTTCATTCTTGTTTTGTTTAAACAATAATGGTAATGTGTCTGTCAATAAAAGTTCGGCTGAGGTACTTGTTTTGGTTACTTCCATAAGGCTATCTTTGAAACCAGACATGTTGGATATTTCTAAGCTTTTTTCAGTGAGGTCTACAATGCTCTGCAAAACTGACGAACACCTTTCGGCTCCAGGCTTTAAAAAATCTCTTGATAAGGTTGTTTTGAAAAACTTAAGAATCAAGAGTCTGCAACTTAATGGGAAACTCTGGTTCTGGGTAGTTACACAATGAAATATAGTAAGATTGAATTCGTCGTGAAAGAAGTTTAACGAGGAAGCAAAATGTAAAATAAATTCAGTCAAGACTTTCTCGACTGTTTCTGGAAACTGTAATTTAGATTCTCTTTTAGTGGGATAAAGCTGTCTTGAAATAACAACAACTGATGCTGGAGGATCAAGGTTTAATCTATTAATAAGTTGTAAAAACGTTAAAGTCTCGGTATTGGGGATGATAATATCAAATGAACTAAACTCGTGTTGTACGTTACCTACTTCAAGTTTCAATAATTGTTCTATTGGATATAACTCTTGGGGTAAGCTTTCGATCTCTTTGTTGAGGTAAAGGAAACGTAAAAGTTTGCAAAGCTTGGTATTTATGTCTTTACGGAAGGAGTATTCCTTATCTTCTAAGATGGCTTCAAGTTGGATGTGATGACTATACCAGTTCTTCTCTGTGACAGTAGAAAGAAGGATGTGGACCTGGTTGTTTATGGACTTCTCAATGTCAGGCGCTATATTATTGCCCCTTGGGCTTTTCAGATCTAGACTCACTGTTACGGGACTGAACTTGGAGGTAAGTAACAAAAAACTGAAATCAAAAGGTTATGCGGCGTTGATGTATGATTGATGCAACGTGCTGTTGTATTTACAATCCAATTGATTTAGTTCTTCTTCTTGTGGATCTAATCAGTAGTAAATTTTTTGGAGAATTTTTCTCGAACTTTTGAGAAATGAACGACGGTGTTACCCGGACCTTTGTGATTATGGTAAAAATATGGCTACAGACTTGTGTAGTAAAAGAGGTGTTGGTGGTTATGTTATCAGTAATAATAGTATTTATTTAATGCAATTTATGTCATGTTTCGTTTAAAAGTCACTGATTCAGTCTCAGTAGGCAAGTTTTCAAAGAAACCCATCAGCAGGCTAATGCTTTAGTGATTTCTCTTTTCAAGTCAGGATCATCAATCTTATCGAAGCATTTAGTCAACAAGTCTCTGTAGACCTTGTTTTGATACGACTCGTCCTTTTGACTGGTAAATGGAATCTTTAGGTGGTCTACAAACCTGGAATTGCCAGAATTCCCAGAGCCTTCGGACTCCACAGTTAATTCAGAGTAGATGGAATCCAATTCGGTAGACTCGCTGTTGCTACCACTGTGCCCAAGCTTTTTCGAAAAGATGGAATTGGCTGAAGTAGGCAAGGAATAACTTGAAATGTTCAAGTTCTTGAGCTTATCAATCATTGAAGAATGAGTACGTTTGTGTGTTTTCATAGGTTTGTTTGAAACACATTGTTGTACCATGTTATCTTCCTCCGTAAATAATAGCTTGCTATCAAAGCTAAACAAAAGTTCGCCAAAAAAGTTGTTAATATCATTGACGACAGAACCCCACTTGGATTCGTACAACAAGTGCTGGTATATTACATCTTCATCGCCTTGATCCAAGGTCATCAAAATTGGTTTGTTGGTTAACAATAACCCTAATGATATTTTGAACATACCACTTTTCCATCCCTGGAGCAAACAAAAGTCCATGATTCTGTTAATGATGGAAAAGTAAGGGGTGTGGCTTGACATGAATGATAACCACCATTGGAATAAAAATGCTTTACAGTCCACAAGACCCACTAAATGGTTGTATAACTCTTTATCGGTAGTTTCTAAAATGTTATTGAATTCATCAAACCATTTGTTCAAAGTAATTGACATTAGTTCCTGGGTGAAGATATCATGTAGCTCAGTTTCTGATTCCATTACGGTAATCAAAGAATGGAAAGTCAACTCTGGATCCTTGAAATGATAGTACAACGAGCCAACTAAGAATAAGAGGCCCTGGCAGTATCCCAATTCGACGTCGTAGTTGGCATAGACATTAAGAATGATTTCCAAGTTCTTCACGTTATTAATATCACTGAAGAAAGATATACTGGGGAAAGTTCTGTTTAAGTCCTTGGAAATCTGGTCTGAGGTTTCCAAGTTGTAGGAATGCTGAAAGTTCTGGAAGACAAGTATAGACGTCTCAGGGATCTTATTGTTGTAGTTAATCAAGAAGAACTTTCTCCATATCAACGATCTGAGCTGAAAAGGAATACCTTGTTCCAAAAACAACAACTGGGTATAATTGGGTAAAGTGTTAACGGTCATGGTTGGGCTTTCGAAGAAAGATAACCAGTACGACTTTTCCAAGGAGGAAATATGTTTAGAATTCTCTTTAAACTGCACACAGCAACTGCAGTTATTATTGATAGAATTCCCACACGCATCACAAGTAGTAAACTCATCATCGAGGTAATTATAGCTCTCTAACACCAGATCGATATCTACAATATCAGCCCCGTGGCCGATTTCTGTAGGAATCGATAAGTTGTATTCGATCTTAACACCCAAGTTGAACAAACTTATAGAAACATCTTTAGGATTTGAGTGCACAAGACTTTGTTCAAACTCAAAAAGAGCTTCGTGGTCGATGGACATCTTCTGAATCAATCCAATATGAGCAAAACTAGGGGTTGTTTGTCAGTAATTATGATGTGTACATGAGACTAGAATGCAAAGTCTAGTATGTGTGTAAGCTTTTTGTATAGTATGAAGGTGTCTAAGTAGTGGTTGAAGGAAAAGAACGAAAATTAATGGAAGCGGTAGATTTTAAATGAATGTGGAAGGAGGTTTCTTGGTTTAACTCGAAATAGAAATTGTCGCGTTGCAAATGTTTCACATTCTTCAAACCTGAAACAAATATGGTGTACTACTTCAGAGCCAAAGTGGAAGATGAATATGACACACAAGAGTATCAGATTTACATGGGTCGTGATAAGGTGGAAAATGACCCCCTAATCAAACACTCTAATCCCAAGAACTTGTGGTTTCATGTAGATAAAGTTAGCTCTGCTCACTTGTACTTAGAATTGAGCGACGAAGACAAGTTGAAAAACTTTACAGATTTGGTAGTTCCTAGCGGACTCTTGGACCAGGTAGGACAGCTCACCAAAAGCAATTCCATCAAGGGGAACAAGTTGAACAATGTCACTATTATATACACTCCGGTGAATAACTTGATTTCAGACGGATCTATGGATATAGGAACGGTTACGTTCTCAAATCCCAAACTAGTAAAAAGGTTTATTGTGAACAAGAAGGATAACATGATTCTCAACAAGTTGAACAAGACCAAGACCGAGAAAAGTACGGAGCAGTTCATTCAGGATTGCCAGCTGGAGAGAATTGAGTACGAGAGGATGAAGAAGCAGAACCAAAGGGACCTTGAGGCTCAACAGAAAGAGTTGTCTAAGCACTATCAACAGCAGAAGATAATGAAAGACGACCCTTACGGCGACTTGTTCACGGAAGAAAGTATGCGTCATTCAAGCAACTTGACGACGCTGGAGAACTACGAAGAGGACTTCATGTAGATATTTATGTATTAATCGTTATCATTGAATAAATGACTTATTTCTTAATGTTTTCCAATTTGCTCATACTCAATGTTCGTTCGATACAATCTAATCAAGTTTGAATGGCAACTTACCGGCTTCCTTTTGGTCGTTCCATTTCTCAACCCAGTCGACTGGACACAATGAGGTGTAGGTCTTCCAGAAAATTTTGCATGGTTCAAAGTCTTCACCTTTGATAGCAATACATTTTTGGTAATCGACGTAGTTCTGAGCACAGTTTTTGGTCTGGTTCATGTTTGGGAATCTTGGGTCGAACTGTGGGGTTTCGAATTTAAAAGTCTCTGGATCAATAGCCATCTTAATGCTGTTCTAATGTTTTGTGCTGTGGTTTATATGTGAGAAAACCTTACGAGATTTTCTGGTGTGAGTATTTCGCATTTTTTCATTGGCCATGTCGGTCGTGCGCAGGCAGTTTTGTTATTGAGAATACTGATAGTATTGAAAGGTAGGTTATTGAGAATACTGATAGCATTGAAAGGTAGGTTATTGTTGCATTATTTGGGCAGCAAACACGTAGAAACGGAGTACTTTCCTCCTTTCCTATTTTGGGTGGTTTTCTGCCTTACATATTTACTGGTTGTTGCTATTTCTCTACTACCTTTCACTACTATCCCAATCGAGTCAGCTATTTCACCTTACTATTGGTTATTTAGTTAGATTCTCTTTATTAGCTTTTCCAAGTACCTCATCAACTCATCTATACTCATCCTTGCTGTATTAAAATTAGACTATTTATATTATATGAAATGTACTATAAAAAACTTGATTTTGCAGCAAAAACAATCCGCAAAATCATTGGCGGCTAAGAACTGAACAGGTATAATAAACGAAAGAAGTACATCTTGAAAACGAAATTAAAAACAGGGGTATAAAACTTACATGAAGGTAGCTCCAAGAACAAGCAAGACTACTGTCCATGAGACCTTTGTCACAGAACCAACACCCAATTCAACTTCGGGGAGGGCGGTAGGAGGACCTTGAGTTGAACTTTGTGATGCTGTAGGTGGAACAGGGGTACCAGACGTGGGTGGAACAGGGGTACCAGAAGTGGGTGGAACAGCGGTACCAGACGTTGGTGGAACAGCGGTACCAGAAGTGGGTGGAACAGCGGTACCAGACGTTGGTGGAACAGCGGTACCAGAAGTGGGTGGAACAGCGGTACCAGACGTTGGTGGAACAGCGGTACCAGAAGTGGGTGGAACAGCGGTACCAGACGTTGGTGGAACAGCGGTACCAGAAGCTGAGCTAGATGGAACTGCGGAACGAGAAGCTGAGCTAGATGGAACTGCGGTACCAGACGTGGGTGGAACAGCGGTACCAGACGTTGGTGGAACAGCGGTACCAGACGTGGGTGGAACAGCGGTACCAGACGTTGGTGGAACTGCGGTACCAGAAGCTGAGCTAGATGGAACAGCGGAACGAGAAGCTGAACTAGATGGAACAGCAGAACGAGAAGCTGAGCTAGATGGAACAGCAGACCTAGAAGCTGAACTAGATG